>CM057813.1:123855478-124247978 GCA_030067965.1 Latrodectus elegans
CGTCATTTGCATCTAGCGGTGATTGGGAGGGTGACCACGTACTCTTCTTCTCTTGCTGGAGTTCCGTGGGCTGGGACGTTAATATGTGACGTCCAATGTCCTTCCACATGGATATGGAGAAGAGGGTATGCTTTCTCAGGAGTGACCTCGTCACCTGACCATGTTCTAAAATGATGAGGCATTTGGTGATGGACGAGTATTCCATATAAAAAGGTAGAGTGCGGGGCTCGCCTGCACCGCTATCTATGTATTCCCAGATAACAAATCTTACCAACAATCCACCGTTGCTTATTTAAATAATTTTTGGGTCAGACTAACGTAAAACGCATTTATATTATCTCCTTGGATCAAATAATTAATTATTAATTTTTAAGTATATTTTTTTAGCGTACCGAAGTGCTTAATAGTTTATATCTGATACCTTTGAACAATTACCGCCTACTAACTTGTAGGAAGAGTAGTATTAACGTGTTTTATGAAGGAAGATTCGGGAAAATCCCAAGCGTTCACATTATCACGCAGAAAGTAGAAACGCAACACCGCGTTGGATTCGAATATGGTTCCTACTATTTCGAAAACTTTGTAGTGTGGTTCCCTTTTGCTATGTGACCCTAATGGTAGATAACTATCTGAAAATATCTCATTTTAAAATGCAAAATTAGGTAATTAGAAAAATGAGCTACTTATTAAATTTAACATTTACATTGGATAATTTATAATATAGAAATAAAAATGAACTATTCATATTATTTGACTCTTTTAGAATTAGGAAAAATCATTTAACTTGAAAATTTAAGTCTCTTCCCTTATATTATTTTAAACCACTGTCACAATGTGTCAGTAATTATATTTATAGTAATAGTTTTAGAGAAAAATATAAAACTTGAAAAGACTTTTTAAAAAAGCAATTTTAATTCACTTAAAGTGATTGATGTGTAGCAATTATTCCAGGACCTTTCTTTTTACTCAATATTAATCCAAAGTTGTTGTGAGGAGTGAAAAATTGCGGTGTAGGAAGCTGCCAACAAGTAAAAAGACGATATTGATCTGAAGATTTGCTCTACTTTTTTTAACCGTTCCTTAACAAATTTATCGTTTGTTAAATTACTGGAGTGACTTTTAAAAATGCTTACATTTACATCGTAAAACTCATAGATTTATATTAAGCTTTTTAAATGTTAATTGTGCTATTTATTCAAAATTGTTCTTTTTCGATTAAATATGTCATATATCTCGTTCATTTAATAACAATTAACATTTAAATATTTTGAATGTTAATTTTTGAATATGAAAAAATTGTCTATTATTTTGTTTGTCGAGGTTGTATCTGAATACCTAGAGCTCAGATTTGCCGTCCTTGGGTTCGTTGACTCCATTCGATTGGATAGTTGTATCGGTTCGGTATGCACTTTAATCGTATGTATGGGTCGAGTTAGTTCTTGTGCTTAAAATTCAATGGCATCTCGACAAGCTAATAGAAATAGTATTTAATATCAAAGTTTCTTTAAAGTTTCATGCTATTATAAGTTCGAATCCAGGATCTCTTTCCATGACTGAAGCAGGAATGACCGTATTGCTGTTGATTAATATTGCAATTATTCTGATCACATAAAAATTGATATGCTAATGTGTTATTGCGATTAATTTAAAACTGTATATTTTTGCCTACTGAAACTACTCTGTAATTGTAACCAATGTCAAGGGATGAAATCGACACCTGAGCTTGCATCATCTACCTCATATCCCACCAATGGAAGGATATTGTGTACTATTTTTAACGTTCATAGGTCTTCTCAGTATGATATTTTAAATTGTGTTTAGTATCGAACGCGTTACCTCCTGATCAAAATAACAATTCTTTTCATCATCAGGCTATCGTGACTTCAAAATATTTCAGTTTCTTTAATTTGCAATTTAGTTCCACTAAACTGCAACAAGCGATTGTTGCGAACAGAAGAAGAATCAATAGAAGCATGCATTCACAATTATCTCTTCAAACTCTCGAAAGTTTTCCTCTTTCGACTTACAAATAATTGGTGTTAACATTAATTCATAGTGTGAAAGATTTTTATTCACTGATAATTATGAAGCTGAGAAATGACCTAAATTAAGTTACCATTTTTTAATAAATAGAAAAATGGAAATATTTCTTTGAATTGCACACTTACTCTTATATAATTTCAACGAAATAAATGTGTTTTGGCTCTAAGCATATTTTAAAATCCTAAATTTGTACGATAATTTAAACCCCTTCAGCGTGGTGATTAATATCTCGGTTCTTAAATGAAAGGGCGGAAATATTTTAACACGAAAAGTTATTTTAATTGTGTCACCGATACAAATATGTTAATATTATTTATTCATAAAAGACGTCTCTTAGTGTAAAGTCTACGGCAAGAGTAATGTTAAAGGAAATACTTCTTGTTTCTGAAAGGTAGTAGCTTCAATACCTGTTGCAATCGAAAATAATCATGTTGAGAATGTAAATCTGTGTTAAAAACACCTTTCAACCCAGTTGCCTTTGGTTAGAGTAGTGTAATATAGAAAGTGACATCTCGGTATCCACCTCGTCAGTTGATTATAGTTCAAAATCATTAAATGGTTGATCGTGTTCAGAATGTACAGAAACGGGCAACAGGAAATTTAAATTAATAAACTGTGTAATTTTATAGAACAAACATTAATTTCATATTTATTTATATGTAATTAATTTGCTATTGCATGTAATTAATTTGTTGATATGCATGTTATTTGTTGAAGTTGGAAACAAAGTATACTGCATCCATCGGGAATTCTGTTTCATGTCCCCCTTTTGTTGCTCTTAGAGCTCTATCGTCCATTGTTATGTTTCGACTCCAAGTGTTTGATGTGCGAAATTTGTGTAAGGAAGTCCATTCATCCCCTCTTCTAAACTAATAGGAATTAATGGGTACACTTGCATCTGCCAATTTTGTAGAAAAAAGTTATTTCCGAAAAATTAAAAAATAGAATTTCTTATTTTTATAAAATATTTTGCAGAGATTTTGGAAATAACATTGGAAAAAGCTAAATAATACTTTAAAAAAATGAAATTTTTCTTTGGAATATAATTCCCTTTTTCCTATTTCTTTCTTTCACTCTGCGATTTTGATTTTGATGGTTTCACTTTTGATTCTAAAATATTTTATGAAAGGTTCAGAATGTTAAAGCGTCCGTAACACGATGTCCGAGAAACCCTCTCGATAGGCAGAGAGTTCTTCCCAACACAACGATAAGGTCAGCTATTTCCTGATCTCGTTGTTGTGTAGTGGTAAAACCGGGATCTTTGTGGATTATAGAAATTTGCACCTAGAAAGGGATTCCTACTTTCTGCATGCGCATCTGTTGTGAAGAATGCTTAGGATTTACTTCCTGGCTTTACGTGGTTAGGGTGAACAAGATTGGGACCTCATTCAAATCTTCGAGAGGGCTAAACAAACTGGATATTCAAAAAATACTAACAACGGTATTTGAATTAGGCTGCCCCCATTTATTGGTGTTAAACATTCATTTCTCATTATACAACAATGGTAGGAGTTGAACATCGTATCTTCCATTCTGGGGAGAATATAGATATAATAGTTGAGACTCACACATGGAAAATAATTTTTAATCTTTTCATTTATAAATGAGATTTTGCAATTTGGGAATAATCTCAACTGCTTCTTAAACAAAATCTGAAAAATTTATAATTAGCATGCAATAAATACAAAGCATATATTTAATGCTGGCACGAATTAAAATATGACAAAAATTTATACTGAAATAAATGACTTGTAAAAATTGTAGGATTATAAATTGTATTTGTCAATATTTATTGAACATTCGAACTATTCTTTTAAAACTTTAAATTTGAGTAAAATTTACATTTTTTCAGCTCTTCTATAATGTGAGTACCTTCTTATTTATTATTTAAAGAAAAGTAACTGTACGTTATGTGAAGTTTGATTATCTTGGACTATAAAGAATGTAAAACTATACAGTGTGTTGACAGGCCATAATTTATTCAGTAAAAACTGCCAGAACCCACGAATCAGAAACGTAATTTTCTTTGAAATATGCCCTCTTTCTATTTTTTTCTGTGCATTAAATTTGAAAACTAACTTGAAATCCTTCAATTTAATGCAGAAAAAAAGTTTCTGCGAAAATATATATACATACATACATACGAAAAGATACAAATATAAATATATATATATATATATATATATATATATATATATATATATATATATATATATATATATATATATACATATTTATTTGTGTGGTGTGTGTATCACTTTAATTGCAGTTAAACGTACTAGACATACATGAATATACCATTAACTTTTACTTTTATTATTTCTTCTTAATTTATTAAAATAATATTTTTAAAATAACTATTAATATACTTAAGAATTTTTCTACTGCAGAAAATATCTAGCGTCAACAATTTAGAAATTAAATATTTCAAGAAACATTTTAACGTATTTTAGAAAAAATATCATAATCTAATTAGTTTAAATAATTAATTTTTTGTGACCTTTAGATTTCCATATTAAACTCTAACAAGCCAGGAAATAAAAAAATAGTTAAAAACCTATCTGTAAGAAATGGAATTAAAGGATTTGTAAAAAGGAAACTGAATATATAACTATCTTTACAAATACTGTATTTTTTGTACCTGAAGATGGTTTTAATTTGAAAGAATTATTTTTATATTCTGATAAAAATTCTTCTTAATTATAGTTTTCGCAATTATAATAATCATTCATCTTTTGCGTTAATTAAAATGTCTTATAAAGTATAAAATTTGGATTGTGCTTTCAGCAGCCAATTTCTTTTTTCATCTTAAAATTATGTTTCATAAAAATGTAAATAATAATAAAGCTAATATAAAAATGTGAATATAATATAAATGTTAAAATGTATAAAAGAAATTAGATATAAAATTTATTCCTTATTCAGTTTACCCAATGAATTTTTGCCCCGAATCGAGCTGAGAACTGCAGCACAAAATATTGGCCTCTGGCTAACATAAATTGAAGTTCATGAAATGTTGGTCAGTGTTTGCAATTAATTTAAGCATTTGTCAATTAATGGAACATAGCCAGGTGAAAGGACAGAGATCTTTGGTGCAAGAGGTCCCAGCATGGATACCAGTGACTGTTTAGCAATCAGAGATGGATGCCTTCAGCACGCATGTCGGAAAATTTCGAATGGTAACTTTTGAATTTTCGTGTTTCTTCCATTGTGACACGCGGCTGTAACCCTTTTGTCATTAATTTACACGGTGGGCATTAAGATGCTTCTAAATGATTTCCATACCAAAATTTACTTGTGATACTATGAGACCGCGGCTGCCTGGTTGCTTAAGATGTTCGTTTTCACTCCCAGAAGGTAGTGATTTATAATTACCCAATGAAAGATCCGTCATGTTCATTAATGAGAGTTAAATTGTTATATATGTCGTGGTCATATTGTTATCCATGTGAAATGATATCTCTTTCGTTGCTATCCAAATCTGGGAGTCTCCTGATTTGCCCCTGCTTTTAAATTGTGAAGACCCACCTGCTCTTGGGACATGATGGCACATCCACGTGTTGCGCTGAAAAGCCGAAATATCCTACTAACTAAGCGTTATAGGGAAAAAAAAACATGAATTATGCTGGAATTAAAAAAATATTAATTGAAATCATGTTGCGTGCGTCACAAAATTTTTATGTTCAAAATATTAAGCTATTCCAATGCTTCTTTAAAGAAAAATCTTACCCAATGAATTTAAGGGGAAAAAAATAATTTTTAAGAAAATAATTATCAAAATACATGGTACAATTATTATGAAAAAGAGTATTGTGTGTGGCCTAAATGGAAGCTCATAATTTTACTCTTAGAGGTCATAATTTTACTATTATTTGGTCTCGAGCTCGCATCCATCTATTGTTACACACAATGAGTTATAGTTGCTGTGTTTTTGTATGTGTGTGTCTCAAAGTGAGTACTTGGGAGTTCTTCAACTTTTTTGTTGGTTACATATATAGCAGCTTCAGCATATTTCCCTCTGCAAGAATTGAGCTCGACCCGTTAAGTGGATGCGCTTGAGTGGGATTCTTATCATTTAAAAGTGGCTATCAAGCAGAAGACCATTTAATAACTTAAAATATCTCCCCAAGAAGTATCATTTACCTCGGAAAATATTGCGACCTATTTAAATTGCCTCATCCGCTTTTAATGAATACGTCGGATCTTCAGTCAGATTGGGAATCGAATTCACTATCTTCCTATAAAGAGAACGATGCCCTACCTAATCAGGCCACCACTTAAAAAGGAAAAAAAAAAGCTTAAAAAGTGCAGAGTCCGAGGTGATTAATAAAATATAACTGATCAATAATAAATTTTCTATTAAGAAACAAAATGGTGAAATATTTATTTAAACTTTGATGTTTGAATTTTTTTAAAGTTTTACTAATAAAACTGATTAATTATTCTTCATTTTTTATTTATTTTCATGCTCAATAATAGTAAAAAAATAATAATTAGCATTTTTTATCACTGTTGAGTCTGCAAATAAGTCATTAACATCGTAAAAATCTAAAATAAAATAAGTTATTTAATTTTCTTTTCGCTTCCAAAATATAATATTATTTTTGTTTCATTTTTAATGCAATCTTTATTTTTACATTTTACCTTCAGCTCATTGATGAAGAAGCGAGTGTATATCTGCTTGAAAAATTAAATTTTCAAGACTTTCAGGAAAAACTGATGATACTTGTTTATTCCATACATTACATGTTAAAAGATGCCTTGATACACTTATTATATTTCTGAAGATAAGCTCGTATGCCACGCGTGAATTTCTCTTAAAACTGCAATTATGATCTATCAGCTAATATGAAAGCAGTAACAATTTCCTACTAATGTTATTATTAGGATGAAATCAGGTAAAAAGATATATTCAATTATTCAGCATGCAGCAAACTTTCAAGCAAGCATTTTGTTATTTGAAGCTAATCAAGTAAGGAAATATATTTTGCGCAATTGGAAGATATTCCTCGCGAATTTTCCTTTTAATAGAGACGCTGCATCTTTCGATATTGTTTATTAAGCAGTCTCAGAAAACATGTAAGCTATTTTGAGAAAACTAATCATCTTCAATATTTATATTACGCAGAAGGCTTTCACACACAGTCTTGATCAAATATTAACATTTAATTTGTGCAAGGCTGAAGCTAATGAATTATAAGATTTCCGAGAAGACTGAACAGAAAGGCAGATAATATGTCACACTCAATAACATTTCTAATAACATATTAATTTATTACTATAAATAGAATTGAAAGCATTTGCTTTTTAATGGATGTATAATTTGAATTTTAATAGGTCTAAAAATATTTTAGCACATAGTTGGCATTTTAAAAGAACAAACTTTATTTAAATATTATAGTTAATAAAATGACCATTTTGTTTTCCTCCAGTTTTAAACAGCTTACTAGAAATTGATAAAACAAAATTAAATGAATGTGAGCTTGTTGTGTGTGAGCAATATTCTTTAAAGCAAGGTTTTGTCAAATACATTTTTAATGCCGTATTTCCAAACTGAGATATGTACTATTTTTGAATATGGTTACCGTTGGAATTTTTGTATTATTGTGTGAATTTATTTTATTTATTTATTTTTTGCACTATTTTTGCACAATTCGAGTATGAGTAAGTTGTAGAGACTAGAAAATAATTCTAAATTACAAATATAAAAATCTATTTCGAAATAAGAAATTTCATTTGTACATGTATTGTAATAATTACAACTTGAACATTTTAACCATTGATTCAATATATAAATTTATTGTTATCAGAAAATTAATATAATTTAGAAGATAAAATATAAAAAATCTGAATTACTTAATTTGTCAACGTAATAAATTAATTGATTCTCAAAATTTTATCTAAATTTTTTCTCTATGTATTTTTTAAAATATTTTTACATTATATCATATAGAAAAACATATTTAACCATTGCCAAATAATAAAGTTATGTTCCTTAGAGTGGAATGTCCCAAGTTCGATTCTGATAAATTTTGAGCCGTGCGAGATGACCACACATTTCATAGGACCATTCTACATGCATTTCTCTCAGAATAGCTGCTTTAGAACATTCTTTTGCGACAAATGAATGTGGTTTTTTCTTTGTGAAAATGTCTTTAATTTTCAGATGCTCAAATTCATCCCCGTATCTTTCAACTATTACACTATTCTTTACCCTGTGTCCCATGCAAAGGTAATAAAGGAAAGATGTATTTCTATAGTCACACACACACACACACACACACACACACACACACACACACACACACACACACACACACACACACACACACACACACACACACACACACACACACACATTGCAATATTAATATTTATGCTACATTATATAGATAACTTACACCATTCTCTTGTGACATTTTCATGGCTATTATTTATTTTACAGAAAATAAATTTGCACATAAAATAATTTTTTTCTAAAACATATCCAAAAGGAGAAATGTCTTTTTTATAGAGGGTTCCATTCTCGTCTAAAATTTAAGAGCTCAACTTCTGAGCATTTTAGACGTTTTTTATTTTATTTTATTTTATTTTATTATGTTTATTTAAGTAATATAATTTTAAGAAATTTAAAAACTAATATGTTCAGTTTATCTCCTCATTTGTTCTAAATATTTAAAGATGATATTTGCTGTTTTCATTTGATTAATATGTTATTTTTTATGTAAATTCTATAATACCCCAAGTCGGAAATTATATGCACAATTGTTTTCTAAATAGTCAGCATCCTAATTCTTTTATTCGGATCCAATATCGATACTATTTTCCACACTACCTAACAGAAAATTTGATAGACAAAGTCCGTTGTCAGAAATTTGATATTTTTTGAAAAGCTTTTCATAGACGATGGGGCACATTTACTTTTCTCAAGGAAAAAAAATCTGCATTTTCCCAACAACATTTCTCGAAAAATGTTCATGCAAAAACACAAACATCGATCTCTTTGGTCAAACCATGGCCTTGTGGTGGGACAATGTTCTTCAGAGCTTAAGGTCCCGAGTACATTTTCAGCCACTGTTGAATAAAGGGGGGTGGATGTTGCCTTTTTTTATGCACGACTGTCAGGGTGGGTACTTGTAAGTTTTCAGGGTTTTGTCCCTTGCGATATGTCAACATGGACCACTTTCTGTGAAAAGTCATGCCGGAAAGTATCTTAAGCGGTAAATGCTAAAATATCTTACGACGGGCATTAGATATCCATTAAGTGGTGACAAAAATTTAAATTATCTTCCGAAGTGGTCTATAGTTGGACTAATTATCTTTTTCTTTCAGAATATAACAGTTAGAGACGAGAACTTTTAACTGTCATTTGGATACCTATCTGGTGTTTTCCATAGAATCATTTCCCATAGTGAAGTTTTTACCTACAAAATAAGAAAATCCATTTACATTTTTAGAACATTTTAGAAATCGAAATTCTTTACAATAGACTCAGTTACAGTGAAACGCTGCTCAATAAGAAACGAATTCTAGAACTGCATATGAAATTATTGCTAATATATAGGGTAGATACACGAAAGAGAGAAAAAAAGTCATATATATTTAATGAATCACACACACATTATTTGAGAGATATCGCGTTTTTTTATTAAGGAAATATAAGAATTATTGATTTGATATGCCTTTCTGTTTTCGGCTTCTATCTTTGTATGTGTTTTGGATCCTTACATTTTTCAGCTACAGGACATATTAGAGACCATAAGACAGAAATTCTCTGTTTAAGTTGGTTTAATATTTTTCTGATTTTTCTATTTCCCATAACACAGCGCCTCCTCATTTATCTAAAAAAGTATATTCCGAATCCTCTTTTAATTAAGCTTTGCTACCAGCCAACTGATTAACCATCTGGTTTTCGATTCAACAAATTGTGAGTTCATATCCCTCCTCGGATTGAAAGCTTTTAGTGGTTCTGAATCCGATTTATGCCTGTATGATCGGGTCTAGTTATATGCACATGTGCAAAAAATGATTGTTGAATGAGTGAGCAGGATTTTAGGAGAGAATTGAGTTTTTGAAATTTTATTTTACTTGACAACACTCACATTTTTGCGTATGTATTAAAGCGATTAAAATTTTATGACCAAAAACACAAAATATTCTGCATTATTTAAATTGACACAATAAATTCCCATTGAAAACAATATAGTCCAAATAATTAAAAAACAACCTATTTTATCAGCTTATGTTCTGAATCTTTGTAATATTTTTTGGCTGTTTTTAGCGCTAAATGCTTCCTAATTTTAAGCTACGATCACGTGTCGACAACTGCGAACTGCCACCTTATTATTTCCGCCCTACTTCTGAACCATTTTGAACCGAAGGGGTACAAACAGGAAGTCATGAAAAAATGTATTCCATTTAGTTAGAATTAAATCTCGGAAATGTCCACTTATTCTTTACATTCAACTAAAATTATTCAAGAAGAAGCCACTCTTCTCGATGAATAAAATTCAAAATTATTTAACTCCAATAGATGACTACAATAAACAAACTCCAATAGATGGCTACAAATATTTGTAGAGTGACAAACTATAATAAGAAAAATATTTTGTGAAAAAGAATCAGCTTATGATCCCGAAGCTGATTCGTTATTTTAGCTGCAATAGACAGGTGGGGAAGTGATCATTTTCTTGAGAGAGAGAAAGAGACTAGCAGGTTCAAAGTTTGTATAACTTTCTTCTTCGTATCGGGATTCATTTCTAAGTTTTAGCGGCACGCACATGGTACACTTTCTTTTATAATATTTATTATTAAGTAATTAACTATTTAATTTCTCAATATTATTTTGGTTATGATTCTTTTCATAATACACTGTTCTTAAATGAACCCTTTCCTTTAGAAATTGATACTCAAGAAATTGTAATTGAATTATTTTCTTTATTAGAATGAAGTTTGGATTGTACTCAATATTTACCTCTGCTGCTAAATTCTAATGAAAGAAAGAGACGAGCTGAAAGAATATCTAGCAAACAGCTTCCAAATACAGATTTTCCAATAAAATAATATTGCATGTTTGTTTTTCGGATGTATTTGTCTGGCAGTTTTGAGTATAGCTGCCTCAAAACTCCCCTCTTTTGGTCAAGCTATCATTTTAACAGGGATTGACATCACCGGATAGAAGTGTTGAGACAAATAGTTTGAACAAATAAATAAGATTTCTATTCATTATTTTTATGTTTTAAATATGAATACAAAGCTTGGAATCTTTTTAAATAATTAGTTAAAGTTGTGGATTGGTTATTCGTAAGATAAATTGAACACAGACAACAAATTGACCTCTTAACCAGCGATCAGGTCGAGTCATTGTGCACTCCATATTTCAACTTCTGAGGTATATTAAACCTTAAAATCTGGTATCGAGTACGTGATTCTCTATCCGCATGATATTGGTCTATTATCTTTTCTAATTGGGTTATCAGGAACCTGAAAATTCCTTCAGGCAAGCATCAATTTCTTAAAAGTGAAATTGGATAAAGATAGAGATTAACTCTTTTCAAAGGATGTTAGTAGTACAACCTAATGGGGAAAAAATGATATTAGAGAGAGTAAAGGAAAATGTAAGTTTTCATGGTGATTTAGACTTTAATAACAAATAAAGTCATGTTCTTTACTTTCACAGAACTCTATTGATGCTAAAGAAGAAAAAGATTAAAGAAAGAAATAATGAGATTTAAATGATTAAACTTGGGGTTGGATATATATTTTTCTCTTAAAGGGTTAATCACACAATAAGAAAATAAGCAAGTTTTTAATATTATAAAACTGTGCGTAATAGGGCATAAAAAACAAATTAAAGCACAAATCCTTTAAATGTCATTTTATATTTTATAAAATAATATTTAATTGATTTTTTTTATACTTTGCTATTATTTTAAATAGCTCAAAGGTAAAGGGAATTCTATATCTAACATAATTCTGATAAAAATTTGTGTTCACATTTTGATTTCAACTTATGATCAACACTAAATTTGAATATTGATAAGTCCAATTTAATTGTTAAATAATTTGAATACTTTTTAATAGTTTAACTAATTCCAATTTTATGATTTTGGCAATTTCCATTTATACTTATGATTATTTAAATTTCTTATAGAAAATTGTAGTTTATTATTTGACTGATAGAGAGCGCTGACTATTTTAAATAACTGCTTCTGATACACCTCATATATTGATATAAGTAATATTTTTTTTTATTTTAAGGAAAGAAAAAAATTAAATGTATTTAACAATGTAAATGATCTTTTTAATAAAATAAAATATAAAACAATTAGAAAATCAAAAACCATTTTGGAAACATTGAAGTTTCTATTGAGAACAATATGGATCATTCAGAATGAAAAAAAAAAATAAATAAAATAAAAAAGTTGATTCCCAGTAGCATGAAAAATTCTGAAGTTGGAAAAAAAAAAAGTTAAAATTCAATTTAAAAACAGGAAAGCGTAGAAATACATGCTGAAGGAACTTGAGCAGATTAATGCTTGTTTCATAAAAAGTATAAAGAGCAATGTAATTTGAAAATGTAACGTAATTTGGGAAAATGTAATTTGAATTTATTGATATCTAGATTTAACAGAATAAATAATGCTTAAAGAAAATAGCTTTTAGCACATTCAAACAAATAAGTAAGGAAAAAAAATCTTTTGTAAAAATCAAACATAAATTAAAGGGGGAAAAATCAAGGAAAACATATAATCCACCTTCTGTGTAGTTGTATAAATAAAACTAAAAGAAATAATCGAATAATAACAGTTAATTTATAAATTTCATTCCTTGGAAAAAAAATTGTAAACATTAAAAATTGAACAAGTTTTAAAAAATAGTTTAAATAGTATCGAAAAATGATTAAAATTGAAAAAATAAATTATTTCAAGACAATGCACAATAAATATAAAATAATATAAATAGAATACGTAGAATACTAGTCAATTATTAACTGTAAATTATGTCCTTCATATGAAATTTATGTATTTATGTTTCATAATTATAAAAATTATTAATTATTATGTATAGTTATGCTTTCCATGAATTTCGGATGAAGTTTTCTTTATGCAAAATTCGGTTGATTTATGAAACTATTCAGCCAATAACAAATTGTTTTAACAAAATTGAATTCCATGATTGAATTGCTATCACGAAATTATTTTATGTAGTGAAAAAAATTGTATAATTTAATCAATTTATAAAAAATAAGTGTACATATGGCTTTTCAAGTATTCGGTGAAATAAAAATTAAATACCATTAGAATTACATTCAGGAGATGCAGAAATATCTATTAAACTTTTCTCTTCGAAAAAACATTGTTTAGTGCTGCCATCTATTTTACAAAATAGATAACAATACTCCTAGATTTCTTTTAATAATAAATTGTGCTATTTTTGTTAGAAATAATTCCAGAAATAATAAGGGAATCATCAAAAATTTATGATAAATACTTTAATATCATGATGGATGTCTTTAATTTATATAAATAGTGTAAAATTAAACAAAAATTATATTTTTACATTTATTAACACCTTTTCATTTCATTATATTTCTAGATAAAAAATATAATTTTAATATGAAGAGTACATTAAAATTTTTTTGATTGAATGTAAATCCCTATATATAATCCCAAAAATAACATTCCACCAGTTAAATATTCAAAAATTAATTTTCGTGAAAATAACTGCCCTTCTTCAGCAAAGTCACTTTATAACGAATATAATATTATTAAAGTAAATTAAGAAAAAATTAATAAACATTAAACCGTAGAAGAAGAAAATAAGGAAAAATATATGAAGGATAATTAGTTTATTAAAAGGTAAGTATAAAATATTTATGCCTTAGTTGCGTATGAAAATTAAAAAAAATAATTTCATAGTAAAAATATATATAAATTCAGTTATTGATGATAAATAGTATGATAAATTTCACAATTTCCTGTCCATTGTCATAATTTATGTTTTTATTAGAAAACAGAAATATATTTTTTGCATTAAATGTTTTTGTTTTACATTTAAAAGAATTCTTACTTATTTACTAATTTATGAATGTTTTCTGTCGAATCCCAACAATTTGCAAGAACCCCGTATTTTCTCATCATTTGTCTCATTGCATTTTCGCATCATCATCGCATATTTCATTTCCAAAGAAAGAACCTTTCATTTGAATTTTTCTAAAACTGTTACTAAGAAAAAATGTAAAATTTTTTATTTAGTATTTCAGAAAACATTATTTTTAATCAGATAAAGTGGAACGTGATGACAAGTAAAATTTTATTCTTAACTCTACGTATATTAATATTAATATGGCAAAATGTCATTCATATTATTTATATTCTAGCTGCTTTTAATTACAGTATTTAAATTTTTAGTCATTTTTCCTTTTCATATTTTTCTTGATTTTAAAAATTATTTTCTTATTGAATTTTTAATAATAATTTTCACAAAATTATTTATTTAATAATTTTATATTTATTTAATATTTATTTATTTAATAACAATTTTAAATTGTTTATTTACTATTTTATACCTAAGCAAGATATTTTTGTTGATAAGAAATATTATTTTCCGTAATTTATTCATATAATTTAATTTTTTTTAAAATAATTTTAATTTTAATTTAATTTTACAATTTACTAAAATGTGAACACAAACTAATCTTTATAGTCTTGTCAATAGATGGCGCCGTTTCCTATTTCCGAAACAACTGCTGAATTGACTCAAACATTATGATACATTCTCGTGAAATAACAATCAGAATATGCATGAAAAAGCTCTCACTTTTCCTCTATTGGTTAGAATTATGTACAATATTGTACTAGGTGTTTACCGATATTTTCTGTTAGGGAAAAAGATGTGCGCATAATATCTTGAAGACCTAGCTAACATTAGGCTGTCGGCCCACAGGTTTACATTAATACTAAGAATGAAACATTTATAACTTATACTATGAATAAAACATTTAAATGTATGCTATGAATAAAAGGCTTATGTAATGGATATTAAAATGCCTTACAACAGAATTATGGGGAGTAGTATAAGTGGCGGTATAAACCTAGAACTTTCTTGAAGGAATATTTCCTCTTTTCAATCATATGCTTCAAGTATTGGAACTTTTTCTGAAATCTGGACATTTCCTACTGTAATGAAATTGACCATCTTGTGATGAATAGCAGAACACGTCTGAACACTTTAAAGTACATGTCTGGGCGTGACTTGGGCTCCAATTCTATTATTTTTCCTAATACTTATTTGGCATTTATTTGACCAATCTTATGATATGACTACTCGGCATGATTTTCTCGCTTGAGCAGGTCCAGCTTAATGCGGCTCATTTTATCACGGGTCTTCATGTCAGTTGCCTCACTGTCCTTTTTTAGAATCCTTTTTTAGAAACCGATTTGCAAGTACTCAGCTCTCACAAATACTCAAACCTAGTGAAATATTGTATTAAACTACTCAGTTTAGGTTCCAGCTACTGAACTTCTACTTATTGTTGGGGTTTGTGTAATAGAGATTCTGGAAATATAGCTAATTTAGCCAAGCATTGGGAAATGATTTGAAATTCTGAGTTGTAGAGCAGCTCCATATTTCAAATCATCTCCCACCACCTGACTGAATAGGCTATTCTTCCTGAATTTCTGATTGCTACAACGAATCCCCAAGGTTGATTGAAGTTCAAAGTTGGAATCGATTTATATGCATTACTTTATAATTCATGTATTGATCTTCATGAAGGTTTTCAAATCGTGTTTTTCCATCCAAATCGTCATGTTCATGCAGCAAATCTTCTAATATCGCAGAATATTTGAGGCAAATTGTGTTGTTGTAATTTATGATCCTTGGAGAAGAAAAGAAAATCTCCGCTCGCTATGAGCAATGGCGGGAGAAAGGTTTGTCTTTCGTTTAACCAGCGCATCCAGAAGGTGAAAGTACGTCTTAGCCATAAGACTTCTCCGATACATTGCGCCAACAGAGGATCCACTACCACAATTTTAACTTTGATCTGGAGGAAATTTTCTCTAAACCCATGGTAACAACTTTCAATTCCACAGATTTAACGAGCAGGTATATCGGTGGATCTTTGGCGACATGGAAATGAAACGCAGCCTTTCTGGTTGGAAGGCCGATGCCCTAACCACTAGGCTACTTCGGCCTGAGGTAAATTGTGCTCAAACTAATCAATAATACTCCAAAGGAGGCTACCTTTATTTATACAGATAGTAGCAGGCATGAAAGTTCTTGTTCTAGTAGTGGAGTCTATATAAGTTCCGAAAACACTTCGTCCCATAGCAAACTGAAGAATCCAGATTGCTTCTTTCTTTGTCTTTCGCGGGGAATTAATTGCCATTGAAGGTGACTTCAATAAATTACTTTTACTTTCTAAATAGAAGTCTGAATTTCAATTAATGGCTGGAGTACTATTCAAAGTTTTTCAAATTGCCATAGCGTGGAAGATAATGTTGGTGGGGTTATTTTCAGCAAACTGAAGAGTCTTTTCATCTTTCCTGATATTCTCTTGTAACGGATCTCTTCACTCGGAGACGTTGCTGGATATGAGACTGCGAGCTTCACTCTTCTTAAAAGTGCAACAGAACTACCCGTGTCTTCTCGGCACCTCCTACTTTCTTACAATCCAACTCGTATTTGCAGTAGTGTGTATGACTTACAAAGATGGAATAAGGGTTTTCCCTTTCTTTATGTTTAAGTGTACTACTTATCAGAAAATTTACACTGAATTTTTAAGAGAAAAATGCTCCTTTTAAAACCGATTTGAAATGAAGCACTGTAGTTCGAAAGCTTCGTAAAGAAACAGTTATTTCATATTATTTTTAAGAACAACATACTGGCTCACTGTAAGTACTCTAAATTTATAAATGTCTTTGGGTTTAGTGATAGGACATTGTACTTCAAAGCGAAAACTATAATTTCGGCGCGCTTCCGGTTTCCTCCCATGCGATATATGAAACCTCCCCCACTATTTATAAAAAGTTCTTTCTGAATGCAATTCACGCAGTAAAAATTAAAAAGCCTTACAATGGTCTTCAAAAGATAGTCTTGTATACCATGTGGTGTAAAAATTATTTTCTTCACATAGAGAATTTGTGTGTTCGATTCTCACTCTTGGATTACACTTCCGTTGTAAAGTCTATTTATAACCATGGATTCATGTTCTAAAGGAACTATACAACGACTTATACAACTATGATTGCTGCGAGGATTATTGGGTTTTATATATATAACTGTGGGACCCATTTATAGCCATGTGGTATCAATCTTCACATTGAGAAATCGTCGTTTCGATTCCCTACTCCTGAATTACAAGTCGATGTAAGAACTTTTTATAACCATTGGGTTAGATCAAATAAGATGTTATTTGTAAAAATGGGATTGGATAGAAACAATCAGAAGAAACAAACACTAAATTTAATTTAATATTTTCATTGCAGTAAATCAGAAGTGTGATTAAAGAGCCTTTTATTCTAGATTTTCGAGGGAAAACAAAAAACATGATTTGATTTTTTATGAATCATTCAGAAGACATTATCGCCGTAAGAATCTACGTTTTTCTTCTGTGAATTGATGAAAATACATGATTTGAATTAAAAAATTTCTAGTGAATCAGGATTGATAGTATCTTCCTTTAAAAAAAGTTTTGTTTCCATCACTGCAACACGAAATAATAAAGTACAAGGACTAAAAATAATGAGTTTTTCAGAATGAATTCTTGTATATTTTTTTCATATGATTATTTTCGATGGACGAAAATTACTAATGAACTAATTTTTAGTAACTGTCATCAAAAGTAATCTTTGCTTTAAGTAAAGATGTGTATCCGTAAGGATTATTTAATGTTTTTTAACTGCGTATGGAACATTTAGTGAATGTTGATTTCAGCGTTGAGATAGTGATTTAAATTTATGAGCCATCTTATTTTATGATAGATAACATCATTTACATTCAAGATTACAGGTTCTTTCTATAATAAAAAAATAGAAATTTATAAGAACTGCATGACAAAAAAGAAAATACTGAATGATGGTGCCGCTTGCAAAATTCACTAACATCATACATATATTTTAGTTTTTAAAATGGTTTTGAATTGCATTTTTAAATAGTATTATCAATAAATTATTTTATAATTGCTTAATGGCCGACCGATGTCTTAGTGGTTAGCGTTCTTGACTCCTGAGCTGTGGGTCCTGGGTTTGAATCCCGCTTCGGGCATGTATCTTACTTTCTTCCTCTGTCCTTTCTTCTGCGATGATGTATGAATGTGGCCCACCCTATAAACGGTTTTATGGTGGTATGGCGCGGGCAACGTAACTCGCCTCCGTGACTTGGTTCACAGGTAACGACAAATGAGTAGCAGTTTCTGGACTTGTTGTAGCATAGGATTCGTCATCTAAGTGCCCGCCGTTGGATAAAGAATAATCGCTTAATAGCAAACTTGAAAGAATGAGTTGACATGCGTTATTTTATACGCTCAAATTCAAAGTTGGTTAATTAAATAAAATTTAAGCTATAAAATAAACTCTCAAATTAAATAAAGTTGGTTGATTAATTTTTTAATAATTTTTTAGTAAATATATATCAGTTATATCTGTGTGTTTTAATTTTATTTTTAAAGCTTATTAACCATCTCTCATTGGATCCTTTGAGCAAAAATAAAATATTGCTTATGGAATAATTATATAGATCCTTAACCTAAGTGCAAGTTTCGAACCACTTACGCATAAATATTTACAGTAAGACTCAAATTCCCGCATTTAGTACCGTAATATTTACAATATTCAAACTCACGAAGTGTAATTCAGCTCTACACTTAGTAAGATAAGCCTTCAACCTAAAGCTGGGTATTATACACCTGCTTTTTTTTTTCCACTGCACATTTGTCGTGGTGTATGCTTGGGAATTTTCCAGATTTAATCTCTTGTAAATACAACTCATTGTTTTTTTTTTTTTTTTTTTTTTTTTTTTTTTTTTTTTTAAAAGGCTTGCAGAAGATTATATGTGCTAAAAATTTAACATACGAATGAAATTTTAAATGTTTATTAAAAAGTATTCTTTTAATGAGCTACACACATTTTTATTTCACAAAAACTTTTCCAAGACAAAAGTCCTCTTTATAGCTGCTACCCTGTAAAACCGTAAAATAGCGTATTCGACAGCTGACCATGGTATGTTCGGAGAAGGCTGTGAACTTGTTACGAAATGCTGCCTTCATAACCGGGTAAAGCTCTTGGATTGTTGTGATTTGCGAGTTATTTCAAATGCTTCCTAAATTACAGGAATTATGTCCCATGAAGAATCTGTCACAGGGGTTGAGGTCTGGGCATTGTAGAGACCACAGCTCACAAAAATGGTGGCTGATGACGTATTCATTAATGAAGCGATGTTTGAGAGCATTCTTAACACGAAGATTAAGGTGTAAGGGTGTTCCATGTTGTATTAAATTTACATATGAAGGACACTGATGTATATAGATCACAAATGATTTTATTTTATAATATCAAATCATATCATTTTATGGTGACTTGTGGGGATGTAGCTAGACTTCACTTCTAGCGCAGAATTACGAAAAAAATACTGTTTGTCTATCACAAAAAGCAGCTCATGTGTTCATTGTGTCGATTTGTTGTCATGGAAACAAGAAACATTTCATATTCGATTGAAGGCATCTAAAAAAAAGCAGCAATTATGTATTCTGAATGCTTTGAGAACAAAATAAAATACTACTCCCTAAATACTAGCAATTTATAACACCCTTTTACCCTATTTAAAATGGATACACAAATTTCTTATTACTATAGCAACCGTCACTCTCCAGAGCTGGCATGAGCTATTTTTGTAGTAAACAGGCAGTACACACTAAGATTCAGTGTAACTCCAATCTAGTCATACATTTGGTGCAGCGAAACCTGTGAGGTTTAAAAAAGGATTAACTGATTACTAAACTTTCCATTTTGCATCTGCTTTCCAAGTTTTTGTGTGAAAACTGAAACGTTCAAATTATATTTTATTTTTTACAGTATATTATAGTGATACTCTGAATCAACAGCACGCGCGTGCAATTCAAATAATAAACTGAAATGAGAAGCTGTCTCGAGTCGTTGAATCAAATGGGGGGCAATCCGAGCTCAGTTTGAAACTTTAAAGGACAATAAGTGGATATATCTGCGTTGAACTGGCATGTCCAATCGGAAAAGTTGGAAAAGTCGTATCTAATTATTCTTGCATTCCATGGACACTGGAACAGTATTGTACATTGGGAGCTTTGAGTACAATAGTGTGCTTATTTGAAGCACATCATTGCTTTTGATAAAAGGGATTTACCTCCATTTTTAGAAACTCTTTTTGTCAAATTTCGCTTCTAGTAGTTCAAGGATTTTTGACTGCTATTGCATCTTTTTGCAGTTCATTCAAATACGGATATTTTTATAGAGTAACTAATAAGGAAATACGGCTTCGGTAAAAAAGATTTAACTAGCAAACTTCCATCTGTATATTTAATGACATTCTGATTAACATAATAAGTGTACTTTCAAAAACACAAATTTCCCATGTGAGTTCCTGGGTCGTATAACAGCTGCCTCCTAAAATGGAAAATATGTGTATCTATTTTTCTTACCTGTGGTACTCATATATTCTAAGATAAATTTCGCGAAATAATTCTAGTATTCACATTAAAAGACGTTTTGTGAAATTTGTATATTTTTAAATAACTTTTAATGTTGTCTTAAGCAAAGCATTATTTAAAATTTAAAAAAAAACTATTTTTATACAATATAACAATTATATATATTAATTTAAAATTCTATTAATTAATGAAATTTTTAAAAATTTGAATCGTTCTTGCCTATTTAAACTAATTATAAATGAATTTTTTGTCTCATCTTTTTCATTTTGCTTTTTCTGCTGTTCTATTGCCAACGTATTAATGGCTTGAATCAGCGTAAAATGGCTTCTCAAACCGATGCTTTGCTTTTATTATGAGAAATCATAGAACTTCGACACTATTCTCAGATATTCGATGGTGAACTTCGCCTTGCTTGCTGGTCGTTAGAGTACCATTTGTAGGCAGGCAGCAAATTCGTCGATAAGTCGTATTGACGACGCCGTCTTGATACGATGTCGTATTTCATTATATGTGTGACATAGTTATCAGGTATCATGGCTATTTTAAATTAATAAGAATTGTAAAAAAAAAAAAAAAAAAAAAAAAGCCATTATTATGATCTCAACTGGAACAAAAGAAACAACTACTTTTTGGTTAAGAATATTTTTGGCGATATCTTAATTTTCAATGAAGCTTTTAGCTTTTGCATTGAGGCCCTTGATTGACATGATTCTCGTCCAATGGAGAAAGGCCCTGTCTTTAACTTACATAATTTTGAAATACGCAATCGGTCATTTTTAACGGAAAGCAGAGTCATTGAAAGAGTGTTACCAATTAGTAAAATGCTAAATTATACCATTCCTCTATTTCATGCGTTATACAAGAATGCTAGTATTACCGGGTGACAACTTTATCCTGTTGACAAAAAATATTGTATTAAGCTAAAAACATGGAATTTATTCTAAAAAAGTAACATTTGTTACTTAGATACCACATATTTGATTATTTTCAAAATGGCCCCCTTGGGTATCGATACAGAGCTTTAAACGTCGCGTAAAATTTTCTGTAATAAGCCTCAGTTCATCAGGCGTTCATTTAGCCCATTCCTTCTTAAGAATAGCCTTTAGGCATTCCTAAACTTCGATGTGGCTTAGAGCATACTCTTCATTGCAAAATAGACTAAACACAATAGTCCATTGAGTTTAAGTCAGGTGAACAGAGATGCCACAATCTGAGCTTGCTATTAATCCAGTTCCAAATAAAGCAATTATATTTGCCATCGTTGGTTTGGCACATTATTTCAAACAAGGAAATAAAAACTACCTATTTGTTTTATTAACGTTAAAATCTCTTAAGCAAATGAAAATGCTACAAAAAGTGGTGGACATGATTTAAACCAATCAAAAAATTATAATTTTGTCAACAGTATAAAGTTCTAACCCTGTATACATTAGAGAATGGGATGGTCATGTTTGGATATTTTCTATTGACAAAAAAATTCAATTTCATTTCGTTTTTATTTATTTTTATAGTATGTTGTCTCTTTTAATTTTTATTAAATGAAATAGAATTTTACAATTTCATACAATTTGCTTTAAAATTAAATTTAATTTTAAATTATATAATTAATTTTATTATTATTTGTATATTTTGTAATGGTATTAAAGTTTACGTTATACTTTTTTATATCCTTCTGGCTTAAATGATTATTCTACAGAATAATGTGATTTACTTCCAGATATGCTTGCGTCCCCTTCAATATGATTAAGTGATGCTTTCAACTTCATGATACACAATGAAGTTTGCGTCTTGCAATCACAGTTTCACCATTGATGTGCTGTCAAATGCGCAATAAATATCAAAATATAAAAAGGAATGCATTTAAGCTTCCATTTGAATTTTAGATACCTACGACATTCGTTAAAGTTCTTTTCGTACGAAGAATTGTAATTCTTGCGGAAAAAATGTAACTTCAGGCTTAGATTTATGATCGACAACATACAACATACAACATATATATATATATATATATATATATATATATATATATATATATATGTGTGTGTGTGTGTGTGTAAGAATAAATGTATTGAGCTCTCCTATTTTCTTTTAGTTGTAAGAATTATTTTACAAATTACGAAATTCAAATGGAAATATTCAGTAAAAAGCACACACTGTAAACACGGCTATCAAAATAATTTCTACTCTAAATTATCCATTGATATATTCATTCATATAATGGACGATTTGGGATAACTGTGTAGCTGGGAGTTGTTTAGATCATTGAAAACCTAAGGCAGTGATTCTGAACTTTTATTTATTTTTGTTTGGTTGAGAATCACTGGCATAAGAAACTTGTCAGATGAAATTGCTTATCTATATGTAAATTGATATGACTGGATATATCATGGATGAATATAGCCTGACTTCACATTTTTTTATTCCTTTCGTTGAAGGTTCGCGTTTGTAGAATGCATGCATTTAGGTTTCAGCAAAATTGATGCCCGCATGCATTTAATTGGTATTTTCCTTATCTGATATTTCATTTGCACAGATGTTCTTTACGTGCACGATGACATTCAACCAAGAATTTGAAGTTTAAAAACATATGAGGTAAAAAGAAAATTAGATGAGGAATTGGAATGCGAAAAAAAGATGGGCCTACGTAAACTGCTTTAAATGAAAGAAAAGTTGTAGCACAAAAATATATGTTGTCATATTAAAACACACCTTAATATTCTTTTTTATAATGTATAGCAGATAATATAATTCCGCATAAAAGATTAAATCATAACAAGTTAATTTAGAATCCAGAACAGAGAAAAAAAAAACCGAAAAATTTATTTTATGTTTTAAATTTTTAATATTACAAATATAAAAAAAAAATTCTCAAAATGTTAATAAAAAGGAATTGCAACCATTTTCAGTATTATTGAATGGGGTTACGTTTGATGTATGGATACAATTGTTTTGTAGTTTAAGCTGAAAAAAAAACCTCTAACTTAATCACGGTATCTAAAATGACGATTTTAATGTATGTTTTAAGAAATAGTTTTACTGAATTATAAACAAATATATACTGAGTGATCTATGAGAACGGTTTTAATGAGCAACTATGACTATATAAAATCATACCAATAAACAACTGAAATATATTTTTTAAGCTTCAATAGGCCCCCAAGAATAATGTGAAGTCCGTTCTAAAAGTAATATAATCTAATATTATAATGACAAAATTAAAAAAATTATTTACTTTTTTGCAAAAGATCTTCTGAGAAAAATATAAATGGATATTAATCCCTTAAGAATGAATTCTATCAGGGAATATTTACGATTGTAAGATGTGATTTTCACTCAAACTGAAAGCAGTGTTTACTCCGTCGCGTATACCTGACGACGTATTAACGACTTGAAGGCGATAATCAGGCTCATTAAAACAATCTCCATGATTATTCGCAATAAATCAGCGAGGACATACATACCTTAAACTATAATCTGCTGGCGACCTTCATAAAATCATAGGCAACTCAATTTATGAGCCAGCTTAAAGGACGAAATTTTTCGCTGGGAACATAATCTCAACGTAATTATTACTGAAGTTATTCGCAACCGAAACTCCTCATTGGTTTCGGGTAACATAAATTTTTGAATCATGACGCTCTGATAAACTTGCTGTGAATTTAATTTACGCTGGAGTATAAATACCCGTATTTATTATCTTTCAGAAAAATTAACTACTGTAAACTGTCATAAATTTCATTATTTATTCGGGGTGGAGTGGGTGGGGAGAGGAGAAGAATTCCTGGCGGTTCTATTTTGATCATTAAAAAACGTGTTCTGATTCCTTAAACCTCGCATCGTTTCAGATCACATGACTTCAGAATTTCACCTCACAAGATGAATATTATGTTATCAGATGCCTGGAATTCAACCAGAAAATTAAAAAAAAAAATATATATATATAAGAAAAAAAAAAAGAAATCATGGGACATCAGTGCTGGCAATCTTTTTTCGATTGTCACATCGGGAAAATCAGGTTGAGTTACGGCTTAATAAATAATAGTGTTAAATTAAGATATCTCTTCATTTAGAATTCAGCCGTAATTTTCACTTTCACCTGAGAAATCCCAAAGCGCATTTTATTACCGAAACCAGAGATTAATTACATTTGTACACGTGAAGTGATTCGACAAAAACCGGCTATTTAAAAAAAATTGAACTATTATATGCAGATGGACAGATACACATAAATAATGTACAAACCTATAAAATTTCTGATATATTTTAAAATTTAATAAATCATGAATTTATTGAACTTAGATTTACATCAATACTATTTATTAGATGTATTTAAAAGCTTTTTTTGGTCTCTAGTGGCTCAGTAATTTCCCATTAAGATCGGTAAAGTGGAGCATCATTTGCCGCTGTCAATGTGTGGGAGGTTGACCATTCACCCTCAATGAGTTTCTGGAGCTTTGTGGGTGAGGATATGCCCACGTTAATCAATGACGTCTAAAGCCCTTCCTCTTGTTTGGCGTGGACGTGGAAAGGAGGGGGGCTAGCTCAGGTGTAACCTCGTTACCTAACCATGGCTCAAAATTACCAGCCGTTTTGGGATAAGCAAGTGTTCCAAACTCATTAATCTTAAGGTAGAGGAGTCCATTCTGTACCGCTATGTATGTGTATCATTCTTTGCTGATGGGTTGAATGGAAATGCACCCTTTTTCATTAAAAATGGTCAAAATAGGAAATGTGATTTCGAGTGCGGGACAAGTGCGGGGGAATGTGTCTGTTGCTGCCGGTGTAATCCTAGCTCTTATGCCAACAATACATTAAGTCTTTGCTTTTACAAAAATTTTAGAATTAAATATTAAAAATTTATTTTCTTATTACGAAGTCACTATTACAAAATTTCTTCTGCATTCTTTTACAAAGCCACTATTTCAAGTCACTATTACAAAATTTTATAAAATTAACAAATTTTGATTTAGTATTTTTGACAGCAATTAATAATTCATTTTGTTTTTCTTATTATTTGAATTTTATTCTTGAAAAAGTTAAAATCTAATATCATTCAAGGCCACAAATAATCTTATAATCTTTGATGGAACTTCTTAATTTTCCTTAGTTTATAATGTTCCCTTTGTTTTCAAAACTTTGGTCAAATCATATGACATTTGATCTTTTACTTGCACGAATTTAAATCTGTATTCTTTACCTAAAATGCTAGAAAAATTCAGAAACTACAATTATTCTTGATTTTCGCATCTGAAATGGAAACAACATGATATTGGGGAAAATGATATACGAAATTCAAAATTTTATAACTTATTGTTAATTTATTTTTGCATTATTAATATTTTGTGTCAAATTAAAAATATTATCAAAATTTTGATTTTCTAATTTTAAAATTTCAAAAAATAAGGAGGAAATTGTAAAATATACATTGTAGAGATAAATATATAGTTAGAGTTTTTATTAATATTTTAAAATTTGAAATTTGTATATCTATATTAGTGTTTTTATTTTTATGCTAATGAGATGCAAATATTTATTAAAAATTTTGAAATTAATCTCATATTAATAAAATTAAATTCTGTAATATTACATATGTCTTTTTGAAAACGAATTCAAATCTTTTTCCATAGTGAAATAAATATCATGGAGCTTCTTAGCAAAGATTATGTAATGACCAACAATCACACATTTGCTTTTAAAATATCTTTATTGAAGTTAATTTTTAACTATCATTTTCATGAACAATTAAAATTCAATAATTCATCATAGTCATTTCAGTTTATAAAACTGCCAAGGTCTCTGTAATATTAAAATTTGCATGTAATGATCCTTCTAAAACATTTTATAAATTAGATATTTTAATTGTGACAAAATTTTTCTTGCCATGGCAAATAAATGAATAAGATTCAAGTTTAAATTGGAAAATACGTTTGAAAAAAAGTTTTGCTTATTAAACTATAATGACATACAATGTGTCATAATAATGAACAACTAGCTTTGGTGTTAAATTTTTAATTCAGTAATCAAATCCTAAATTCAATCATATTTAATTACTGCAAATTAAATAAAGGTATGAAATTTTAATTAAATTGAATTATTCTGGAAAAATTTTGTTGCTATAATCCCAGAAGATAAGTTATTTTAACAGAATTTTTATTAGTTAACGAGCTCATATGCCGTCACAACCTAACAGTTTTTTACCGGCTAGCAGTTAGAACAAGCAGACAGCAGTTATCGCTTAAAGGTCGAATGTTCTAGTGTTGGTTCGTTTCTCCATTGGGTAACTCAGTTGCAGAGTTGTAGGAAGTAAATCAAAATCAACTTTATATATAGCATGGAGCAATACAAATAGACATCCACTAAAATATATATGCCTAACTAAGCATGTTTAAATGTAGAATTATTTATTTAAAAAATTAAAATACATATTTTTAAATATGTAATTGAGACTTTATGGAATTCACTCATTAATTTATATAGAATAACACATGTATGAGCACTTAGTTTTAACGCAAAGATAAAAAAAAATAACGAAATTTAATTAATACTTTTTTTAGAACATTCTCCAATTCTTTAATTGGAAAAAAAATACGCTCTTTTAGTTGCATGCTTGCTATCGTAAATGTCAAGAAAGCAGGAGGCGATTTTCTTTGGGAAAGAGGAAGAGAATTAACAAAAGTCTATTTGTGGAAATAATTGGATAAATCTCCAACCGAGCGGCAATGCTCTTTTCGCGCTCCTGAGGCCGCCCACGCACTTCTTCATTTCCTCAAAGGTTAAGGGTATTCTGTATAGGGCTAGAAATGGGACCGCCAGTAAAAATAACACATAGATGTGTGTGTTTGTATACATATGTGTGTGTGTGTGTAGCCTTTTCTCTTAGATTTACACTTTGTAATGATTCTGTTGTGTGGTCATTAAATGTCTTCCTTTATAACACTATTTTGAGTTAGATCTTATTTCGCTATTTCTTGTACAAGCAATGATAAGGAAACCATCATCTGTTTGTTTTTTTAATTCATCTGATTAGTTAGTTTTGTCCAGATGATTCATTTATCTCTTTATCGTGGAGAGCATGCTCGAAATTTAAGAAATAAAGTCTTTATTTGATTACAATATATTCTATTGCTTAACTCTTTTGTTTCCTGATTCATATAAATTAATGATTTATTGGACTTTTTTTTTTCAAGATTATAATACTATTTTCTTGAAGTGCAATTGAATATATTTAGGATGTACGCTGTGGAAAGCGTTTTTGATGGGGGGGGGGGGCTTTCTTTACAGACCAGGACTTGGAGAATGGACTTTCAAGGAATTGGATAAGTTATCACTAAAATGTTTTTAAATTTGTATGATGATATTCTCTTATTTTCATATTTGTGATCATTTCGATTCGATGAATTCAATTTATTAAATGAGAAAAAAGACAAACACACACAAGTGTATTTTTTGCTCCATTTGAAGTTTCCACAGTTTTGGTATACAAAGACATTTTAGTATTATAAATGTGTGTCAAGGAATCGAATAAGAATGACCATAACTTTTGAGTAAAAAATTTAATTTATGTATATTTTTCAAATATTTTAAAACTTCTGGTTAAATTTCTTATAAATAAAAATGAGTTAATTATTTTCAAGAATTAAAATTTCATTTATTATAATAAAATGACGATTATTTTGTAGGAAAGAGAATTATTCATATCTAAAACTGTTAACACTGAATCTAGAATAAATTACATTGAGAAAAGTACAATAAGCTTGTTGAGCTTTAGATTGGAAATCTGTTAAATACAAAGGAACATTAAGGGAATCTCATGCAGTCGAAAGATTGAACCACTTTTAACGTTATACAGAAATCTGATTTTTAGATGGAAACAGATTATATTACATTATTAAAAACTTTGAAACAGACGAAAACATTCACATATTATTTTAAGTAAAATGCTCGATAATCTATTGACAAAAAAGGCAAAACTAAAATTTTATTAAAATTTAATTTTCTGACGAAACTTTTTGTCGAGCAAATTACTAAATTTAAAAAAAAAAACTGTGTTTTTTTAGGTATTTAAAAAAAATAAAATTTTAAATGAAACAATTATGATGCATTTTTCTAAAATATTAAACTTGTTTCGCAGTGGCTGCGATGCTAATATTTTGGATTTTTGCAAAATTTTTAAAAAAAAACGCATTTAGCTGAATTCTTTTGTTTTCACGTCTTCAGTTGTTTCTTTTATTTTCCTTCATACTTGACACCAGTAAGCTTAGTTTACATTAGAAAGAAAGAAAAAATAATCAAATGTCAAAGATCAAGGTTTCTAAGCAAATCTGTGTTTCCTTGATGGTTGGTGAAAATAAAACAAGGCAAATGATACAGATTAGATTAAGTTGGATTAAGAAAAGCAATACGAAACAAAAATATGTTTCACTTGAAATCCAACAGCTTCCGACCAAGAGTTGAAATGTCTTAATCGACCGAAATAGAGAATTTTGGATGGAAAAGCCAACAAAGCTGTTAGCCTTCTACTATCTCCTAATCGTCGAAACGGAATAATTCAAATTAAATTATAATGAACAGAACATAGTTATAGGATATATATCAAATTAAACAGTCATTCTAAATTTGAAACAAATATTTTTGAAACAAATATTTTTGGAATAAATATTCATGAATAAATATTTACCTAACTGAAAATATTTGTCTAAAATGGTGCATTCAGCTCAAAAAATGATGAATTTACTCATTTGCAAATCTAATAAGAAATTAAAAAAAACTACTGATTATTTTGTCATTTAAAAAGTAAACAACAAAAATGTTGAACCAATTAGTCACATACATTAAACATGCTGAATAATTTGTTTCAGAATAATTCAAAATAACAATATATTGGGGAATCTTTATAAATAATAGATAATTTTCAGTTAGAGATGAAGAGTTACCATCGCATTTACTGGTCCATTATTTTGAAAGTGAATGTTTGTTTATAAAATGATATACCTCAACGTTCCAAATATAAATTTCACATAAGCTTCTGACAAAAATTTAAAATGTGTGTCTTGCATTTTATAAGACGCACAGTACATACATATATATTCTCATATTTTCTCTATTTTTATATTTATTATATTATAAGATTAAAAGTACATAATTACAAATAATGTAATTATATATATATATATATATATATATATATATATATTAATGGTGTGAGAGAGAAGTTCGCACTCACAAGTTTTATAAATTTTTTTGGTACTTCTTAATGTTAAAATGATATTTCATTTATGTGAAAAGCATTATTCCAATGTTGAATACCAATCAGTGATATTTCATTCTAAAAAAAGAATTATAACGACACCAATTTCAACCGATTTTCTTTAAAAATTACGTATTCTATTGGTAAAATCCTTCGTGATGCTATCTGATATGAATACGGAAACATGCGCGGCAGAACTTCAGCGCATTTCGCGTCCGGTCCCTCATCGCTTGGTAAGGACGTCTTTTTTTTCTGAACAATAGCAGAAATGTTCAAACGGCCAATCAACATTTTAGAACACGTGTCACCTGTTTTGCTTTGCGAGATCTGAATCTGTGTTTTTGCGTTTGTATCACAAAACGGGTTTTATTGATCTATAGATGAAGCTGTTGAATTCATTCAAAAACGCAGCCACACGATGATTTTGTTTTCTTTCATCATGTTTTTAGATGAATTATGGTATAGAAACTTAAAATTAACCAAAGTTTTAATGTATATATATATATATATCATCAAGTGTATTTTCTGTGAAATCCCTTATTTTTTGAAAATTTTAGAGGAACGGCTAAAACTCTGCAGAAAATTTTAATGAATCCATGTTAATTTAATTTGAACATAAGATTTATATAGCAATGTTCTTTGAAGTGAAACGTAATCTAATAAAAATATTCAGTTATAAAGGAAATGTGGTTGAAAATAGACATCGATATGGATATTTTACGAAATTTTACAGAACATTCCCTTTAAAAATAGCTATAAATAAGAAATTTCTTCATATCTATTCAAAATATTGCTTCACTTTATAGCTAATAACACTTAAAATATGTAGGCTAAGTTTCTTTTTTTTAATATTACTTAAAATATCTTGTTACTGATAAGAAGATAATTGTTATGATAAGAAGCTTGTAATGATAAGAAGATAATTGTAAGATAGAGATTTTGAGAAAGTAGTCTTTCAAGAGATAGTTTTCCATATGATAGATACAATATTTCTACTTCTTTCTGAATAAATAAGCCAAATGATGACCTCATATTTATGGTTATCAATCAGCACATTATAGAAAAACATATATAAATTAAAAAACTGTAAGAAAAAAACTACTTCTGATTATAAAAATGCAACTTCCTGTTTCGTTTTTGAAAAATCGCGGTGCATTTTTAAATTCCAGTAACTTAATTTCGATTTGGCATACTGTAAAACGAATATTTGACTTCGGAAACTGGTAAATTCTGAATAATAGATTCACAAATAAATTAATAAAACTTGTTGCATGAAGTCAAAAATCAATTTGTCAACGTAGGTGTGGATACATTAAATTCGGAAATAGAAATTAAACTGTGATTCGGCCAAGGATCCACAGTTCCTGTTGACGTGGAATCATCAATTAGAAAAAGCTGAGGTGAAAGTTTCATGTATTATGTACTTGAGAAACCATTCTGAGCATATGATCTTCCTATATATGTAATTTTAAATGGAGATTTAAAATCCATCTTGCAATGCTACTTCAGACTTTGCAGTTATTTTCCAGTGATATATTGAGCATTAAAACAGAAATTCTCCACGCAGAGTGTCATATTGATATGTGGGAAAGGATTATGTGTCCAGTCTAAAATGTTTATGCGGAACTTTCAAATATTTTTAGTCAATGCGTTGGATGAATTATCATTTTATAGTTGGACACCAAAAAATGTAGATTACAATCATATGTTTATACAATACAATACAAAGATTTTTCCTTTATGATTTTTTCATTTCTAAAGGCAGATAAGAAGATAATTGTTGTCGGAATAAAAAAAACATTAAAACTAAAACAGAGAACTAAAATATCATCAAATCAGACAACAAAACTGAAACGACAATAAATGTAGAAATCGATTCATCTTGTGACAAACTCTCCAGTATCTCTCCCACGAGCGTCTCAAATTCAGTGTAGAAAATGGACTCTACTGGCTGACGTCCATTTCTTTTTCTTAATGCCAAAGTTGTAGATAATTTAAGGTTTCCTAGGGCTTCCATTTCTTTTAAGATAGTGCCATAAATATTTCATTGCTTTAAAGGACGCGTGGAAAAATTGAAAAATTGTTTTGCAATTATAACTAAACTATAAATAATGTTGTTGTTACTTTTGACACTTGGAGAAGCCATGCTCACCATGCCGTTGTCTGTGGGAATTTAAGTCAGTAGGGTGAGTCTTTTAGTAGAGTCTTTTAACAGTAGGGTGAGTGAGTTTAACCAGAACACCACGAATGTGAGAGTACGCCTTTGCTCTTAACTCCTCCAATAGGTGGCACTACCAGAGGATCCACTCCTTCAATTTTGACTTTGAACTGGAAAGGGAGGAAGTTTTTCCAAATCATTACGCCTATGGTAACTGCTCAACAACCGACCACAGGACTTTCGATCCCACAGATTTAACTAACAATCACTGGGTGGGTCTTTGGTGGCATTGGGAATTGAACATCGTCCTTACAGGTGGAAGGTCGATGCCCTAACCACAAGGCTACCACAGGCCTATAGATAACGTTAATCTGTGAATGGAAACCAATGAATCAATGACTTTATTACATGTCAATATGGGTTATAAATGAATGTATGAGGCATAAATAAATTTAAACTCTCTAAATAGTCCTTTCGAAAACAATGTCACAAGGTTTTTAGTTATTTTCTCGCGACACAAAAAATATCAACTGCCATTTTGAAAGTATACTGAAATAGGAAATCACATTGATCTATGGATAGAGATTTCCCACTCAATGTTTAAAGTATTTAATATCATACTTTTGAACAGTCATTTTGCATTCATGTTCGCACTGATCTATACTCATATCCATAAATTAAGGATGATTCAGAATCACACAGAAGATGAATTCTAAAATAAGGATCTCTCATGTGTAGAATTATCACACACATCTTGAAGAATAATCTGCAAATTACAAGAGACCACCAGATTGTGTCGATAATATATCACAATGACGAGAGTGTAAGAGAAGAGTAAATAAATAATAGTTGCAAAGAAATAAAATTGTTTACAAGCGCTTTAAAAGCCTTTAAGTGCAATAACCGCATAATTATGGCACAAAGGAAGCATTTGAACAATGTTTTACGTGGTAGAATTATCGGTCACCTGGAAAGTGGACCTACCCAGCTGGAAGTATACTAGGAACTTGGCATCACCCAGAGTGTCATCTCCAGGCTTTGGCAACAGTTCCAAGATGATGGTAATGTGAGTAGATGTTACAGAACAGGTCACCCCCGAGTTACAACACCGAAGGAGAACCGGTATTTGGTAGTTACTGGGAAAAGAAACAGACGGAGCACAGCATCAGACCTGTCTCGTCAACTCACTTCATCTACGACAGTTTCAAGGCATAGCGTGAACAGACGCTTAGGACACATTGGGGTCTATATGCTCGTAGACCTAACAGATGTATTCCACTTACTACAACTTACTGTCGCCGGCGGTTACAGAGTAGAGAGCATGCATGATGGACACCACAACAGTGGTCTTGTGTGATATTTTCCGACGAGCCCAAATTTAGCTTTCAGTCTGATTCTCACCGGACTTTCATATGGAGAAGGTGAGGTTCCCGTTACCATCAAGAGAACACCATTGAATGATACCGTTTCGGTGGTGCATAATTGATCGTTTAGGGAGGAATTATTCCGGGTTCCAGAACTAACCTGCATATTCAGAATGTAACCATCAGAGGTCACATCTTTCGGGATGTCATTCTGAAACAACATGTACGTTTAATTCGGTGCGCCATGGGTGCATAATTTCTGTTTATGGATGACAACGCCCGTCCCCACCGTGCAATCATCGTAGACAAATGCCTTCAATTGGAGGATATCACCCATATGGATTGGCCAGCATACTCACCGGACTTGAATCCAATAGAGCATGTGTGAGATATGCTTGTCCAACAAATTGCATCCCGTCAACCCTTTTCCACATGTCTACCGGAACTTCGGAAAGCATTGCTTGATGAGTGGTGTAATATTCACCGAGATCAGATCGATAATTTGATACTTAGCATACCTAGGCGATGTATGGCCTATTGCTTCGTTTGAGGGGTACATTATGTATCAACCATCATCCAACCATGTTATATTGGTTTTTGTTAATAAGTTCTTTTTTGAAATTTGCACCAGGGAGTAAAAATCGCACATTTTATTAATGATGTCAAACGTATAGCTACTTTTTTGCTCTTTACCTTTTGTTTGATAAATAGACTTTACTACAAATAAGTCGCATTTGTTTTGCTTCTGTCTCTTTCTTTGCCTGAACTTGCATTATCCTTACTTTATAGACACGAGTGTACATGCTAATATTTATAATGTATTGTAATATGTTACCAAAAAATTTTTATGTCATTTATTTGGTAACATATACCCTTCACTTTGCAATTATATACCAAAACTGAAAACCCGATTCATACACAGTTATCTACATTGAATGTTAAGGCGCTATAATTGAAGATCGCCATTACTTAGCTCTGAATAGTGTGGCAAGCATGAAGCATAAATTTAATAATTTCTAACATTAGTATCCTTCAAATAAAATTTATTTAATTTATATTTAACACATCTTCGTCTTGGAAATTTTTAGGTGTATTCTATATATAAATTTACTTTTTCAATATACATCTCACTTAATATACAATTATTTTTGTTTGTATCAATAACGCTATTTATTTAGGTAACTATTTAAACCAGTAGATTTATTTACTTTTTTTATTTAATTATATATTACAAATGTCCAGAAAATTTGCTATGGCGTCATTTGTTTTCTGAACTTCCAATACCTCTGAATAGTACATATTAAAAATACAAGTGTGGGACATGAGTCAAGATGGTTAGCGTCAAAAATTTGATTTTTTTTCCACAAAGTGCCCAAGGAAGTACTCCAAAGATTAATCTAATGTAAATAATTCGCCAAACAACACACACACAGATATATCTGTAGAAAGGCGAAAATGTGCCCCAGTTGCATTTCTAGGAACATCAGGAATTGTCTCTGACTCCTTAATCAGGAAAGCCCAAGGCTTATAGGCAGAATCACAACCAATAATCTTTTCTATCTATACTATCAATAATACACCTAACTACTTTAATGCTGTCTATTTATTAGTTATATAGGAATATGTGTTATTTCCCCTTACAATATACTCTACTATATTCACAAGTTTTTTGCCCAATCTAAAGTACATTTTGCTTCGTTTTTTAGTTCTTATTTTCATTATATAAATTTACAGTATAAACTATTTAACTATGTAAATTTATCTGAAACGTAAGCCGTTTATATTATATCGCACTATCATAATACCTGCATTAAACTATCATAATACCATTCATTTCTAACTATATTACTTAAATTTGTAACACAATCTATTTATTCAGCTGACCACAAGCAGAAAAATATGTTTTTCAAGAACAAAATATACTAGCTTATACAGACCTAAACTAGCTTACAATATGGCTAGCCTAATTTAAAAGTTTTATATTGTCCTGTGTGAAGTACCTTTTAATAATTAAAAGTATGCATTGTAAAAGAGAAGTTTTTTACTTATGTAAAACACTTGAAATAGATGAGTTTATTTTAAGGATTATCTATTTCATTTTTACTTATTAATATGGATTATATATGACCACGAAATCTGAGTTCCAACCATTTCCCCCCCCCCACTTATTTGACGTTCTCAGTAAAGCGATTGCTGAAAATTCTGGTACACGGTGAACCACAATTCAAATGGGAGTGATCATATTCACCCTTACAGAAAGTATTCGACTCCTTTATCGTTTCCATCAAATTCCCAGATCACACGATGACTTATGCGGCCGTCCCAGGGCTCCATAAATCCTGCCAACCACCAATGCAGAATCGTGAGTGACTACTTAAGCGAGGAAGAACGCGCTGTAATACGCCCCAGCTACTTTTTAATTACCTATTTCAGAGGCCTTTAGCTACAATGGAGATAACGAATTTACGTGTGGCAAATAATATTTCAAACACCCTGAAAGGCATACAAAGTGTCTTTTACGCCAAGGATTTATTTCTTGGGAAAAAACATTCGCTTTTCCTTAAGAGATACAAATTACCACTCATTTAGATTGGGTATGTCGATAAATTTTGGTTACGTTTCTGAAACCCCATGACCAGTTTCGTTGAAAAAATATTTCGAAGGTAAAGGGAAGACCAGAAGGTCATATTTTATTGCCATACCGATTTGGTGATTTTTATCGCCACAATGCACAGTTGGCTGCACGCATGCCAGTAAGTTTGGAGAAAAGTTTGTATTATGTTTGCGAAAATCCATTTGAGAACAATGCTCAGTGAAAAATGGTGACAGTCGGTGAAGTGCACATCAACTATAGACAGTATTGTTAAAGGACATATATCAAGACATGTTTTGGGGGCAAACGTATTAGAAACCATTATTTAACTATTGACGTCATATGACGCAACAGTATTCAATAGATTTTCCTTTTTGAAAATACTCTCTCTCGTCTATTCTCAATTGTTCCCATAAAATCTGAGAATTAAGCTAATAAATTCTTATCTTATCTAAATAAACGTGCAAGTAAGCTTTTAAATTTGTTTTATGTTTCATAATATTTAATGTTATAAAGTATTTATAATTACAAAATTGAAATTTTAGCTTCTTTTGAAGTATAAGAATACCTAAAATTTTAACATTCAAATATTAATTTGAAATATAATACAATTAGAGCGGTTTCATAGACATTGAGGAAGAATTAATATTGAATGCTTGGACAATTTATGCTGTTTATTACATTTAACTGTGCTAATGCATTAAAAATTCATATATTAGTTTTACATTGAATAACAATAAATACAAGTTTAATTTTGGATTATATATATATATATATATATATATATATATATATATGTATATATCTATATATATATATATATATATATATATATATATATATTAATGTATAAATATTACAAAAACATATGATTTTCTTAATGAAAATTAGTTTTGCAATCAAAAACTATTTGAAAAAAGGTTTACTTGCACGTAGTTAAAAATAGTTATATGTATTATAGCATTATATATGTATATGTATGTGTCAATTATTTTATATATATGTATGTGTCAATTATTTTTAAAAAACTTTGTAAACTTTTTTAATTGTAATAGAAGGGATTATTTTTTTCATATAATATATTATATTTTATCTGCCATCATTCTGAAAGCGCAATTGTTTCGAAATAATAACAATATTTACCAATTTTATAAAAACCATATTGTTTCCTACTATGGCGAATAAAGGCCGCATTGAATTACTTGGTTAGAGTGTTGTTCTCGTTATCAGAAGTTAGTGAGTCTCGACTCATTGTTAAAGATCCGTCGTGCTCATTAAGGAGGCTGGGGCTTGTTAAATAAGTAGTGGTCGCAATATCCTCCAAGTGAAATGATACCTCTGGGATTGCTAAGTCAAATACTAGAGGGTCTTTTGTTTGATCTCCGCTTCTAAATTAAGGAAATTCTCCTCACGGATTTTGCCATTAACTGTTAGAACCTAACTCTTTACAAGGTACAAAGATGTATGCTGTTGTAACAACAACGATTATCGTGAACGTGTTTACATTTTTTCAATAAATAGTCTATCGGATATGGATGTCCTACAAATTATATATTCTTAATTATATTTGAAAGTAAAGACAGCTGTGATAAAATTATTTTGTACCAAGCTCCAAATTTAAAATAGCTTAGTTCGATCTGTCAAGGTCTCCAACTTTGTTTACGAAGTCCAAGAGGCCCCTTAAGGAACTAAGGTGCGATTGATTACTTTAGTATCGATAGTACTTAAAGTGGCCAATCCAGTGTAGGGGCATCGCATTCCTGAACAGTAGGGTGTACCTCTTTCTTATCTCTTATGGCATTTCCTACATATAAGGCCTTGTTGAAAAAGGCCTATCCTATGAAGTTGCTTTGTAAATGAACAGTGTCCAGTGATAAATCCCACTGTTTTTCTTATGTTAATCATCTACTAACTATCGCAAATGACTCATAAATCATAATTTTAGCGTGCTGCTGTCCAGAAGAATTAAGTCAGATTTCACTCCTCTTCTGTTTTTCCCATTTAAGAATATTTTCTTTAGCAATTTACGCAACATAAAGGCTGTGAGCCAACTGGAAAAGAAGGCGAATCGAGCACATCGCCAAGAGCGGGGACGGAGGAATTTGATCTATTCTTGAGAAGATTCTCGTTAACCTTGTCATTTATTTGATTATTTTCGGCTTTTTAAGATGAAATAATTTTTACTAATGCTTAATTGAAAGAAATCGATTGTTTCTCGTTGGATACGTTTTTTCTTTCGTTTTTCTTTCGCCCCTTCCATTGCGGAGAGCCGAAATAGGATTTTATTTCTGTGTTAAATTCAAACAATGGATTATGAACGTTGAGCCACTTTATGGGCCTTATTAAAATTTAATTTATTGAACCATTTTTACGGAGCAAATCACAAACAATGTTTTTTAGTGAAGAAATAGGAGAAATTTATCGTATAGAAAAAGAAATAGCCAGTATATGAGTTAAAAGGAATAACAATAGCTGATGAAATATTGAATCAATTTACATTTAGACATCTAGAAGAGGTTTTAACCCTTAGCATTTATTTTCTTACTTCTTCTGAAGCGGTATATTCACTCCTTTATTTATGGTAAATGATAGGCGCTTACCAGCATCCAAATGATTTCCTAGAACCGAAAGAAAATGCATTTTATTACTGATCTTCCTTTAAACATCGGCGAGCAGCAACGATTCCTCGCAGAATTTTTGGCTTCGTGTGTGGCCATACATATATTTGTTATCCCTACTTAAAATTTCACATCATTGTAATAAAATTTTTTATGATTATATTTTTCAGATGTAAATTAATTATTTTAATTTATTTTGAGGCTGTGAATTGAATTTATTTAAACTTTTTAATAGAATTGTTTTCAAAAATGTTAGAAAATGGAAACATGAAAACAAAAATAACAACATTCTGAGAGGAGGAGTTTGAAAATTATGATTTTATAGTTAAAAAAATGGAAGTCACTGTATCGAATTAGTAACATTAATATTAAAAATTAAGAAATTTATATCAACAATATGAATAAAGTCAAATTCATTATTCCCCATTGAGTTAAAAATTAGAAACCAAGAATTTTAAATTTCTTAAGTATCTGTTTTATTTATATAGGAATATCTCTTTCTTTTACTTAATCACACATGACGAAGAAGCTAGTTTTGTGCAAGCTTGAAAGTAATGTAATTCTCCCTGAAGAGAAAGAATATCCAATAACAAAATGCTTTATGGAAATAGCAAAATTATAAATACGCTTGCATTCAATAAAGATTTTTCAATCTTTGTAACTATGCGTGGACTTTATTTCTGTCACGTCAGTCTTATTGACGTCATATTTGTGGAAGCGATGTCCATAACAATTAAAAATTCACTTTCAAAATTGCAAAGACTAAATTTTTTTTTATTATAACATCTTATACATTATTTACTTCATACGAAAAATTGATTCAATGTTCCAGCAAATGAACATCGTTTCAAAAGTAGAAATCGGTTTTGTTTGGGGTGAAAGTTCATAGCTTTCCAAAAGGTAAGAGACACTTCTAATCCTGGAAAAAAGCCAAAGATAACCTTTACTATTGTAGCGAGAGAAAAAAAAAGAGGAAAACGAGTCGACTTTTTTTCCACTCGATGCTCCATTTTTTCATTGAAAGAGCGGGGGGATCTATAAATAGCATTGAAAACAAGACTCAGCGAAAGATCGCCCGAAGACGCCGGGCAACCTGGTCGCATCTGACATTTCGAAGGGCGCATTCTTAAAACACGAAAACGCCCGCTACTTAAACGGAGGATTTTAATGGCCTCTTGTTTTCTCTCCTTCTCTAGTTCGATAAAAAAAAAAAAAAAAAAAAAAACCTCATGTTTCCGCTTGCGTGAACAAAAAGTTTGTTCCAATTTTCCATGTTTGGGTGCCACAGATACTAAACTGTTATATTGATCTTCTATATAGACACACTTTGAGTAAATTCTACAATCATCATTTATAGTTTCAAAAACTTGAGAACCGCGAAGCAATTGTTATCAAGTGCACGCTTTCTATGGGTATACATATCAAAGCTGTTTTTTTATTGAAAAAGAAAATATTTGCACTGATTTTCGAACGTACCATAATGATAGAAACGATTTTTGAAGTGAGACGAAATGGGCTATATCAGCGCACTCCAGTAACTTTACATTCAATTCAGATGAATTATTGTGCTTTAAATTATAATTACGAACTCTGTAATCAAATTTCGATATGTAGCCGAGCTTATATTATTTGTTAGAAGGAAACCAATATAAGTTTCTCTTCCTTCCCCACAGCTGTTCACAGTTTTACTTCGGTCAGCAATGTGGTAGGCAAATGGAATATATATCTTAAATAGAGTTTGTTAATGATAGAAAATCTAGTTTATTAATAATAAGGTAAAATATTACACACACACACACACATCTATATATATGTGTGTGTGTAATATTTTACCTTATTATTAATAAACTAGATTTTCATTTATTTACAATATAAAAAAATCGTGAATCAAATTAGTTAATATAAGTAATAGATTTTGTTGAAAATACCTTCCATTCAACAAAAAACTTTTGTACAATGATTTTTTTTATAATTACAAAATGATATAACTGATAAATTTTACTTTTTGATGAAAAAGACTATAGGCTATTGTTAATTTAATATTTTCATTTTCACCATACATGATGTAAAAAATTCTAAAATATTTTCTGAGTAGGGACGAAAGAAATATATTGATTGTGATTTAGTTTAAGAGTTTATCTGTGATACCGATTACATAAATTGTATACTTCATTTCTTTCGTTCGTATTCTTCTAGCTTCACAAAATCTTGGTAAATGTCTCCTCAAAGTGACATTTTCATAAATGTGAGATGGAGAAAGTTACAAATGTAAGAGTTTTAAGGGAGTTCCCATGAATTTATTAACTAATCAGTGTTATTGTGGGAAAAGCTCAAAGAACATGCCCTTGGGATAGGGCTAAAACATTTTGTGTCTTCATTTTTATACATTATTACTTTTTAGATTTAGTGCATTTTATTTACTTGCAGCAAGGAGAAAACTCGGAAAATCATCGTGCCAATGAACCCGTCAATTGTTGCGCATGTAGAAAACATACAAAACAATGTAAAGCAGTCCCGTGTCTATCCTTGTTCGTTATGGTAAAACTTATCACTTAGCATGTTAAATACTTTGCTTCAATCGAATCTAGAACAATCCACTTTGAAGAGCAGGTTCCTGCCTCATCTTGAGAAAACATCTCATTTACTGGAAACAAAACATACTAGAAAACATGATTTACTATCACCAAGTGAAAAGAACAGAAAAGCTGTTGTACTACAAACATAAATAACTGCCATTGGCAAATAATGGTTTTAAATAATAGTCATAAATATTACATGACCAATAAATGCATAGTTAAATAATGTTAACACATTATTTGATGTTAAACATATTATTTAATTGACATGCCTACCCATTACAGATGTGCACAATAAATATCCAATTTATTTTCTAGACATTCAATCACTTTATGAATTTTAATGAACTGAGTTATCTGTATTAGTTATGTACATTTCAGTTTTAGAAATCTACAGTAAGAGCTTTTCTTTTCCCACTTTATTCTGGAGTTAATATTGTTGCGATTTCTTGTACCTCGTTCTGAGTTGGGCTCTATCACTTGCGTAAAGGCAGCAAGCTGGAAATATTCGTTATTCAGAAGTGGCCGGAAACTTCTGAAAAGACTGCTATCCCAAGAATTATCATTTCACTTGAAGGACATTGTGATCATGACCCATTTTAAGTGGCCTATCCAACCTTTAGTAAAAATGACGATCCTGTATTCGAAAATATTTTTCCAATAATGAAAACGACGCTCTAAGCAACCATACCACCACTATGGACCTCACGAGAAATATTGTAAAAAATTTAAAATACACCAAATTCTTAAAAGTTATGTTTATCCTGGGAAAGCTGAAATTAACCTCCTCCAACATCAATATGGTTTTGAAAAAGGACTTCTCCAAAGTTAAATGGCACAAATTATTCGTTTTTTAGAATAAGCTAAAAAAAATGCATTTATACTGCAATCTCATTTTACGAATGGCAAAGACGTCCAGGTAAATTCTTTTCAAGAACAAAAAATTGCCAAATGACACACATAGTTATGCATATGTGTATGAATGGATATTCTATCACTCTTCAATGTATTTTTATTTAACAAGCTCAAGTGACTGTTTACCATAATTCCCTTTCTTTTATATTGCGTTTGCAATTGATCAGTTTAAAGATATCTTAATTTATACCCATCAATATATCTATTTATTAAAATTGTTTTTGCTTATAGTGCTTAGTATTATATGCCACAGTTTAAATGGAAAAATACAATTAAAAATAGCATAGATGGCGGCCTTAAGCCTAAATTATAGATAATACTTATTTTTGTAAAAATAATATTGGATTATGAATTTGTGTGATTTCAGAAAAATCATATTCATAATCCAATTATATTTTCACAAATGTACTCATTAATGTACTATATTTGTATAATTTGATCCAATTTAAATTAAATTTAATAAGCATATGTGTTCTTTAGTATAACATTTTTCCGGAATCAATTCACAAAATTAATTAATGTACTATATGTCTCGATTTAAATGGAAGGATAATATTTAAAGTAACATAGATAGCCTTAAGCATAATATATATTTTTGAGGAATCAAATTCTTAATCCACTACTCTTTGTTTTATTAAAACTAATTAATATATTAAGATTAATATTTCAGGAATCAATTTTATAATCCATAATTATTTTCATAAAAATAATTAATTTACTTCAGTGCACATATATAATGCTCATTATTATGTGTGACAGTTTAAAAAAACATTTAAAATAGCATAGATGTGGCCTTAAGCATATTTCAGGATTTAAACTCATAACCCAATATTATTTTCATGAAATAAATTATTTTATATCGAAAATTTTTTTATTCTAGTAATAACAGATTATTGCATACTTCTTTAAATTCAATTTATAATTCAATAATCACAAAATTCAGAAAATTCGAAACTTCCTTTGCGTGTTTTCTTTTCATCAAAACGTGGCTTAAAATTTCTGGAGATTTGTTGGCGCAAGATACGATTTCTCGGTTGGATGCATCAATTTGCTTTTCAGATTTTTTTGAAAAGAGCTGGATTAAGGATTTATATATATGTTGAACAACCCCCCCCCCTCCTCCCAAAAAGAGAAAGGAAAGAAAAGAATCTTTCGAATGTTGTTTATAGTAGGAAAAATGTTTTTCTTGGTATTTGAAAAGACAAGGATGAGAGATTGTTATAAATTGAATTTTTTCGAAAATTTATTTTTTAACCCCGAGATATGACTATGCTTTTGTCATTTTGCAAGAAATTTTATTTCTTAATGAATGAATATTTTATATTTGAACGAAAACTCTTTTGATTAAATTACTTGTGTTTCAAATGATAATATGTGATGACATCTAAAGTTAACCTATTATTGATTAATTTGAATATGTTCAGAAAAATTCTGTTTCCAGGATTATTAAAGAAAGATCTTTGCGAATATATTTAAAGATTAATTGCACTGTCTCAGCTTCTTAATACAAATATATATATAAACTTTCATCTTCATTTAAAACACATACATTTTAAATCAACGGTATCACAGCATTAACGAAAAAATGAAATTTCTCTTTGATTATTGATGACACTTGAATTTGCGTCATCCAGAATAAGTGATTAAAAAAAAGTGTGTCATAACCTGTTAAGGAATGACATAATTCTAGTAATCGAAGATTCTAAAGTTCGATACATAACCAAATAAGACTGTGCTTAGATGTCGTAGGCTATAGTGGCCTATTGGTGAAAATGATTGCTTTAGGGTAATGAGTTTTACAGCTGACCTAATCGAAGGTTCGTAATGTTCACTCACGGGCATCTCAAAATGATGAGGAGAAGGGTTATATTTAGTGTTTCCAGTATGAAGGAATAAGCAGCAGGAAACAACACAATATAAAGCAATACAGTCTTTGCTGACTTGTAACAAAAAATTAATAATTTTTTATTCTGTTAAATCATTAATTCATAACATAATTAATACTTTTTACATATTAAAAACTTAGTCATGTTATGCTTTCAGAAAACAAGCTTTGATGAAGAAAATTGGGAGATATTTTTAACTATGCTTCCTTTTTTCTAATTTATAAATACTCTTTCCACTAGATTCTATCTTCAACATTTGATGGAATTTCTTTATGTTTATAGCAAAAAATTTTATTATGCAATTTTCATTTGGAAAATAAATAAGAATTGAACTAAAATTTAGTATTAAAAAGGAAAATTTAGTAAAAAATTGAAAGAAAATTTATTAAATTTTGTTACAAATAAATATATACGTAAGAAAACATACTGATCATTAAAAAAACTATTTAAATTGGAAAAAAATCAGTAACTCCAAAAATAAATTGAAAAAAAGCAAATACCTTAGTATATCCGTATTATGAACATATATACATACATACATACATACATATATATATATATATATATATATATATATATATATATATATATATATATATATATATATATATATATATATATATATATATATACGTGTTTTTATTTAAAATAGCAACTGTAAGTGCTTCGACTCAATCACCATAAATTGCCCAAAATATATTCCCCATGGCATCTAACATTTATTTAAATCTAGTTGCTGCTTTTGAATCCTTAAAACAACAACGATTCCTATCAGATTTATTGCTTGTCTGGTTTCCTTGACAACGGTTTCTGTGTGTCTTCATTACTAGTGAGGAAGCCTTGCTGCCATACAGGAAGTGGAATTGTGTTCCGTTCTTACCGACAGACTTATTAGGGTCAGCGACAATAGGAACTCTAAAATCTTTATATTTTCCCCAAATATGCGAGTCGCCTGGATTCTTGCATTGGATTTCCATTTGCGTTGAAATAACTCAGATGTAAATGCACAGTGTGATTCCATACTTTGTATTAACAAATAATTATTATAATGGAGTCATTTTACACTTAGTAGAAATTTCTTTCGTTTAATGTGCTTGAAATATATCTTTTCAGTAAGTGAGCGAACTAGGGGGTTGTTATTTACTACGAAAAACATGACCTAGCTTTTCGGTTATATTTATAATTTTCTAAAGTATCATCAATAATTTTCCAGATAGTGTTGCTGACACACTTATTGTTTTAAGCATTTGCAGCTCGCTATTATTGTTCACAATTTGCACCTCGCAAGCATTATTCATTTTTTGCACCTGGCAGTTATTATTTCTATTTTGTACCTGGCAATCATTATTTACTTTTTACAAATCGCAATTATTATTTACATTTTGCACCTCGCAATTAATATTTACAATCACCTCACACTCTTTTTATTACTCTTTGCGCCTCGACAACACGCAATTATTATTTAGGTTTTACACCTTGCAAATATTATTTTCCCTTTGCATCTGGCAATCATTTTGCTCCTTGCAATTATTATTTCCATTTGACACCTTTCAATGAGGTCTCCTAAAAGCAAACCGTCCCATCATTCGGTTTGCTTTTAGATCAGATAAAAAACAAATCGAAAAATAGGATAAACCATAAATCTTCCCATTAGTAACGAAGTTATTAAGCATATAACTTGGAATCCTTTTCATCCGCATTTCAATCCATTTTCATATATAAAAATCGTATCTATAATAAATGTAAAGCATTTTTTAAATGAGAAAAATATGGGTTTTTTTTTTACAAAAACGATTACACAGGGTAATCGTAGGAAGAAAAAACTCGATGCTGTACATATTATTTCTGTGGTTATGTAGAGATGACAATTTTAGAAGGGGATAAATAAGCGTATATTGTGTGTCCATCTCAAGAATAATTCTCGGGAAGTAGTGTTGTTATAGAAGAATTCCCTTTTTCAACTAGGGTTTATGAAATTTATGAATTGGGGTATTTAGTACTTCATTTTAGTGTCTAGGCCTTCAGAAAGCGAATGTTGGCGATTTTCTTCTGTCTAAAATGCAGCGTGTCTTGTGTCCATGACAACATACACGTACAGACAATATTGTCGGAGATCGTCTCGTAGAGACCGTACTTCCAATGTTGAAGGGAGTAGTTTTTCAAGTACACATAGAGTTATCGGTCTTGCTTTCGGTTTAACCGTTCATGGATTCGAACTCCATTTCTGGCATGGATGTTTTATAGTGGTTCGGATTCTACTTTAAAACGTAGGTCCCTGTTTAGTTAGCCCTCAAGTTCAAAAGATGACCATTGAACGACCACACTAAAATAATCACTACATGTAATTTTTTGTATTTATGCATAATGGTTTATCAATTTTTAAACTTTCATTACAGTTTAACTTCGAATATTGTAGTACAAATTTCTAATCGAATTGTTCATATTTAAAATTATTTAAAGATCATCTTGGTGTCAATTTTATACAAAAAGCATTTTATTGCTGTAGACTTATACGAGGTGTATTTTTCCAGGCGAGTGATTTTTAATCACCACCATGATAAATCATACAGAAACTTTTACGCTTTAATTTCAACGATTTAAACAACCGCTATTATATCCACAAACTAATATAAAAGTGGTATAGCATTATTGCCATTGTTTTATTCTCTTTTGCAACAATACGCCGTATGTTTTCTTTTTCAGCATCTCCAAAATTATTTTACGATTGGAATATTTTTACAATATTTTCTAAACTATTTTATGATCGTTAATGCATTCCAATATCTGTTTTAAAAAATCTTTTTCGCTGTGTACTTTCTAAATCGTGTAAACTTCATTTATTTCATTACTTATTTCATTTATCGTTGAACAATCATATTATATTCTCAAGATCAATAATTACGTTTCTTCTTGTGGATTCTGAATCACAAAGAATAAATTCCGGAGATTGTAATCAAACACGTAAACTGTTAAACTGAAGACCGAGATCGCTAAGCATTCAGTGGCCGATGAGGATTAGGACGCTCGGAAATATGCAAGCAAATTGTATTTAGATAATTTTTAAAAAGAAAAATATTGTTTATTAAATGGTAGAAGATTTACTTTTTTTTTTTAAGATTTTATAAAAATCACATTACGTTACTAATAGTCTAATAAAAAGTAGAAATTATTCTCAGGTTAGAGATTTTGATTCTCAAGTTTTATTTCTTTAAAGTAGGTTAACATAAATTGTTTAAAAAGATAAAAAGTGCTGACAACAATGATGGGTCTTATAATGCCCGAATATTTGGATTTTCACCCTTTCAGCTTTACAAGGGGTGGAAGTGATGTCACCTTATAGAATGTTGGCCTCCAGTGGGTGTGCCATCGTATCCCCCGAAAGTGGACATACCTAATTTAGAAGCAAAGAGCAAGCAGAAGACTTGGCCTGCCATGGACAGAAATATCATTTCACAATGGAGGACACTGCGACCACGACATATTTAACATGCTGCATTTGTCATTAGCAAACACGACGGATCTTCGATTGTGTCGGGATTCAAACTCACTACCTTCCGGCAACGAGAATTAACACCCTCACAAGTCTGGTCACCGCGTCCAACTACTATGATTTTTTTATTTAAAGTGTACGAAAAATAGATGGATTTAGTAATCAATTAGGTTTTAAGTTCACTATCATGGCTTAGATATTTTAATTTCAAACCATCAGAAAAGAAAAATTGCCGCCACACAATCTTATTTAGAGAGCAGTTTTTTTCATTAAAAAATGTGCTTAATCAGTTTACAACAAGGATAAATATATAGTTACAGTTTACAATGCATTAACTGAATTTCGCACAAATATTTTATGCAAAAAGTAAAGCAAATTATTATTTTTTTAGAAATGAAACTAATGAGATTGAAAACGAACGAAACTATCAATTATCTGTAATTTATGAATATCATCGTGAATGCATGTTTTCGTAGCATTATTTTCTTTATTATTAAAAAAAATTTCTCATTGTAATATTCTCTTTGATACTCTATTATTAATTACGTATTACCCCTTTTCCCGTATTATTATTAAATAAAAAAGTTACTATTAATATAAATTTTTCCATCCCAGAAGTTTGTTTTTTTTTTTTCCAAAATGAATGTCTGTCTACGATAGTGGAGACACAATGACTAATTAGTAACGACAGACAAAGCCTTTAAGGTATATGGAATTCTTAAAAACTAAATATTAATCTTTTCCTACGAAAACATTAATCAATCTTGAAAAATCAGGTTGTAAACATAAATCATTATGATTTATTTTCTACCCGTATTAATAAAGATTTTATCTTGGGTTTAGCTTAATTTCATTTATTTAATGCATTTGAATGTTATAGTTCTCACATTTATTAAAAATATTTTTGCTATTCTGGTGTTTCTAAACTACCATTTTCTTTATTTTTTAAATTATCATAATGCTCTTCATGTTTTCCGAGCTCATACTTTTCCATTTTTTTAAAAATACATTTTACAGTATTTTGTAATTATTTCTATTTCTTAATTTATAATTTTTCTTTTCTTCATAATTTTTTATTCAATTTTTGACACAGAAGCTATTAATTTGACTTTTATTTTAATATATTATTCAAATATATTTTTCTACTCTACTTGTATTTTTGTGTCGAATTCTCTTATTTCTTTTTTCATGAAAGATTATATATTTTTGAATTTAAAGGTACTGTTTTCATTTCTTCTAATGATTTTAATATTTTTTTCTGTAAATAATTTTAAAGTAAATTTACTATAGTTAACTATTCTGCATGCTGCCTTTAACCTACAATTTTTTTTCACTATTTTTTTTAACAATTTTATGTTGTATATTGCATGCAATTTTGAAAATAAAGTTATTATTGTTATTTTAATGACTTTTATAACTAAAAAGTTCTGCATGTATATCTCTGCATCTAAATTTATATTTCTTTTTTAAAAATAATTTACAACTCTATTTTTGAACTTTCTCTCTTTTTTAATTTTATTTAATATTTTCAATACTTTCTTATAATTTTAGTATTCTATTCTACACGTACTTAGGATCAAAATGTTTTCTTCTCTTAAAAAAATAGTTTATACTATTTTCTTTTGCATTTGTTTAAAATAAGTGAAACATTACTTTTTTAATATTTCACTATTCTATGTTGCGTGTATTATTTTTTAAGAAAATGCTCCAAGTTTCTCTTTTAAATATATTTTATTAATTTATTCTGCAAGTGTTTTTAATTTAAGACAAATTTTTTCCACCTTTTTTAAGGTATAAACTACTAGGTTCCTAAACTGCAACACTCTAAAAGAAGCGTAAAAGTCAAGTGAAATTTATATCAAGCGTTTTTCAGCAATTATTCGTTCATTATGAGTGAATGTATGGCTATCTACAAGCTATTTATAAAATTAGAGGAGACTGCACCAATTTCAAATAAGTCTATTATTTTGTTCATGTGAATCATTTCTTTCTTTTTCTTAAAGTGGTTATTTCTTTCGTTCCAATTGAGATCATAGCCTCATCACTTTATTACAATTCTCATTGCTTTAAAATATCCATGACTTTAGATAACGTTTCATCTACGTCACTCATAGTTAATTATGACAAATTACTATCTCATAGTTAATTATGACAAATTACTATCGCATAGTTAATTATGACAAATTACTATCTCATAGTTAATTATGACAAAGTATTGAGATGGTGTCATAAATCCGAACCGTCGACGAATTTGCTGCCTCCTTCATATCGCATTCTTGGAGATTCTTCAAACAAGGCGAAGTTCACCAGAGAATATTGTCGAAGTAACGATTTTTTATATAAGAATTAAAAAATCTATTTAAGAAGCCGTTTTTGATTGATTTAAGCCGTGGCACAGATGCTACATTATCCAGAATGCCAAATTCTGAGTTTGGTGATGTTTTGGCTGATTTTCTTATGCATCTGATTCTTATGTACTTGGATTTTATTACGTTATAAATATGGAGACTTATAAAATTATGTTTAAAATTCTATTTTGGCAACCCTCATTACGTCATCGCATACGTCATTTTGGCAATATTTCTGCATTCCCAAAAAAATCAGAATTTGGCATCTTGGATTATAAGGCATCTGTGCCCAAGCCATTAACACATTGACAATAGAGCAGAAGAAAAAGCAAAACGTAAAAGACAGTTCAAAATATTCACTTTATGTTTATTTAAAACGGCCATTATGACTTAAATTTTTAAAATTAATGTAGCATGTGTGAGTACTGTGTGCACCTTTATTTATAAAATTTTATTTAAATACATATAACAATGACATGTTTTTATTTGATAAAAGAAATATAGCTCTGTTTGAATCGTATATTACCTCTTGTAGACTCATTTTAGGCTTGTGAATCCTTTTACATAAAACAGAAGTAAATTATAATCAAGTATTTGGCACAAAGAGCTTTTTCCATAGAAAAGACTTAACAAATTAGGCTAGATATTCAAGTAGAATAACGAAACTAAACTCTTAGAACTTACATTTATGATTGGATGAAACTATCTGCGCAGAATAAATAAGTATTACTTGAAAAACATGAAATCTATCTTTGATCATGATTATACTACTGTATTGCTCATCCCTTTTATCCGTAGTATGTATTTAAAGTTTGGTTTATTAAGTATAAAATTCTGAAATTTTTCTGTTAATATTGCTTTCAAACACATGTTCTAGGATCATGGTTATGATAGAAGATTTGAATTGCCATTGAAAATGTCTGCACGGTGTGGAATGGGACTTATTCAAGATGTTAGACTCTGGTTAAAATATGTTCCTTTACAAAGTTTGGTGATAATAATAGTTATTAATATAGATAACAATAATCACTTATTTGTGCACAATGTAGTAAAAAGGCTTATACAACAGTTCCTAAATGTTTTTCTCTTTAAGTACAAAACTGTACGTTTCTTCCCTTTTAAAAAAAGTCATGTATATACAATCATTGAAGCTAGAAAAAAATGTATTTTATTGCCAGGATCCACCCCTTTTCCTGCATTTCAACAGTTCTACTTTCAATAACGGTAATTATTATTTTTTTATTTCGAATTATATTGAACTTGTCTCTTTAAGTGAACGTAAGTTCTGCTTCCTTATTTTATCCCAGATCGGTGATCGAGTCCAGTTGAAACGGGGGTTTTGACTCGAATATTTAATAATGTCATAACTAAAGGATATTTTCAAACATTTGATTTGTTTTCATGTGACTGATATTTAATAGCTCATATTGCCGAATAAAACAACACTTTGAATAAAGTCAAGTAAATATTAGTAATCGTAAAGAATCAAATTTTAACATTTTCTCCTATACTCAATTTTATTCCGAAAACTCTAATTGGAAGCAATAGTTCGATAAAATTCGGGAGGTGGGGATTGTGCTTACTAGTAATATATTATAAACTCCACTGTCTTGATTGTGTGTTACGAACATTATGCAGCCTTCTAACTATACATTTGTTTTGGTTTTAGACGCATATTCATAAACTGTCGCATAGATTGGGATGATTTTTAAGATTTTCTTTTCTCGTTACTTAAATCCATAGTTCACGAATTTTTATGCATCATAAGTTATATATTCATTGCAAAGTTCAAAATACTTATTTAAAGAACAAGTTGTGTTGCATTATCTTTACTTTAAAGAAGTGTATTTTATCAATTATATTGCATTGTCACTTGAGATGATTTCACGATTTAAAAATGTTTAAAATGTGTTATATTGTTTTTAAAAGTTAAGCAAATATAATGAAAGATAAAATTAAAATATCTTATATTGTTTTAACTCTAATAAAAAAAATCACAGGAAAATAACCTTCAATTAATAGATTTGAATTTATAAAAATGATAAATGTGTTTGTTAGTTTGTGACATTTTACCGGCTATTCATTTCTGCTTATTGAAAAGCCGCTAATCACAATTAATTGTGATACGTGGCTGTACCCCAGTATTTATAGAGCTACACCCTAATGTTCAATACAAACTGGATGTTAAAAATAGACAGCTATTTTCACCAGTTTAATAGTCTCTTAAGAATTCAAATAATTTAATTACTATATTATTAAGTGTTCTTTATTAATCACAAAAGGTATGTTTCTGAAAAAATGTGAATTTAGATCTCACTTTTACGTAGCTGTTCGGGCATATTCTTCAGAACGGTAAATCCTAAGTTCAAACTTAACAATCATTCTTGATTAACTAAAGATGGATATAGCATTTTTCTCTACCTCTCCACATTTAAATGTCGGTGTTGGGGCACTTTCTTCGTATTTCTTCTCTTATGTAAAACGAGCAATATTATGAGACGTCTGTGAAAAAGTTCTTCTTGAAATAAATTTGAAATTGAAATTGTGCATGAAAAACAATTGTTCTAAGAAAGTTTTGCAGCCAAAATCAGCTGTTCGCTTATCCAATACATAGAGCTTTACTCAAAATTAATGAACATACAATTTGTAATTTTTATCATGTAATACCATTAATTGATTGTATATCTATTTGCATTTTTGTTTTCATGCTCAACCTGTTAGAGATACAGAATGAAATTCTGGCTACCGTCTCAGATATATTCAAAGACACTGCTTTATCTTATGAGTATCATACAATTTTAAAATCGGTGCACGAGTGGACATTCACCTATCTAAACACCCAAGTCAAAAGAGAAATATTAAAAATATGATTTATAAAGCAGAATATGCCTAATGAACAAGACCTGCTTGCCTCACCCGTCAAGGAGTTTTAGAGTATGAGTGTTATTTTTTATTTAAGATTATTCTTTATCAAATATTTAAAATTATTCTGAGGATAAAAAAAACATTTAGAATAGTGCACTATGAACTAGATTTGCAATTGAATCTTTAAACTTTATTGCAATCAAAAACTTGGCAAATTTTCCAAGAATATAATGTAATTCTCTTTTTACATTTACCTTAATAAGAGGGTACACAGAGCCCCCTTTTCCCTCTTTTAGAGTGATAAGTTATTTAAAAACCATAATAGGTTGAAACTGCTAACGCAATAAGGAAAATCTATCTGAGTTGGAGAGAAGGAAAGTGTTTGGAAATTTAAATCAGAAATTTGGAAAACAAAAGTAAAAAGTCTTTAGTACTCGAAATTATCATATAAATATTTTTAGTTTGTGCTTGTTTTATCTTGTTAAAATTTTTTCTCGAATGGTTTTATTTTTGTCTTATTTTAAAATGTATTGATTATAATACGTTCAATTAAATACAATGTAACCCATTTTGTTAGAATAAAGAGTCACTAATGGACGATTAAAATAATAATAAACATTTTTAATAGGTCTCTTGAATAAATTTTTTACTAAGAATGTTTAAAATGTATATAATTATTCTATCCGACTTTATCTAAATTTTGTGTTTGTTTATATTTATTTATTACTTGCAAATTAATAATATTATTATATAAAAAAGAAATTAAAAATCCTAAAAGAACCATGACTTTAGGAAAAAATGTAGATATTTTAATAAATTTTATATATTTATGATTGCTAATATAAATAGTTCAATATGTGTTTTACATTTTAAAAATATTGAAATATTTACATCACTATTAGAAAAGAGAAGATTTCTGTTAAAATTTAATATTAATTTGTTGTTGTTCTCGTATGCCAGCTAGGCTGGCAAATTGGGGTGCGCTGCTCCACTTTTCCAACTGAACCATATTTGGTGCGGAATCCGACTTCTTCAGTACATACACAGATGCCATAGGGACCCGTTTATAGGGTAGGCAACCATTGACACAAGGAAAGGATAAAGACAGGATATATATATATATAGAGAGAGAGAGAGAGAAAGTACATCCATGCCTGAACCGGGATTCGAACTCAGGACCTCCCTATCCATAGTCAGGCACGTGGACCTTTCAACAAGTTGGCCGGCAATATTAATTTCCTAGTTTATATATTGCGTACAAATTAATAAGTAATGCGTTGAGAGGAAACAATATCCCTTAAAATGTGACACATTAATGAATAAAAGGAATTTTTATAACTATTATATGTTTGTAATTCCTAATGTGTGTAAGTAATTGAAAATGTCTTTTGAGAAACTTATATATTTAGAAATATCTAGACTGTTACATTGCTGTTGAAGACTGGAAAATGTTTTGTCCAAATTGCGTGCACATTACAGTGATTAAAAATGAATAATGTATATACATTCAGAAACAGTAAAAAATGACTCATTTATGATTAAATAACATGTCGATAAATTATGCATATTTATGACTGTTAGTATAAATTTGTAAACACCATTATTATTTAACTTTCATATTATGACATAAGATGAATGCATATAGCACAAATAGAGGTACACATTTTTTTAAAACTGAGTGTGTAAAATTTTTAAAAATGGAATTAACATAAAACTATCTTTCAAAGGAATTTAATTCATATTGTTTTTTTTTTTCATGTACAAACGAGTAATCTATACGAGAGAATGTTGAAGTTCGAAGAAGCTACTTATGCATAAATGAATTTAGATTTTATAAATTTAATGCATTTATGATAATGATATGATCAATAATTATTTTATTAGTAACTTTTCCTATCAACCAAGATATAAAACTATCATAACGTTGTTTCAGCTATATAGTTTTAGAGCATTTACAGTTTCTAGAGCATGAATCAACATAAAATTATTTTAATTTGCTTAATTATTATCTATAAATTTGCAACTAGTAAAGTTCAAGAAAGTAGAATTTTTAAAAAATTATTATGTATAAAGTCTATTTTAATAACTGCAGTACGTTTATAATTGTGATGTGAATTATTATATAATTTTTAGTTAATTCGTTTTTGCACTAAAAATTTATGGAATACTTATAGCCATTTTTGCTATGATAAAATTTACACAAGTTTTGCGCACATTTGCTTTCTTATTTTTAACAGTTTTATAAAGTAGTAAATTTGTAGATTGTATTCTCGTGTTTTATATTTTAATAGAACAAAAAAAATAAATAATTATTAATGTTTTGTTCTTCTTCACATTCTACAAAATATACATTTACTGCCTAAAATCCAGCTTCCAATCACCTAAAGGGTCGTAATGTTATATCAAAAAATAAATACCGTGATAAAAAATTAATATTATGGGACTTGGTAAACTCTTGAGTTTTCAATAGGGAAGTACGCGTGATTTTCTAATAATTTTCTGTTTATAAACCCTTTAAGCAACCCAATGACATTTAGATATTTTTAATAATATTAATTTTGTCTTTTCGAATGCAACCAAGAGTTGCTCTTAATTTTGAAAAATATTTCCAATTCTGAAGTTGCTTTTTTAAGTTTGAAATTGTTTTTAAAGCTTTTTGAGATGTTATGTGTTTTATTTATATGACACAGCTTCATTTTATGACTTACATTTAATTTGTAATTTTAGATTTCATTATTTGAATGGAAATTGTATTCCTTTCGATAAAGGTGGCCATCAAAATAATGGAAACAATTGTGAATGAAAGTGTTTTTTGAATGCACTTCGTTAGCTTTGAAATATACAAATAGCAGAGAGATTTCTATAAACAAGAATTTATACATTCTGTTAGTGTGCGGTAGCTTTTCAACCATGCAGTGGTTGTTTCTGTTAAGATCTCATGGCTATAACACTTTATTACTATTATCATTGGTTTAAAATATCCATGACGTCATATAACGTTTCATCTACTTCACACATAACTAATTATTACAAGGTATTGAGACGGTGTCGTAAATCTGACTTGTCGACGAATTTACTGCTTGACTTCAAATCACATTCTCCAAGTGGTGGCAAACGTTGCGAAATTCATCTAGTTACTAACATGATTTCTTATTTACAGACCAAAAAAATCGGTTTGAGAAGCCGTTTTACATTGATTCAAGCCATTAACACATTGATAATAAAGCAGAAGTTAAAGCAAAATGAAAAAGGGAAGACAAAACATCTACTTAGTTACTTACTTACTACATCTATGTTTAGTTTAAATCAACAAGGATGATTTAAATTAAAAAAATTTCATTAATTATTTTTCATTTTTAAAGTTATATAAGTCCTAAAATTTTTTTCCAAAATGTAAAATGTCTGATATCACAGATTTTTCAATGACACCAAATTGCTGGAGCCCATGTTATGTGTGATCGAAACTTAACCACCTTTTTATTAGTTAGTACAGTACGGTATCTAAAATCATGAAAGCAACATACGTACTACTTGGTATGACAAGCTTGGCAAAGCGAAATAGATAACTATTTGTACACTATTCTTACAAATTCAATTATTTCTTCAAGTATACTTTATTTCAATATTTCTGTTGTGTCATTAAATCTAAAATAGATATAAACTATAACCATTCACTAATGGATATTTATGTGATATTCTTTACTTGTGTAGAATCTTCATAATAGTAGAATCGGAGTTATATCATCATTCGTATATTTTAAAGAAAAATTATACTCTCTGTAAGTTCTGAAATTCAGTAACGAAATTCGAAGACATTCTTCTCGTCCTCAAGAATCCAATTTAAACTTCCAAAATATATTTAAATGTTAATCTTGTAGAGCTAAAAGAGACACATGAGCTCTACAATGAGCAAAGAAATCTTTATTCCTGTTTAAAACTTGAACATAAATATTTTGACTGAAAATGAACAAGAAAAAAATTACGCCTCAGTTCTTATTTTAAATTGATTGATTTTGTGTCGAAAATTTTTTTCAGTTTTAACAGTATAGAAGGTATTTAATGGACTGGAGTAGTGTGGGTGATTTTATGGGCATACAGATTATCGCCAATCATAAAAATCTATCCAAGAGTAGGGATGTCCACTTCCATTGAATTCTCTCCCCACGTTAACATCCAAGGCAACGAAGCTGCTAACATCTTGGCTGAAAGAGATAGCTCCGAGTTACCCCACACTGACTTTTAAAGAGATGCTCTCTATAAAGAAAAAAGAAGACGGCAAGTCTGGCTCATTCCTCTTGTCCATCCCTTGTACCACAGGAAGACCCCAGGTTAGAATTTGGGTGTGACAGGCATGATCAAACGACCGTCTCAAAACTTATTGGTGGACATCTGAAAAGCATGACACTGGAATCTAGAGCAAAGTCTTCTCATTGTGCATAAAATGCGACATGAAGCTGACTTCCCTGGATTGCTTGGAATTCGCTCTGGCAGATGTTTGCGCAAGTCCACTTCGCTAGGGTTCGCAGTGTCATGAATCTGGTCTCTGAAAGATTTCAAACAACAACAATATAGAAGTTAATCTTAAATTAATTACCAAAAATCGATTAAATTAATGATATTCCACATAGGAAAATGATTTATATTGCTTTGTTCTTTATCTGTAATAGTTTGATTTTCCTAAATATCGATGCAATCAGTAAGGTTTATTTGGTTTTTGCGCTCAAAATGGCGTCTCAAGGGAAAAAAAGCAATATGCGTTATTTAATTATCGGTAAATTGGATATCTATATAAGATTTATTTTCTTTTTATCGATGATATTTAAAGAATAAAGCTTCCTTTCTAAAGATTCACAGCTTTACGGGATCAATAACTAAGTCTCCAATAGCTCAAGTAATTATTTATTTGGAAAAAGGTTCGAATAAATGTTTGTCTAAGAACATCTAATATACACGATCATATGTTCACGATAAAATGTAAAAATAAAAGCTTATTTGAAAAGATAAGATAGAGTAAAATTAAATTAACAGGATTTATAATTAAATTAGTGTTTATTTTATTTTTTCTTTGGACTATTCTGTATGTAAAAATTTCATATGAAATGAATAATCTTTAATTCTGTATATTTGATGTTCTCTTATATTACTAAGCAAAAATCCTTCTCTTAAATGCATAAAATTGTTATTTCATAATAATTAAAGTATGTTCATTAATATTTCCCATATGAATATATTTTACTTATAAAGTAAAAGATATTTTACTTTATAAGTATGTTTAGTTGAACATACTTATAAAGTAGAATATAATTTATTTGATGAACAAATGAAGTACTTATTTACTAAATAAGAAATCTTCATTATCATGTAATTATTATTCATTAAAATTTCTTTTATAAATGCATTACAGTTTTTTATAAGGATTCTTTTATATACATAATTATATATATATATATATTAAATTTATAGAAAGCAAATTAATTTTTATTTCAAAAACACTATTTCTAGCCAGGATTCAAAATGGTGTTGAATATTCTAAATGCTCACATTGAGTTTTACGTGAATTCAAAAATATAAGGAAAACTTATATGTTTAGGAGGGAAGGGATAAGTTATTAAAAAATAAGTACGAGAATACATACATATTAACAAAAAAAGTTCGAAAGGAATTAATTTGAAATATACTTATCATACTAAAAATTATATATTCCCTTGCATTCAAATTAAAGTACCTGTAAAATAAATTAAAAAAATAAACTTGTGGTTTTAGCAAAATGAAGTATGCTTGATTAGCAATTACTGGGGTAATTATAATTGTTATAATATAATATTATTGTTACGTGATTATATATATATGTATATATATATATATATATATATATATATATATATATATATATATATATATATATATATATATATATATATATATATATATATATATATATATATATATATATATATATATATATATATATATGGTCAAATGTTCTTACTACTAACTGTGTCCCATTCAATTACATTAGAACGTTTAATATTTTAATAAAATAAAAATGTTTTATGAAATAGATACTTAACCATATTTTGACTAGTTATATTTTTACTGTATTTATCTATTGATATAAATTTATATAGCAAATTAAAAATGAAAACTTTTATTAATTAATTAAATTATCTATTTATCTTATTCTTGTGACTTTTGAAGCTGATCCAATTTAATAGGAGGAGACCGAATTCAGGTGGACAGTTGCAGTTACTTTTAATATTTATTCTGTTCATGTTGCCGTGGGGAAATTAGTTCTCTTCAGATAATACTAAGTAAAGTATATTTATTCTCGAAAAGCTGACTAATGAGAATTCCAGGGGAACTCGTTTAATTAATTCATCCTTATTACTCTTCAGCGAATGATTTCATTTCGTTCTGTGTTATTGATCTCCATGAACATTAATTGAGAGAACATTTTCATATTAGCGGCAAGTGGATTTCGCCTTCTCTAAGTGGGCACAATAACGGTACAAAAAATTTTGGTACTAGGCATTTAGGTAAAGCTTTGAGTTATTTTTTTTAAAGTGGAGCATTTTCAGTTGACTTAAAATTACTTTGAAAAATTCAGCTGGTGTTGTTTGGGTTGTTTGATTTTATTGGGTAATCATGTTTTGCATATGAACTCAAATTAAAGCCGCATCTACTGTAGGAATAGATTCTGAATAACTACAAACACTGAAACTTGAAGTTGGATTTAAAGCCACGAAATGGTGAATTGAAGATTAGAGTGCTGACCATTTGGCCACTGGTTTCGAAAATTCATGTTTATGTATGCAATACACGGCCATACCGGACTCCTTCTGTTCCGTAGCTGCAAGAAAGGAAAGATATCACTCAAATGGGAAGACTAGTGTATTCACCAGTCTCATAGAGCATGTGTGGTAGGCTTTGGGGAGACACTTTTAGTACGATTCCCCCTCTGGGAAGCCCTCAGCAATTAAAACAGACGTTGAATGGACTTTCCTACCTCATCAGCTTTGTAATTCAGTTTAATAAGAAATAAGACAGTGCGAAGCAATTGTTGCAATGAGGGGGAGGACGCGTCCCGTGAACATCAGGTTACTCTTCCGGGCAACCATGTGTAACTTTACTATGAGTTCACTGGAACCCTTGTTTGTTTGATTCCATACTGTGTAAGTATTGCATTCAATTTTGCATAATTATTATGTCATCATCATTTAAGTTCAAATACTGTTTCTCCTTTCTTAGTTTCACGTCTCTTTTATGACTTCTCGTAGAGTTGGAGCACAAAACCATTTTTTGCTCAAGTTTACGCATTACTGTATAATTCACCAATAATAGATAAGCACAAAAATATAGCAAAATGAAATCTTAAAGTGCAGTAAAAATCTAAAACGTAGGCCACTTCCACTAACTAGAAGATCCCAACCTACGGCTATATATAAGGAAGTATGTTGGATAACAATAATAAATAAAATGAAATGAATTCAGTATCTGAAAAAATGGATGATTAACATCAAGTAATTAATGAAATTGCGCAAATTATAAACGAACATGAAAAGGCCGTAGAATATTTTTAATGTTGTGCCGATTTTAAATTAATGATTTAATTTTTTTAAGACATTTAAAGTAGAAATAACAAATTTATTGAAAATTATAAAATTAAATAAATTTACTTGCTTGAAAAATGCTTGATTAGGATTAAATAATCAATAAACTTGTACGCAAAAGATAATTAAATGTAAAATAGCGCGTGGAATATTTATGATACGCATACATTGATTTTTTTTATAACAGCACAACTACAACCGTGAAAATCATAAAATCCTTGCAAAATTAATACAAAATTGAATAAAAGCAAATAATAAAAGTTAATTATTAATTTATAAAATTGTACACACATAAATTGGGAAAAATGTTCGAAATATTATTTAATAAAGGAGAATGGAAGATTTTTTCTTTTTTTAAAGATAGAACGCTACAACTTCCTTAGAGGTCATGTACTTGAAAATGCTGATTTGAATTAATCTATTCACATTATAGAGGGACTAATTTGAAGCATTTATTTATTAAGGGGAAAGAAGGTACGAAAGAGCCTTCGTATCAAACAGGTTTAAATGGAAATAGGAATGGGTAATGTTATTTTCAGAGTATAAACAGCCGGCATCAATTTGCTGTATAATTCTCTGTTCAGTGTCCCATTAGCGTATGTTTTCAGATAGCTGTGAAGTAATGAAATCTTCATGCAAACTGAAGTTGCTCTCGGCTGAACTTTGCCGAATCATACATAATTGGAATTAGCCCACCAAAGTGCTTATCACTAAGTTTTCTAACACTCTTATTATGTTCAATTATGTTGAGGATTTACTCAGTTGTCTCCCATCACGAGGTATGCACTTATTATATGGAATTTTTATGACTCTTATTATATTCTCCAGATAGTATTATGATTATTATCTTCTTCTGGGCAGGTTGGAAGTCTTATTATAAAACGATTGTCACATATCTGCGATTTGTTTATAGATAGTACTTCATAGGTTTCAGTCTTCAGAAGTGAGTTAATAGGGATTAAGTGGGACTTGTTCAATCATTTCCAGAAACTTTGGATTTTGTCAGACAGCCGCAGTGCACTGCAACATCTCAGTGACTGCTCCTCTATAAAGGATGAAACAAGTCTATCTATTCTCCTAAAATTGAAAATGATCTCCCAAGAACACGTTGTTCATCTCCAATGGATTCCATCCCTTGTAAATATTAGTGGCAATGAGACCGCATATAGACTGGTCAAGGAGGGCAGTGACGTCCACTGATTCATTACTTACATATCAGGAACTTTACTCTAATTAAAAATATAGACTTAATTCAATCTGACAAATTCCACCAACACACCAAGGGTACTTTGAAACATCTCCTAAAACTCTTCTGGTAACAAAATGTGATCGAAAATCTCAGACTGCCTTGGCCAGATTCTCAACTGGACATCTAAAATGCTTATCGCTTGAACGGGGTACAAAAACTTATCCCACTTGTAAAAAATGCTGTGAACATCACCGTAACATATTCTGGATTGCGTTGGACTTTCCCGGGAGGATTTATCCTCAAATCCTTTGCTAGTCATTGACTTTTTAACTATCAACAATTTAATGGAGTTGATCTGACAAATGTCAGATCTTTAAAGAGGATAAGTCAACAACAACAACAAACAAATAACTTCATGGGTATTCATATTGATGTATATAAAAGAAACATTAAATTCCTAAGATAAAAAAGTTTAAATTGCAATGTAGAAAAGGGTTAATTTCTAATGGCTGCTGAGCAACTGATTGAAAATCCTTTGACTGTTGTGATGTTCTGCGTTTAAAGCCAGTGTAAGTTTTCATTTTCTCATAACATTGCAATTGATATCTTTTTTAGACGTGTAGTTTTTGATATTACCACAATAAAATCAGATTTTCACTCTAAATATTATGTAGAATCTTATAAGGTTAATTGTTATATATTTTTCAGATCATTTAAATCCTATATTGCAAGTGAAAGGTTTATTTAAAAAGTGTAGATTATTTTGTTTGAAGAAATTTAGAAACATTTTCACTCATCACAATATTAGTTTTAAGGTCAATGTAGCTAGAAAATATTAATAAAAAATGTCATCGTAGAGATTGCGTGTGATGGCTGGCCAAATCGTGTTGAACTAAAGGGGCCTGTATGACTTGAACATTAGTTAGTTTGTTGCCTGCCGATGAGGTTTGGAAATTTTTAGGCTATAGAAGAGTCGAAATCGTCATTTAACCACTGTCTAATTTGCAAGGTTATATCAGGTAGTTTTAATTGGTATTAGGGGGTATCTTCTCTTCTTCTTACTAATCCCTCTGATCTGAAATCAGATCTATGAGGTAGCCCGCTTTTAATTTCAACACCACCAAACCGGGCTCCTGTAGGAGATCCTCACGAAGTAGACCCGCACTGTTTTTATACATGTAAGGCTATAAAACAAGTAACAAAATTAATCACAACACACACATTTCGACGGCATTAATAGATTTGTCTGATAGTCAAAATATAGCGATTTTTCTTCTGATGGGATTATAAACTCGAGTGTATAAAAGTGATATAGATGTACATAAGTATCTTGCTTATAGCTGCTTAGCTGATAAAGATGGGTTATTAGAGAAGGCTTATGACCGTAATAGTATAATATGATTGCTTACAATATGTTCCTGGTCTCCTATTACTGTTGACTTTGAGTTTATATACAGCCAAACACCTTTTAATTTTGAACCATTGTCAAGTGACGAGATCGACACGTGGATTGGCGCCTTCCACTGCAAGCCATACCAACAGATGGGCATCGAAACCGTGACCCATTTCATATGCTAAAGTAGCCATAAGTAAAAACAAATGACCTTCGGCTGTGGCAAATATAAAACCTATTAGCATTCACGGGAGCTATCTCCTTCTCAAGCAAGTCACAAATGCCTTTTAAGTATGATATTTTCTGTTGTGGTGTGGAAATTTGCATAGACTTTTTTCACTTCAGATGTTTGTCTCAACATTTAAAAGTCACTCAAAATTACGAGGCTTTTTAGCAATGTCTGGCTTTTCCATTTTGTAAAAGTAAGCAGTCGTAACTAAAAGCAATAAGACAAACAATGGTTTCTGTTGAGCTCATTAAAGACGAGTGGTAAGATAATGCTTTGATGGAAGTTTCAAGGTTCGATACCAACATTTGTTGAATAAAGGAGGGGGGAGATAATGTGTTTCATCTCTGCTCCTACAAATGTAAGTATGTGTGCTGGAGAGTTGTGAATTCTCACCTTTTCTTGCGACTCAAAAGAGCGACATATTATGTGAGCGTGTCGATATTTATGTTTGAGTTCCAAGTTTTGTAACAAGGGAATGAAGCCACTTCTAGAGAAGTCTCACACCATACAGAGAGTGATGTAACTACTAAAAATCAACTTTAGGACATCTAAATGCAGATAGGTTATTTACTATGCCTTGTCATCTTTTATTCAGATTTTTTTCACTTGGGGCGAATATTTGAAAATTTAATAGCTAAGAAAACCACAACAAAAATGCGTTTGTCATTCCGTTCCATATGTTCCTATCAAGAGGTAATTAGAGACAAATCACTACATTTACAACTATAAATCTTAATGTGTTCGAGAAAATTATCGGTTTTCCGCATAAAAATTGTGGCATCCATAAATCCGGATTCATTAGATGGAATAATATTCGAATTATATATGAAAGTTCCGTAGACTGTGCAAAGCAAATGTCTTCGCTAATTAAAATACGAAAAATCTGTACATTAATATTCTATGTATTCTCCAAAGGAAGCAACTTGAAGATTGGAATGAGAAATATAATTATGACTTATATATATTGAGTTAAATGTAATTAATCTAAATTTCCATACAAATTTGATATCTTTTCATCCGAAACATAACGTTATTAACTCGGCAAAAGCAAAAAAGTGTTTTTTGGTATTTAAATAATCTATGATTGTGAGGTAATCCACCTGTTCACTAAATCTAGCGTAAATAAATTCATAATTTCCTATTCTTCTCTTAATACTAAATTATGCTCTCACAAAATTTTGATTTTAAATAATGGAAAGTTAATTAAAATGAGATTTGGGAAAGTTATTTATGCCTTGAAAATTGTATTTGTTAACTAAAAATTTTTAATTAACTATATATATTGAATATATCTTAATATATTGAATATAACTTTATGTATTGAATATAACTTTATATATTGAATGTAACTTTTAATTAACTGTATACATACTGAATTCACATACACATACTCGGAAATTTCCCTAATATAAAACCGTTTATTATTTATTTAATTTTAATACTAGAAAATTTATTCAATTTTTCCGGAATATATTTGAATACTTTGATTTTCAGTTCAATAGTTAATGGGTTAAATGACCTATTCAATCGCGTATGAATTTATTTAAAATTGTGATTTTCAAAATAAATGTACTGTGTGTGTTCAAATTGAATACAGCGTGATAAAAAGAGAGGAGATATATTGATTAAAAAATATTTTATATATATAATTTACAAAAATATTTTAATGTTAAGCAAATCACTTAGTGGTTGGATATCGATCCATTGACTGGAGGGTTGGGTTCTATTCCAACCACTGTTGATCAACACACACACACACACATGTGTGTATAAAGAAATATTTTACCAAAAATTAAAAACTTTTGTTTAAATATTTTGTTAAAAAAACTTTTTTGTAATTATAAAAATTTTAAGTATAAATACATTTAAAAAATATTACTGATTTTTTAGATTTCATATAGACTTCTTAAAATAAAAATATATTTTCATGAATATATTTAAATTATAATAATAATTTTGAAATTATAATATTAATTTAATAATAATATTTATATTTGTATTTTGTCAATGTTCTTAGGAATAAGACAATATAAGATGGAGGTAAATTTCTCCCCTTGACATTCTACTTCTTTTACAAAGTGTTCAATTTAGTTTCAAAAGTATTCTTTCCAGTAAAAATTTAGAACTATATTTAAAAAGAAGCGCCGCAACTTCTTTTAGAAGTGAGCAAAAAAATTTTTTTGACATTGACAGATCGAAATATTCTTCCAGAAAGAAAAATTAGATTCATATCTAGAATTTCTAGACGGTATGTTACAATTTTTCCGAATAAATTGATACGCATTGTTATTTACTGTGCATTATACATTGTTTTAAGAAAGTATAAGGTAATATTTCTTTTTTGTATATCAATTTTTTCATATTGTATGTTAAAGTAATTAAAATAGTGCTATTTTTAAAAGAGAAATTTTGTATAACACTAAAACTTTTTCATTCATTTTGATTGATAACTCGGAATGAAAAGCTTATCCGTTAAAGGCTGTTACAAATAACTTTTCAAAATGTACACTTATATTGCTTTCCTGCTAAAGAGTTTTAACATATAATGAACTGCATATATATCGCATAGAGAAAACCTTGAAAATTTCCGAGCATCTACGCAAACAGATATGCTTGTATCTTCGAAGAAATGCAAAATCCATTTCAAGCAATTCAATAGTCTAGAGATCAAGTTAAAGCTGAGTGGTTCAATGGTTATCCCTGTGACCTTCAATTCAACAGTTCATGAGTTTGAGTCCCATTTCAGGTATCAATATTTGGATTTGTTCGGAATCTACTAAAAACTACAAATGCTTTTCAAATAGGCCTTTGCATTGTCTGGTATCGAATCTGAGATTTTCCATCCTGAAGAACATAGTTTTGTTTTCAAGCAGTTATAACAAACAGCTCAAGTAATTTTTGTGTTTGGTTAGGTTACTTTAATTGAATTGAAGAGATCAACAGCTGAATTTCTTTCCTATTCTCTACGTTGCAGCACAATCAGCCGAAGTACTATAGATTATTTTAATAATAAAATTTTCTCGTAGTACAATAGTACCTCTGTGAGTCAGATATAAAACTTCTTTCTTTCAAGCATGAAATGGAGGCATCGTTTCATAGGCCTACTAGGGCCATTTGCATAGCACTACAATGGCAAATATGAACGCTGGCGTTGATCCCAAATATACAGTAATTTAAGCCGAATTTTACAGAAGGAATTTGAATCCTTAAACTTAACATTTTTTGATCAACTCTTGCACTAAATTTTTAAAGGAATAATTAGGACCACAAATTTTTTTATCAGACAAAAATACACTCGTCTTGCTTTGAATAAAATCATGATCTTAGCTTTCAAACTTCTGGTCGTTTTCCTTAATTAGGAGCTTATGGCTAAAAAGAAATTGATTGATTATGTTATTGCAGCACTCTTCTGGAGCTTATTTCTATGAACCAAAGGCACTACTCACAAACAATTATTCCATGGTACAGTGAATCAGCGTACACTTGAGTTGGTTTCTTCTCCATGCCATGTAATCAGTAAAAAAAAAAAAAAAAAAAAAAAATATCACCTCCAATTTTATATAAGCTTACCAAGCTGGTATCTGAGCAGTTAACATTCGGTCCTTCTGTTCAACAGCTCGTTGGTTTGAATCCCACCTTTGACGTGGATGATTTAGGGAGTACACTTTAAGGTCTATCTATTTAACCTTTGTATGTAATAAATGACTTTTGAGTGATAAGTAAACTAAATTATATATAAGCTTGATTACATAAATTTAATCGTTAGAAAATATCATAAAATCAGTACTATTTTTGAATAAAACGTTGGGTGATAGTTTAAATATGCACTTTGCTAAGTTAACTTAATGATGAGGAATTTCTTTCATCTTTAAAATGCTTTTTTAATATTTTTATAATCCAATAAGAGGAAGGGGAAATCGTAATATATTTTTTCATTTATATTTATTTACTTTGCTTGTCAAACAGTTTAATAATTGTTGTTGAAAGACATTTTAACATAAATCATGTCTTTCTTATTGTCTCTGGGCGGACATTTTTAAAATTGGTGAAGTGTTAAGTAAACCCCCTTTAACCCGATGTATTAGTTCCGCGTTTCGGAAAACGCGTTGTACGAGCGTTCTCGTAAAACGCACTCTTATAACTTCGTATAACGCGATATGTTCAGATGATTTACGCTTAACTTTTCTCATTAAAGGTGACTTAAATCGGATATGAAGATGAAACTATGTAATGAGTGAAATTAGAACGTTTTATTAAAATCAAATTAAGCATATTCTAAATAAAGAATCTTATAATAATGTATCTAAAAAACAGTTTCAAATAAATCAAATCATTCGAAAAACAGTTTTATTGCATGTTTGTTCGCTGTAGGAGCTGCCTCTAATAACGTTCAATTGTGACCTTTTTTTCAGCAGAATGTTCAAACATCAATGATTTAATTTAATTGTATAACAACACAAGTGACACAATGTGTTAGCGAACGCGAAATGGATTGTGAACTGTACAAATCATTATAAATTTTGCAATACAAAAATATAACGGTCGGAATGAACACGTTACATTGCCGCTCATACGACACGCCGTTCATACGACAAGGGATATAAAATCACGTCATACGAAAACGCTTTATGAAGAATACTGTGTTATCGGGTAATTGTTGTACTTAGTATTTACAGATCAAAATATAGAGGCAATATATATATATATATATATATATATATATATATATATATATATATATATATATATATATATATATATATATATACAGAATAATGTAAAATGTATGATAATTTGCGTAGAGAAGGCCAATACATGTTAAACATTCTTAGAGTTCAATTACGTTTTTTTTTTCGTTATGTTACGTTTGGTTTCATTTAGATTTCAACGCCGCAGTCGGATAGACGAAGCTGTTCGCGAAGCGAGTTCCAAGCTGCAGCGCGCCTTCCGCGTAAGGGGAAAAAAAAAAAAAAAAAAAAAAAACAGTACAGGGAGATAACTGGACCCTCCTTTTATGGCGTGAAAACACAACTGTTCATGCACCCGCATTCAGACAAGACGGGTTATTGACCTGCATGACGAATAACATGGCTAGTCCTCCTAAAGATGGTAGGTTCGAGCCCGGAATAGACCAGATGAACCTCTCCACCATCCCAACGTGTAATGTTACACTTCCCATGTTTATTAAATTAACTGAAATCACACACCAAGCCCGGGTGTGAAGTGAGACCCACGCAGTGAGCGTCATGGCACAAGTGCGGGCTGGTGTCAAGTGCCCTCTAAGGATACTTTGGGAGAAAGTGGGCCGGTTTCACATGCAGCTAGAGGGAAATCTTGAAGGCCTCTATCACCCACATGAGCTGACGAGCAACTCTACTGTTGTTACAGGGAAAGCCGCACTCCACCCTTTGACGACTGGTCTTGGATCCTGGTGCTCCTCTTCTTGTCTGGAGAACCTGAAGAAGTCGAGTCTTCGGCATGTTTCTGTGGTTGGGTGGTCGCGGTGTTACGATGCCAATTCAAGAAGTAGTGAAGTTGGTTCATCATTTTGGTTTGTCACTTTTCTGTCATTTTACAAACGGATAATTTGACTCAGATCTACGCGTCGGCGTAACATTTTATGCAGTCACAAACCACCTATACCCAAAGTAAACGTAGAAGAAAGAAACTGATGGCCTGAATTCCAGAAAACCGACCATTTAACAACAGACTCAATATCATTGAGTCGTGAAAGTTTGAAGAGGTGACTTCTGATTCAAGGTCAATAAATTTAATATTGCGAGATATTTAAATGTATTTTGTGATTCTTGTGAGCAGCAACAGGAAGTGAATACTCTTAATATGAATTTTGAAAAGCTTTTATCAATATTAGTGGAAGCAGGAAGACTGAATATAAGGTTGCACTAAAAGTTACATTTTGTTCACAGAACTACTTTTAGAATTGTTTCAAAAACCACATTTATTGTAAATGAAATGAAACAAATTTTATTTTAAAAATTATTGCAAAAACCATGCTTATATTAATAAAATGGCACAAGTTTTATTTCAATATACTTTTAAATGTTATGATAAGGAAAATTGGTTTCGGATTTAATCTTAAAATTATTTCTGAAATCATAGGGAAAATAAAATCATGAAAATTTAAATAGCTTATATAAAATTCGCGCTGTTTATATAAGAAATCAGGCAGATTTAAATTCAGACTTATATTTCAAATATCATATTTATGGTAAATGAAATGACGCAGATTTAATTTTAGACTTGATCTAAAATCATTATGAATTGCAGACTTGTTTTAAAAATCATACTTACGGAAAATAAAATGATACAGAGATATAACTTTAGAGTTTATCTAAAAAACCTGTAGAACGAAATCACACAGATTTAACTTCAAAATTATTCCAAGTATTGCGCTTAAAGAAAATGAAATGAGGCAGATTTAACTTTAGACTTGATCTAAAAATCACAACAATGGAAATTACTCGCATTTAATACGGAATTTTTCCAAAAATTATATTTATGATAAATAGAATGGTGGAAATTTTAACTTTTGAGTTGATCTAAAAGAACTGATACAGGAAATCATGTTGACTTAATTTCAGAGTTGCTCCAAAAAGCAGAATTCCTCTGAAGTTCAAGGCACAGGCACTACTGCTCAGATTTAATATCAGAATTCTTTCAAAAATCCATCAGATTAATGACTGTATTCACACTGTGCAACCAGCTTTCATATTCAGATGATGCTATCCACCAGGGAATATGTCCACTTATATGTAACCGAATAATTATTCCATTTCTCTGAAGAATTATGATTAGTACTGTCGTGACGTCACAGGAAAATGCATATTTATATGCAATTATATGCAATCACCTGTGGCGCAGAAATCTGCCCCTTAAGTGAACTTCCACTGCATAATATATAAATTCAAGACATCCCAATAGAAACAAGCGTTACCTTATTAATTCACGCAATTTATTCTGAGTGTCACGTGGACTGTTTATTAATTCCAGAAATAGTGTCTTGAATATATGAACTTCTAGAAAAGATTTTCTTCTTTTAAAATTCCAATGTACAACAAATACTGAAAGACGAATATCATGCTTCAGGCGGAATTGGAAAGAATTTTTTTCAAAAGAAACCCTACAATTATTTTTTCCGTAGAGTATTCCCATCCGTCAAAAATCGTCTTCCAATTCCAATGTCCCCAAATGTCATTTAGGATGATTTGTTTTGTTTCTCTGAAAAAATAGATTACCATAATTCAACCAGTACTAATGGTTATTTACAACCATACATAAATTTATTCTTTTAGCAAATATTATTCATTTTACACAGTTTTAAAATTAAAATTAACACACACATCTGAATGATTCTTAACCCAAGTGTTTTATATGTTGCTATACACAATTAAAATTATTAAAAATTATTGGGTTTGGTGTAGAGTCAAATATCATTTGGTTTGGCGATAAACTTTAATTTCTGGTAATCTTGGTAACCCTATCTTCGTATAGCTTATGTGTAGTGCCTATCTTGTTAGTTGCATCCTGGCACCTGTCTTGGCGTCAAACAAATTGTTAAAGAATCAAGGGCTATCTCTGATTACAAACTTTTTTCCAATTATTTTATAATCTAAATCCGATTTTGTATAATTTTAAAAAATAAGTAATATGGGATTCGAGATTATATAATTTGTCACACAATATTCATTTTTCGCATATAAGCTCCGTGAATTACAGTTTAAAGCTAATTCCGAATCACTGCAAATACGCACACCCGAAGTGAGAATCGATTCCACATCCAGTTAAACTAAAAATCAGTTGTAATTTTGGCAAAAATTTAATGTCTCCATTGTCTTTTGATTATAAATAATTAGGATTTTTTTCGGTGGGAATAAAAATTTCAATTTGTATGTATGCCACAAATTTATAAGAAAAAATTGCTTACAACATCAGTAGTAAAATTGGTTTTATAAAATTCATCAAGAAATTATTTTAATTACTGCTTTATTTTTTGGTTATTTTCCTCCGATTACTAAGCACATAAACCTAAGCCTAAATTTAATAGATATTGTTATGACGAAGCTAGCACCTGAGCCAGCACCTCCTCTTTCCATCTTTCACAACAGATAGGACACAAACCCTTTTTTTATATGTGTATATAAATTATATTTTTTTTGGTAGAACATAATTGTGGCTAACTACTTCTGTCGTTCAAAGCTACTAATCACTCTTAAGTGAATCGTAATTTTGAATTATGGTCAAGTGACGAGGTTAACATTTGTAGTGGTACCATCTTCTCCACGCTGGACTAGGAAAAGAAACGTCTGGCCTCTCTGAACATGACGGTCTTTGACTGACCCAAGTATTGAACTCACTGTCTCCTTTTGTATATAGGATGTTTCTGAGTTATGATTACTCTGTTTGGACAGTCGTCACTCTCATGTCCAGACACTAGGGGTTTGATACTTCATATGATCATGAACTGATCTATTGAGAGAGCTTTCGCAGTTAACATTTAAAGTTTAATGTTCTTTTTTATTGGAAAAACAGATGTATGCTTTTTCACTTGATTATAGCTCAAAATTATGAAGCTTTATTAGAAATTTCGCTGTAATGGAAATATGTTGCTTTGTTAATATTTTGTCATGAACATTTGTGCTTTATAAATTATTACAAACGGTTAAGAGAAATTAATGGAAATTATTCTCTATATAGAACAAATATTTTTTGATAAGAAAATGACATTTTATTTAAATACCTATGGGTATTGATTTTCAAAAGTACGAACACCTTGCAAAAACTTTATTTGATGAAAACGTGTCATCTTTTTTTATGTTCTAGTTTTCGAATTCATAAATTCTTTCTGATCCAAAACGTCTTATGCATTTCTCTACATCTTCAAATAAACATGTCTGGAATTTTAGCAAATATTAAAGGAAATGGGAAGGATTGGTAAAATGCGGCCATGAATAATCCATGAGATAATATTCTTTTTTGTAATACTGAAACCAATCCCCAGCGAGTATAGCTCATGTGGGAGGTTCTAGGAGAAAAAATTGAATTTTTATATGTCGTGTTTGAAAGGTGACATAACGAATTCCAAGCGACAAATCTGAATCTTCTGACGAAATTTCAACTTTTATTGCTATTTTCTGTTTTCTCCTTACTGAAATTTTTGTTTTACTTCTATGTAACTTGGACTTCTGTGACATATCATATTCAAATTTTAAAGAGAAGTGAACAAAAAAGTAAAGTATTTAAATTTATATATAAAAGTTATTTTGGTTTTAAAAATGCTTAATTTATTTTTTTTACTATTTTAAATCTTAAAAGTAGTTAGGGTTTTAGTTTTTCATTCATGCTACACACAGCTTTTCGGCTGAAATCTATTTTGAATAAGAGATTCAGAAGCTTTCGAAAATGTTTTTTATTTTAACTTGATTTTATTATGATAATATTAAAACAGGTGTACAAGTCACGTGAGAAAATCTTAAAAGTATGCTTTTATTCTAAAATATATTTCAAAAATTCGAGTATTTTTCCAAAAATTGGATATATTTCAGGAATATTTTTTATTAATTTTATTATAGAAATATTTATTCTCATAATTTATCAATTTAATTAATTAAATATATTTTTAAATATCAATCCTGCTTGGTTGCGCTGATAGGGATTTTCATTTTCCTTGTGATGCTTATTTTCTTATTTATATAAAAAAAATACTTTAATTTAATTATAATTCTTATCTGGTTCATTTTAATTTTTTTGTCTATTCTAATGTTTAAGAACATATTTGAGATTAAAATCAAAACTTGTTAATTAAATGTGAAGTAGAAAAATATAAATGGATTTTTAAAATTTGGATGTTGACGTGATGTATGATAGCTTCATGCATGCATAATATAATAGATGAAATATTTTTATTATAATTTCAAATGCTTATTTTTATTATGTTAAAGTATGCACAGTATATATTTTACATATATTTTATGTTGTGTTATTTACATAAATGGTAAATGACGACTGACCGATACGGGATTAGCGCGATTTCAAATTTTCACGCCAAGCACCCTACATCTCTGTCGCCAACCTAAATTACGTCACTACGCGCGATAGCCGTCAACCAATAACGATCACGTTCGAACTTCAGCTTTGAAATCGCGCGTATTACCGAATTCCAAATATTAAAAATTTGAATATTTCATTATAACTAAAAACTGTAGAAGTTTTAAAATTCTAATAAATAGAAACACAATTTTTAATATATCGAGCAATAGCGCCCACCTTAAAAAAAAAAAAAAAAAAAAAAAAAAAAAAAAAAAATTAGTGTAGCGCTATCTACTACAGTGGCAACCGAGCAATAAAGCTAAATTTCAAACGTTAACAAATTTCATTTTATGTTTAAACTCGAATTTTAATATAACGAGCAGTTACGCCCACATTAAGGAAATTTAAGTACGCGGAACATTCTAACATTAACATGAGAAACGCAATACACACAACTTAAACATTCATTTATTTATGGAAACATTCATTTTTATAAAATCTTTAATTTCTAAATATGAATAAAATTGTAATGAAAAACAATAATTCATCTAATCTTCATCGATCTCCAAATCGTTACTTTTCGACGAATATACCGTTTTTATCGCTTCTAAAAAATCATTATGTTTTCCTGATGATTCTTTCTCCATACGTACTACGCGAAAACGTAAAGTCAATACATTCTCATCCATACTTATTAATTTTCGCAAGTAACAGAAAAACTCCAAAAATCGAATATCGAAACTCAATTCAATAAGATTATTCTGTAATAATTTCAAGGATTACATACAAAACGCGCATGTAAAACGAAAAGCACGTCATACCTACGTAATCCGAACCGGTAAACCAGTCTGGCGCACTTTATCGCATTCTTGGCGCATACGCTTGGCGCATTTTACCCTCCGTACGCTTCTCTACTATTTAGAGCCCAGCTGTCCTTATGCCTTTGATGCCGAGCTGGCAGCCCAATCGTTAGCGCTCTTGCCTTTGGTTCAACAGTTCGTGGGTTCGAATCCCACCTAAGCATGGATGTTTGTAGTGGTTCGGAATCCACTTTAAACCGTAGGTCCCGGTCTAATTAGCCTTCGTGTGCAAAAAATGACCGTTGAGCGACAAACAAACCAACCAACCAAACCAAACCTTATGCCTTTGACTTATTCAGTACTATAATCGACGAAGTGGTGGCATCTCATATAATAGGGCAATCAGTAGGTGTGCAATCTTCTCCCCGAAAGTGAAGTGATAAAGAAAGCAAAAACAAGGAGAAAAATAAACACTTATGTCCGGACCAGAATTCTAGCGTGCCATCAGGTGGCGTTTAAACAGTCATGAAAGTGAGCAAGGGGAATAATTATTATTTTTTTTTTTCATGAAACTTAATGCAATTCAACTGAACACTTTTAACCAAACTGTTTGTGGAGGCCATGAGCCGTTAAATAGCAGGTAGGCCCGGTTTCTTAGCAGCATATCGGTTATGAACTGTAGATACGCGCGACGTAGAAAGAATTCAGACTTTTGTGGAGCAAGTGGTTTATCCAAAGGAATCAGTTCTACAGAGTTCGTGATAGAAGGACTACAACCATTTTTGGCGAGTGTGTCTGCAATTTCATTTTTCTTCATCCCAATGTCCGATGGTATTCATTGGATGCAGATATATTTATCTAGGCTTAGCTCGAAGAATGGATATCTTTTATTCTTGAGCCAAAAATTGTCTGTTAGTATAATTTGGCGCACATTGGAGTGGATATCTAAAAGGTGTTGTAAGACTAATAGAATTTGCAGTCTTTTGTCTCTTTCAAGGATTTTTCATAAGTGGTTAATACTTATGTATCTCGTGAGGGAGAAAACTCCGTAAACTGAGCCCTACAAAAGGTAAAATTACACGAATGTCTCAGTGCTACTGATTTTTAAGGAATATCAAGCCCACTACTGACCCAGTCACAAAATTTTTTATAGTTTGAATTTCCTGAATAAATGGTTTGTAAGTTCGATTCCAACTTAACATGTGGATGCTTGTAGTAGTAACGGAATCCAATTTAAGCTCTTGATCTTACTTTAATTCGACCTTGGGAGAGAAAAGACCTTAGATTGATGAACTAAAGCCCTGAGCAGTTGAAGCGATTAAAAGATACGAATGTTTTTAAAGTACTTATTTTTCATTTCGTAAATTCGCTTTTCTGTGTTTTTAATATGAAAATAACAAAATTTTATTTGGATTTCAACAAACAATGCGCTTTGCGGATATATTATTAGAAATCAATATATCGTTTAATATAATAATGAAGAAATTACTTAGTAGATTTGTGCATTAAAATTGAACTGAAATAGTTTCTTACATCAATGATATCCACCGAAACCCCGAAAAGTTGTGCGTCAAAAAATTTTAATTTATGGGAAGTAACAAATTAAAATGAATGAAAAAAAATTGTCATTCTTAAACTAAGTCAACCATCTTTAAATTTATGTGTGTGAATACCTATTTTTATAAATTATAAAAACATTCCTCGTCTTATAATATATGTCCATGTATAAAAGTAACTAAAAAATGCTTTAAGTTTTTTCATACTGTAATTTAATTACTGAAATTAACAATATGCATAGCTCTGATTTAAATTAATAAAAAATCACATTTTTTAAATCTCCAGAAAAATTATGCTTAACTGCTAATACATATATTAGAATCTTTTGATGACATATAACTAAATTAATCACAAATTTCAAAATTACGATGACCTATTTCTATAAATAAAAATTGTTAACGGAAATTGAAATATCTTTCAGATAGTTATTAATTTTTATATTTGTTTTATATAACTATGCAATTTTTCTTAACAGTTAATTTTTTACCTAAAGGTTTGCTTAGTTTTAAAACAAATATAAATTAATAACTCAAAAAATATATTATTTATTTTAAAAGTATAAAAACGCTTATACATAAACTTACTAAAACATTTTTTAGAATGCTTTTGCTTCTCATCTTATTTTCGCTACATAAAATATTTATTTACTTTTTGATGTTTGAGGTTTTTCAAGGCATGGGTATTGTCCTTTTCAAAATTTAACATTCTTTGAATATTCTTCTTGAGTTGTATTTTGCTAAAATCCTTTTAAGCGTTTTCTTCAGGAGTTCTTTGGAACGCCAGTCAAATGACTTGTACCGCTTAACACCTCGTCTTTTTTTGTTTTGAATAGTATCCCACATGTGGTTTTCAAAAAGTGAATGATGAAATTGCATTGGCGTTTATGACAACAAATTGGGAATGATCGAAAGAGATTACGAATTATCCGAAATGGCTGATAATCCGGTGAGGAATTTCCAAGGTTCTATTGAATCACATAAAAAGCTTTGTACAATTTTTATTTAACTATATTCCGGAATAAATATGAAAATTCATTTTTTATTGCGCGAGGCACTTTTCCTGCAACGGATTTGGGTAACTCACCCATGTCATATTTACAGTGCACTAATTCATAAATATATAGATTCACAAATGCTGGTAAACTGTTAAGGAAAGCAATTTTCTTATTGAGAAGGCCTTATGTTCGATACTGGATTCAGTTTGAATAATTGACACATTAAATTACGTTGCTGAGTTGTTATTTGAAAAATGGGAGACTTGGCTGTTGATTTTGTCGCTGGACCATTGTTTAGTATGTTGGTTGGTCATATTGAATGGTTTCAACTAAAGAGATTAAATATGAAACTAAATATTTTAAATATATTAAATTTTTTTACAATATTAAATTTCACATTAATAAATATTTTTCATATTTATAATATTCTAAATAATAACGTTATATTTGTCACATTTATATATATATAGTGTAATATTTGTCAATATGAATTTTTACATGTAACTTAATATTCGTAATTTTAACCTTTTTATATTTTACATTTTTTGATAAATCATAAAAACTTTTTAAGTTATTCAGTGTATTGAAATACCAACTACGCGACGTGGTAACAACTCAAAGATAATTTGCAGTTAAGAAATTAAAAGAGGAATTGCTTGTAAGGGAAAATATATTGAAAATAATTTTTTTAAGGAATTGTTAACTTTAAAATTTCCACTTAATTTTTAAAGTTTTTTTTAAATATATTTTTATTCATGAACAAAACAAATATTCTTCTCTTATTTACATTTTAATTTTCTGATAAAATTTTTATATACATTAATTTTAAAATCCTGCAATTTGAATTAAATCATCTGAGTCAGTAAAAAACTTAATCATCACATATTTTCTTATAAGAAACGTTTTTCATTCATATTTTAGAAAAAGAATAACTAAAGCTGCTTAATGTCTTGAATACAATAAAAGTGTAAATAATTTATTTGAAAAAAAAATTGGTACTATGTTTAGAGTATTCATTTAAAATGATTAAGCATAAAATTTATATGCGAATTAAATAATCTTTTTCTTAAAATATTTTTATTTGTTGGATTAAATTGTAAATAAATTTTAATGTTAATCGTTATTACTTAAATTTAATAAATTAATATTTTCTTATATAATCTGAACCAATGAGAATAAATATACTTCATTTTTGTGCAGTAAACCATATTCATTGTCAATTTCTTATTTTAATAACATTTTAAAATTAAAGCGTTAGTGGGAAATATCTATCAAACCTATTAAATTGGCTGTCCTTCACTTCAACTATTATTGAGTTTGATTCCCAGATCGAGTGTAAATGCTTGTACTAAGAATAGCCTTTAAACTGTAAGCCTTTCAAATGAACTCTCGCATGAAAATAAAAGTTTATAAAAAATGAAGCCAAAATCCACTGAAGTCCATATTTAAACTCTGAGATCTTTTTTATCATGTTTTGAAAAAAATCTCCATAAAGTGAAAATACCACTTTCGCGCGATTTTGATCTTTACATTAATTATAAATATTAGCATTATGAAAGAAATTATCGATATAAATCAATATATAATTAAATATTAATTATAATTATATTAAGCTTTCATAAATTTAACTTAAACTACAAACTTGATTTGCATATTAGAATCATTTTATGTATAACAAAGAAATATTTCTGTTTTACTGTATTCTTGTTTTATTTGGATAAGCTGTTAATGTTTAGGTTTATTATCTCTATTTAAATAGTCTGCCATGTTACGAGAACTAAATACATAATTATCGACAAAAGTGTTTCGATTATATCAGCCTTCAATTACAAAAATCGTAATTAAAACCTCTAATTATCATAAAGTGATTCATTTTTAATTAAATCACTATTTTTCAGCAAATAAATGCAGATTAGTGATTTGCTAACCTTTTGATAGACTCTAGAGTACAAATTGTGTATAATTCTTCCCAACTTGATTAGTCGTTCTAGCTGTGTTGCAATGTAGGCTCTCTAGCAATTAATTCAAAATCTGTGGGTTCAGTACCCACCACACAAGTGGATGCAAATAGTACTTAGATATATACTTTAAGGATTGATCGAATGTGCTTTCGCTTGAGAAAAAATGATTTTAAACTATAATAAAAAGGGTGGGTGTAATATTTTTTAAAACATATATATAAAAGATGGTATTTTGCTATAGTTTATCAATAGACTTAAAAATGCAAAAAATAAAAATAAAAATCAGAAATCAATTCTTGATATTTATTTCTACTAAGATTTATTATTTTTATTTTATTTGGTCATTAACTTCATTTTCGAAAAACAGTTTAGACGAGTCAAATAAAAAAGTTGGGGAGGGGGGGAATGATTTGAAAAATAACGAATTTTAATTAATTTTTAAATCTACAAGTAAAATTTAAATACAATTATTTTTGATATAATTACCTTTGGAGCATATCGTTAAAACTTGCACTTCTGATTTTAAAAAAATGTCGATTCGCGTGATATAAATAAGTAATTTATACAAAATCCAAAAAATTTATTTAGTTCTTTTTTTAAATGAAGCATGATACTACATGCAGTGGAAGGTATTATTCTGTTGTGTATTGATTTTTGAAGCAGACGAAAAAGCTCTTTTTTATTCTGCGAAAACAGATAAAAAAAAAATGATAGCGTATAGAAATGTTGACTAAGTGATCTATATCACATTAAACATTTCCATGGATCAAGAGCTGATAATCTTAGGTCACAGTCGAAGTCAGGCGGGGAAATTCACTCTTTACGATTAAGCAGACGATTCCACAATAGAAGTTAACAGAAAAAAGATGGCAATCGACTCTAGTTCTGTTTTCACTTTCGGTTTATATCCAGGGAGCTTTTGGCGAATAAATCTTGGCGACAGTATGCCTCGAGGCAAAGCCCGAAGCTGTTTTACCGCCAGACGTGCGCAGTCGATCGTTTTGATGTGAAGACGAAACACGAATTTTTTGAATATATTTTAATTCTCATTTATCTGCGCCCAGTTCTTTTTGTTTGTGTTGTCAAAGTATTTAGAGCTGTGAATTGGTTTTTATTGAAATGGCATCGTGTTTTGCATTTTGTGAAAGTCTTGACTGGTGAGGCTCTCTCTGAAAGCTCTGACTGGTGAGGAAGAATCTCTTTACGTCTGTGATTGGACTGATGATAAATTCTGTTTACTCACGTGTTTCACAGGAATAAAATATGATGAGGTAATTGAAGGAAAACTCCCGGTTTTTTTCTTTCTTCAATCGAACTTGATTGGGGTTCTTTTTCTGTGTAGAAACAACTTGGCAGAGATTGAGTCATACAGAACATTTAATGGAATAATTTCATTTCGCTACTATTTTTTACGATATTTATAACACCGACTTGGATTATGTCAGTATCTTCAGTTATTATTTTATATTAGAGGTGTAAAAGTATTAATAATACCCTATTCAAATATACATTGTATTCAACTTGACATTCGCTTTGAATTATTTCCGTGTCTCTATAAGTCTTACAAGGGTAATGTAACAGTGTTCAATTTCTTGCAACATCTGCCTCTTGTTTGTGGAAAGCTATGAAAAGGTAAAAAATATTTTTAATGAATAACTTTTGATTATATTGTTAATATTCCTTGTGAGATACAATCTTAAGGTAATTTTGATTTTAATAGCGAAGTGTGTTAAATAGAGAATAAGATTTAAGAAAATAGTGATCGTATAAATTTTATACTTCTCATTATAATACTAATTATTACAAATAGTAAATATTTGTGATGTAATATAAATTTGAAACTAGAATTAACTTTTTGAAAGCTGAGGATTTTTTGAATTTACAACGAGTTTACTTTAAAAATTTCTTGTGAATCTGTATATTTCATTATTCATGTATCAGGTATAAATAATTTATAGTTTGTAGGTGTGTATATGTTTATATTTATTTCAGAAAGTAATGCCTTTTAATACAATGTATTCATATCACATTAAATGTATTTAAATGGCATTGGTTAGGGCTTTGGTCTTTAAGTTATAGATTCGAATCTCATCTTAAGCATAGGTCTTACATGAAGCAGGATCTAAAGCATGGGTTGATTCGGTGTCCACTTAAAATTGTAAGACCTTTTGAATGGCCTTTCTGGTGCAAAATTTGTTCGCAGAGAAATAAATCAAGCCAGTATTTATAGTAGAAGTTACCATCTCTGATGTTGATCTCGTCTCTTGAATATCGTTCGAAATTACGAGCTGTATATGTGTTTAGTGACTTTGATCGACACAATAGTAGAAGCTCTAATCACGATATACCAGTTCAGTCATCTATCAAAATGATAGTACTACTCCAAAAAGAGAATAGGCCTTTCCAGGGAAGAGTAAAGCTCGTGGGTTCGAATCCCGTCTCGGGTTTGGATGTCTGTTTTAATTCGAAATGCATTTTAAGTTGTAAGTCCCGGTCTAATTAGACTTCTTATGCAAAAAAGTGAGTTACAAGCAAATGAAGCCAAATCAACTGAGAATAAGACAAAGTGGAGCTTTGAAAATAACTTTTGTATTTATTTGACGTAAGAGTAATTTTTTTTCAGCCTTAGATTGCCTTTCGGATAAAATCTAAGATTTGTTTATTATTTTTTTCCAGTGGGATTTGATCAGTGGTTTTCTTACTTGAAAACCAGCCATTGAATAAATGAATTGAAATTTCCGGTCTGAATACTCCGTTTCTGTTCATAGTCAGAAATTTTTTCGTAATTGTAGTTTAAATATCACTCTAATTTAAAATTCCGTCGTAAGTTTCGTTTCGGTCAATTATTGCTTATGAACATAGACTTTATGATACCATCTAAAGGCAACCTTCTCATTCGGTAATAATATTCTGAAGATGATTCATAGTAAATTCGCACTACGACGTAGGGACTGCATTGATTTTCATAGTTAAGCTTGAATTAACTATATCATTATATTTAATTTTAAGCGGATTACATAATTTACAGAATATTCTTTACCTATGTTCTAAAAAGCATATTAATTGGTTCTAATACAAGGATTAAGCTGAAAAAGTAACCGAAGGGTTAGCAGTTTTATCTTTAGTGCAATAGCTTGTGGGTTCGATTTACTTTTTTCTTGAAGATTTATAATGGTTAAATATGCACTTTAAAATATAGGATTCCGTCCATTGAGTATTCATAAGTAAAAAATACTTGATAAAGTAAAAGTCTAATTAGGCTAACAGCAGTTTGGTTATTGCTCTGGCCTGTATTTCAAGACTTAGTTGGTTCAATTACCATTTCAAGCATGGAGAGTTGAAAGTTCAATAGTTAATGAATACGATAATTCATTTGGACTTGGATATCCAGTGTTTCTAAAGTAGCTCTCAGTAGATTTATAATTCATATTCAACAACTTAACTAAAACCTGATTATCAAACGAAGCTTTAAGAACTAAATTTTGAGACAGAATCATCGCACATATTTCGAAAAAAGTAATTGAAAATAAATTGCTTTTACAAGCAAACATTTTAATTTTCAATTAAAGTTTCCTGAAAAATATTACTATAAGCGAAGTAAAATTTATTGGTAATTTATTACTAGCGTTAAACAGAATGACATTTATAAAAGTGCCTTATTTGTTGTAAAATATTCATTATAAGATTCCTCAATATATATCTGTGTACTAATTCTTTTTATAAAATATTTAGGGCTATAAATATGCTCATTTATAAACATTAATTTACAAATGAACATATCGACGAATTTATAAATTAATTCCAACGAATAATATTGTTGAATATTTAAGATATATAGGTTTATAGATGCTTTCATCTTTATGTAATTTTTTTCGTTAGTTTAAAAAAAAAGTTTTTGCTAATTTGAAAATGTTTCCATTTGTTTTTTATGTACTTTTTCGCATTTTTATGTGTTTAATATTAGGCACTTATGCACCGTGCATAATTTAGTATTCTTAATTTACAATTAAGGGATGTTTATTAATTCATTCTGTAAGTGGAAACAACTAAATAGCATATTTATTTTCTGATACTCTTCAAAATTGAATATTTATGTGAAATATATTTTTTGTGATAAATTCAATATTGTGTAAAGGTATGTAAGTAGTACCTGTTGATACAAATGATTTTATGAAGCATGTAAAGGAAGTTTACAACTTTTTTCTTTTTTAAATACTTAAGAGGGAGGGCTTGTAAAATACTGGGAGCAATTTGCATTAAATTTTGCTATTTATAATGCAATGTTTTAAAAACTAAAATAAACTAGTGTTATATATTGAATATGTGAATTGATTTTTACTGTATTTAATATTAGCCATAGAAAAATGATAAACATTTTAAATTTGTGCTTGAAATTGCTATGTAGAAATTCTAGAATAAATTTTAAGTAAAACATTTTTAATCAGTATTAGAAAATTATAAGTGATTATGTAGCAAATAATAAGAATATATAAATTGAGCTTTTTTCCTTCACACAAATTTAGTTTGAGAAAGTATGTCTTGAAAAATTCAATTAAGTAATTTGTTAAAGTAAGTATGCTGAATTTTAATAACTTGTCAAATTTATGGAGGATAAACATTTTGAAATTTGAATATTAATTTTTTATTAATACATTTTTTTAAGTATGTAGTACTGGTACTTTTAACAATTGAAGTCCAAGTATTGATTGACTTGTTAGCGTTTAAGCTTATTTGTTCGTGGGTTGGATTCCCACTTCAGCCATCGTAGTAGTTCGTTGTACCCTTTAATCTGTCACTTCACATTGATTATTGTGATAGGAAAGCAAATGTAAAATTTTGTGGGCAAGATATTGTAAAAGTAATTTGTAAATAATTTTTTATTTAAGTTGCCTTAAAAACTTTACCAAAAAGTGTTTATTAAGTCGTAATATTCAGATAATTTTGTGTTGTGTGCTGTGTTTATCCTGGCTCTAAATAGTTTACGAAAACATTTCCTATTTTTAAATCAACTAAAATTTTCTTTTCCATGCCTGAAAAACTTGAAATACACCTTCATAACTCTAATTTATTGAAAATAAACGTAATAAATTTATATACGAATAATTTTATGTAAATCGATTTAAGAAATTTTCTTCCTTTAAAATAAGTTGTAAAAAAAAAATTCTTTTCCATGTCATGCCGTTTCGAAAACATGAAATTCACATGATTTCTAGTTTGCTTACAAAATATTTTTTATATAAATTTTAAAAAATTTCTCCTCCTGAAAATGCTGTAAAATTCTCTTTTCGACGACATTCTCTCTGTGACTGCCTCCTAAATCGTTCTGTTTCAGAAAGAATAATGGATTTAAATATTGAGTTTCCGACATTCGACAGTTCGAATAATATAATTTTATTACTGGTTTATCAGCCAAGGTTGTGTAGAAAACTTTTCCTACCTACCATGCCTAACTTAACTCTTTAAGAACAATAGGGAAAAATTGTGGCCAAAACTGAAAAAGGCGATCATTTTTTTTTTTTTTTTTGGTAAAAAGTTTGTGCAATAAGAATGCAATTTTTAGGAAAATCCCGGATGGTTAATTTTTTTAAGATTTATATAGAGTGAATGCACTTTAATGTAATTTGTTGCAAATTCCCACGTTAGTTAAGTTTTAAATATATACGTGTTCATTTATTCAGATTCAGTTATAGCTATAATTTTAAACTATAGGAATTATCAATCTTAGCGATAAAAATATTTACGCTAGAATGTTAAAACCCAATTTTTACTGATTATCCATTTTGTTCATTCATTTGTAAATAACTTTCGGTATAACGGTATCAGCTCTATCTTCTACTTGAATAATAGCATTAAATAAACAATTTTTAATTTTATTAAAAATTTTTTTGCTCAAAACAGTTTCAAATTGAGATTTTAACAAATCTTAAAAGGAAAAAATTACCGTTGAAGAGTAATGTATTATATGTGTGGTTAAATGGTAAAACCGTGTATAAATATTACAAATTTTTTAAATTAAATATTATAAAATTGTATCGCAAATACAATTTTATTTACTTAGATTTTCGCATTTATCTCGTTCACAAATTTGCAAATTTATATAAATAGATAAAAAAATGATTTTTCAATTCTTCCTACATATCGAAAATTAAATTGATTATTAATTTACATACTATATGAATTCGTTATTTTTTCCCTACTGTGCTACAGATGGAAATGGTTTGCGTTGACCTCAAGTTCCGAAACTAGTGGGTTCGAGTCCCTTATGAGCTGGGATGCGTATGGTCTGAGTACGGGTTGTCATCATGAGCTCTCACAAATCTTATCTTTACCAAAAACCATACAATGCAAAATTAGCAGCCAAACCTTTTTGGCAGTCTGAACTTAGGTTCAATAGTTCGTGCTTTTGAGTTCCACTTTGGCTGGATATTTGAAGACATTCAGAGTTCACTTTAAAATATATATCCTAATCTAATCAACGATCGTGTGCAAAAATTGACTGTTGATCAAATAAATCAAACAAAACATACCACACAACACCAAATTTAGAGCTGGTTAATTACCTCTCTCACTTTCAATTCAACAAATCTTGTGTCCGATACCCACCTCTGAGATAAATGTATATAGCTCGAAGTCTATTTTAAATCATGATAAATTGAATAGACTACATTTGCTAATGACTCGACAGTTGTCAGTATTCGGGTATCAGACCAGTGACCTTGGCAAAGAGCTAAGCTTTTTAGTCTCACCTGCAACTTTAAGAGAAGATGAATGCGCCACAGAGCTGGTGAGATATCTGCATAACGTAATTACATAAATAAACTGTTTGATATAAATCTAATCGCTATTAAAAATATCAATTTTTTTATTCGTCATGTAAATTGCCTTTGTTTTCAAGAGTTAGGCTAAGCAATAGTAATTGTGGTAATCCTTTCTACGTCATTTTCAGAACTTTATTTTTAATTCACACAATTTCTATAGAGAAGCTTTTACAGCTTCTCTAAAAAAAATAACTCTCTTAAAAAAATAAATTCAATGCTATGCTTTCAGTTTTATTATCTTATCTGTGTTTACACTTCAGATATCTGAATTGCTCGCTTTCATGGTAATTATAGATAACGTGATAAATTTATTGGATATTGATAGCGATTGCTTTTTTTTTTTACAATTTTTTTCTTTGTTTATCCATCAAAGTATTGATAGTCACTTAATATGATTTAAATGCAGTTACTAAATAATTTATAACTCTCAGTTAATATTTTGTAGTAAAGCTCCCTCAAGATATTATGAAAATTCTGCATTTTAATAGGTCAATATTAAAAAATAATAAACAATGTGCAAGAGCAAAGCATTGAAATAGTTAAATACATAAATAAAAGGAATTTTAACACTCTGGCTTTCAGTTCAAATATTCGTGAGTTCGATACCCATCATCTGTATGTTTTGTAGATTTTTTAAATAGTATATTCTGATCAAAGTTAGTCCTCTTAGAGAAAGTGTATTTAAGTACAAACGAAACCTAATTCATCATAGTTTACTCAAAGTAATAATTAATGTCAGATAGTTATTATAATGTGTGTTTGAAAACGAACATGCAAGCATTGAAAAATTTTTTTATCATTCATACAGTGTTTTAAAACTTTAGTAGCTTAAATAATGAGGTTTTTTAATTTTATTATTTAATTCAATTAAGTATTTTATATTTCGCGCCAATTGCTGTCAAATTAAAATTCGTTTCACTTTATCAAATTTCTTGTATTACCGTTCAGAAGACATTCATTTTGCATTCATTAAAAACAGGTTGTGTGTACGATTCCAACAATGAGTAGGATTTTCTGTTGGTTTAGTAGATACGATTGAAAATACCCTTAGTGCGCAGGAACTGATTGCTGGAAGTGGAGTTAAGAATAGAAATTAATGTTAACTTAGGCAAAATAATGACTGATGACGACAAAAAAAATGTATTTCTAATAAGAGCAAAATCCATATGATATGCAATGTTTGGACATAATTTGTGTGAGCATACAGTTAAATTCATCGTTTTGTCTTTCGGCTTAACATTTCATAGATTCGACTCTTCTGTCGAGCATTGATGTCTAGTGGTTAATAGTTGAAACTAAACTATAATTCTAAATATAACTAGCCACAGCGTGTCCAAAAATATAAAAGTTAGCGCTCTGGCTTCTGTCCAACAGTTCATGTGTTCAAATCTCAACTTGATCAGAGATATTGATAGTAGTTAGACAGACTGTTCCAAATGGATTTCTAATAAGCCCTCGCGTACAAACTAGCAACAAATCCAAAAAACGTGATCATAAGCTGACAAGAGAACCAACTTTTGTTTTGTTACATGTCATATTGGATCACTGTTATTGGTAACGTTTATTGTTTACAATGGAGCTTCAGCCGAATGCATTCTTGATTCAACCAAGTTAGTTGCTTAAATGGAATGCTTATTCAAAACACTGTATTGTAAAGAGCAGTATTTAGAATAGTTGTGAGTTTTATTTCTTTCTTGTTTCTCTCACACATTTTTACGTTAAAATATTTCCATATTTCGTTCTATTAAATAATTTTTGTGATTCGCTTTCCATTAGGATATTTTGCCGTTTTTCATAATTTTGCATTGGCAAATATAATCTTGTTTTATTTTTAGATTTCATTACTGTGTGCTCTCTTCCGTATTCTTTGTCTTCTGTTCAAAAGCTCATGGGTTCGAATTCCACCTTAGGCTTAGATGTTCGTAGAGGTTTGGAATACAATTTTAACCGTAGAACACGTACTAATTAGCTGTCGTGTGCAAAAGATGACAATGGGCAGCCAACAAATCACACTTCAGTATTTCTAAATATTCTCCCTGTGTTGGCGCTAATTAGGCATATTGGCGAGACTGGTTGCCATATTCTCCTCTTCTCCGCTTGTGGTCTTGGATTTTGAACGCATCGAACACAGATGTGCAAGCATCGGTATTCTGTTATTTAAAGCAACTATTCTTGCAAATATTTGTATTAAGTAAGTAAATATTAGGTTTAATTTTTGAATACAATCTGTTAATACAGTTACAATACGATCTATTTGTTTGATGAGCTGCAACATTTTTGCTGAAAGTTTAAAAGGGAAATTATCTGGTTCGGAAGTTATTTATAAATGCGAAAAATCTCTTGCCTTTATAAAGCAGTTTTTGTTACTGCATGAGGGATAGCCTAATAAATTTAAGTTGTAGGAGGGTTTTTTACCATTAGTTTCATAAAAATCTTTCCCAGCGGAATTGACCAGGTATTGTAAAATCACGTGTTCAAGAGCATTCTATATGTCCAGGGAGGAAACCTGGAAATTTCCATGCATAGGCACGCGTGCATACTTTTGCAAAAAATTGAAGTGATAATGTGTTTCGCGAATAATAGAAAAATGAATATATATATATATGCTCTATTCAGAACTGGCACCTGTGACTTTTCCCTGTTATAAAAAAAAAATTGTCATTCAAGCAGACCAGAGAGGGGGGAGGATTATAGGAAAAATTGTATTTTTCTATGCGTATAAAGTATGTTTCTTTTATAGTGCACCAAATATATCAGTTTCATCTATAAAAAGTTCATGAACGGCCAGCTTGAAGGGCTAGCTTTGTCTTTAATTTATCAGGTCTTGGGCACGATTCCCACCTGTAACAAATATTAATGGTTTGAATTTTCTTTTTGGGTCCTTGTCTCAATGGCTGTAGTGCGTAAGAAATAGAAATTGAGCTACAAATGTACAAACTTTTTACTTGGTGAGCTTTCATTTTACAAATTTTTATTTAAAATGAAGCTTTGACTTGAAATCGTAATTTTGTGAGAAATTTGAAAACCACTTTTCCATGTATTGCCCAAGTCCTTATACTATTTTTAAGTTTATGTTCGCAGGATTGTTTATTTTTTCCTTTAAGAAAAATATATTTTGTAGTATAAAAATTTTTAATGAATGCAAAGATTCAGTTATATAAATTAACATATTTTTCACAACTCCATTTGCATAGAAAAGTAAGTTTTGAAATTGTTATGTAACGTCATTATGAAAAAGGAACTCCGATTGAACACAGGTGAATTATTAAATCTCTTGCATTTGGTTCAAGAGTTTGTGGGTTTTTATCTCACCTTAGACATGAATATTTGCAGTGGTTCGGAATACACATTAAGTGCCAGTGTAGTTTATGTCGTGTGCAAAAATTAACCTTTAAGTGAGAAACCAACCAAAAAGTAAATTTGTGAATAATTAGTGAACGTTATGCTAGCTGCAGTTTTACATATGTTAACCCAATTGTACACTTTGAAATAAGCAATGAATTAAAAAGAGTAAGAATGTTATTTCTTTAGCTTCAATCATTTATTTTTTAATTGATTGCATAATTAAAAGGTTAAAAAAATTCTTAAAATACAAACTGATTATTATCCTTCCGCGTATACGTTACGCAAAATGCATATTAGTCAAAATGTCAATGTCAAAAATAATGTCTTGTGAATTTGTTTTAAATATGAAATGAATTCCTTTTTAGTGACTCGTGAATTAAAAAATTTTTTCTAGTATCATTGTATTGTTTTGTAGATTATGAGAAATTGAAGTTCAAACATTTGCCAGCTGAATGATTAGCTTTACCAGCTCATGGGTTCGATTCTTTAGCTGGTCGCAGATGGTTATACTTTTCAAAATTTATTTCGAGCCTTTGGTCCTGGTCCAATTAATTCTTGCGTATAGTTAATAGAATATAAAGCGCATAAAATTTATAATTCGTATTCTAAAAATTTAGATGAATAATAAAATAATTTTTAAGGAAAAGTTAACTTAATTTGAAGGATGACTTTATATAATTGGAATTTGAAACATTTGAAAGGATGTTAATGGTTCGAAATGTATTACACTATATAACTTTTGAATATATATTTCAAGTGTTCCCTCAACTTTAAAGACAAACAGCCAACTAAATAGTTTAATGATCTTAAGCGCAATACATAGTAAATTCGATTCCCACCTCAAGTGTGATTTTTAGAACTGACTAGGTGTTCCACTCTTAATCGAAAGTCCTTATCAAGTAAATCTTGGGATGTAAAATGAGAGAGAGGTGATAAAAATCCAAACTCCTTCGCGTTAGAACTCAGTAACATTGGTTCTGTAGAATCCTGCCATTTTATGGCCATTGATTATCTCAAACGCGTAAACAGCTTCCAGCCAGTTAAACTGCTCGACATGAACTGATGTTTAGTGCAAACGTTGAAATTAATATTCTGTTGCCCCAGAAGGCTTTTCTGTACCTAGCCCTGAGTTGGGCACTACCAGTTAGAAGTAGAAGAGGGAACCTTCGTGATTTCGAAACAGAGACCAAACAGAAGACCTTCAATACTTGGCCTACCCCAGAGGTATCATTTCACTTGGAGGGCATAGCGACCACGGCCAATTTTTACATATCCCAGTCGCCCTTAGCGAACACGACGTATCTTTGGTTAAGCCAAGATTCAAACTCACTATCTTCCAAAATTGAGAAACCCCTAACCAACCAAGTCAAAGCGGCTTTAAATGTAATTGTATCGTTTTTTGTCGTTTAATAGTCACGGTTTATCAGACTTGTTGAATACTCTGACTATCTTATTCGTGTTTTGCATATTATTAGCTGTGAAATTTGGCTACGAGGAATCTAATCTTAAAATTGATTTATAGATTACGTGTTACCGATAAATGGAGTAAGAACGGCATGTAAGGATTGACCTATATACTGCATGTCAAGTAAGCTTTTTATACATAGACTTGTGTATGTCCCTCTAAGGTACGACGATCCCTATTACGAAATGTTTCCATGCTTAACTGGTTGCTGTCACCTTGCTTGTTCCCCCCTCCCCCATGCATCCTGCTGAGATTCCATTTTTACGTTCACGAGACTTCAGCAGGGGGTCTCTATACAGTGATTGGACAGCTTCCTTTTTTAAAAATAAAACTACATTGATTTATGACTGTCATCGAAAAATCTCATGCTTTCGAACAGGATATAGGGGAATGAAGTACACTAACGATGAGTTCATAACATTCTTTATCGGAAGGAACATTAAGTTTTCCTTTCTGAATTTTTTTTTTTACTCTGTAATGACTTTGCACGCACCATAAAATTTTCCTTCTGCTATAATGGTTTTATTTTATATAAACTCAGTCTGAAATCTGTAGTGTTTTTAGATTGTTTAAAAGCATTTACCCTAAAAATATAGGATGTAAGGTGCAATGGCTCCGAATACGAGAATTAAATTTAATCGAATTTAATCTTATTTTCTTAGAAATAAACCACAGTAATATTATAAAGAACTTCTCATCCGTTTTGATGAGATTCTATGGAATGCATTTCAAACGAGCACTTAGTTTTAAAAATTTATTTTAGTGTCCACTTCATTATATGGAGATTAAAATTTAAAATTTTAGTTAAATATAAGTGTTTATTTACCACGAAAAATTATTTATAAACAATAAAATCGTTATTAAAATTAGGAGAAATTCGTATTAAATAAAAAGAAATTTCAGAAATTACTCAGTATTTAGAAAATTATATTAAATTTAAAACAAATTTCAATAAATTTGAATGTAGAAATTTTATCTCGCTAGAAATCGTACTGAAGGAAATATATTCATTGGTCAAATTTCCACACACTGAAAAGAAGCGATGGAATCTTTTAATAACTCACGCGTATTTCTTTGTTTGGTTTTATTGATTTCGAGTACGCATTAAGTATTGTTAAACTTACGAGGCAATCATGCTAAAAATACTTTAAATTTTGAAACAAAAAGTATGCTTTTAATGAAAGTGTCTATTTACTAACATTAGACATGAGATTTCCAATGCAATATCATGTGAAGTTTTTCTTAGAAAAACAAAAATTACACCAAAAATTTTTTATCCCTAAATAAACACAGCGTTGAAGCAAGTAAAAGAATTGCCGTAAGTGTCAATATCCTTTCAGTTAAGCTCCGCATTAGATGAAACTCAGTTCCACGCTTATAAGCTAAGTGCTGACGCCCAAATCTAATTTTAACTCCCCAAGATCTTGAAAACTGCCCTCGTGAAAGTTTTTTTCTTCTTTCTAACTCCGTAACCTGGCCTCTATTATTCAATGATAGCTTTTCTCTACTTTATCTCATCCTTGGAATAATTCCGAATAATCTTATTTAAATTAGTAATTTAATTTGCCTCGGGTGGGTGTTTTCTATAAGCTTTTTGAAACAGATTACGTCCAAAGAATTTAAAGAAATTTTTTTGTTTTTTCTTGCTCGTAAGGATTTAAATAAAATTTTACAATTTTTCCTTTATTCTTTTGGTGTTTCTAACTTCTTGATTATTCTGCCATTCGATGCCTATGTAAGACATTTTAACATCCGCCGCGTAATTGCTTTATGGGAAGACCGTATGGATAGAGGGCCATATGCACGTGTCGCAATAAAGAAAACCAGGAAAACTCCCAAGCACCCTCCCGGACAAACGTGCATAGAGAAGACATAAGCGTAACACCCGTCTCAAGTTGTTCAAACGTAGCTTGCAGAAAGGTAATGGATTCGGTTCCCTACACTGTTGAGCATTTTCTTTCTTTGAAAAGCTGACATCGAACCTAGAACAATTGTCTCCGAAGATCGCTGTTGTAATGCGAAATCATGGTGATTCTCATCTTTGGTTCTTTGTAAATACAAAAATTTTGTTCCATAAATTATGATACTACTGATCTTGCAGTTGCTGGATTCAAATCCCACCCCGGTTAAGTTTTTGTTGTGGTTTGGAATCTACTTTAAACTCTGTGTCACCATCTAATGAGACCTCATGAGCGAAAGGTGATCTTGGAGCAACAACCCAAACCTAATGACTCTTAATTTCATGATTTGCTTGTGCTCTTTTTCGGTTCAACTGTTCGCGGGTTCGATTCCTACACCTTTGTTTATAGTAGTTTGGAATCTTATTTATAAACTAAATCCCAGTTTAATTATTCTTCACGTGCGAAAAAACGATAGTTAAAAGACAAGTATATAAAATCATGGTTAATTTTATTGACACAATGTTACTGATAACTTACTACATATATTTATTTGGAATGCTCTCGCATATTGCGCTTATGTTTCGATTTAATGGTTCTACTATCCTCCTCAAAAGTTGGTCGCTTTGATTCATAGTCAAGCTGTAGACGTTTGTAAAATTTTGAAACTACTTTGTATTAGTGCCTGCGTTTAGCACAACTAACTGACATGTGTGTAAATGGTAATTATATTCAATTTTATACTTCGGTATATTATTCTAACAGCTTTAATAGGTAAGAAAATGGTAATCATAACTATTAGTATCAATAAGGTATAAAATTCAGTGTTTACTAATTGCGTTTCATTTTCTTTCAATTCTAGCAATAACAGTGCTTGAATTTTAAATTAAAAATTAACATTTTCAACTTTAATAAATTATTTTATTTATGTATCTTTTGTTCGAATACGTATTAGAAGTTTCTGCCTTTCCTTCCGTGCCATATGGTTCATTATGCAGAAAAATCTTAAATGTTATTATTCTAGACGAATTATTATGCCAGGGTTACTCAAATGTTTTTTACTATAGCTTTCTTTTATTCAAAGTCATTTCAAGAATTAGATGAATGCGGTCATTACTTTTGTTCCATTACGAATTTGTTTTAAAAAATTAGACCCCCCTCTTTTTTGTCTTAGACGATTACAAAACTGTCTTTAAAAATTATCTTGATTGTTCATGTGCTCAATATGAAACACTTATGTATTAATTTTTTTTTTATTTATGAAAATTTGCACTGTTTAAAAGACGTGCGATAACTGAAATTTCTGGCTTTTCCAATAACCAATAAATTCCTCCAGATTGACCAATTTATCGCCAAATTTCTTGCCATTTGTTTTTTTCCGACATTGAAAACCATCAGTTAATTACATGTCCCTAGAAGTGAGACAAAGTTATTCAAATTTTCGTCGACTGTACATTTTAGGTCACGCAAATGTTTCCACCAATCCAAATTCTAAATCGCCGATGTGTTCAGGCTGATTGAATGATTAAAACTAGCATGAATAATAGTGGTTAAAAATTCAAAACGGTTTCTAGAATATTCTAAAAATAGCATATATATAATTAATACGGTATTTTTCTGACAAGTGATCTCGTACATTTCAATGATTTAGAGAGGAATTGCATTTTAAATCAGGATTGTATAGATATATATAACTTTTCAAGGTGATGTTTCAAAGCTATTTTTAATAACTTAAAAATCGTGTTTTGCGTATTAACTAATCAATAATCAAAACATAACTCGTAATTTTATAGCGTAACGTTTTTATTAACCGAGTAACATTTACGAGCTTGTAAATCAAGTCTCGAATTATTTTTAAAAAAAGTGAATAAAATAGTAATGATCAAGTTGAATTTGTTAAATCTTCTATGATTACTTGATTAATCTTCTAATTTTTTAATTAAGCTTGCATAATTTTAAGAAAACTACTTAGATCAATTCTGGTTTTAATTTGAAAATATTTTCCAATCTTTCATATTAATAATGCCGTATTCGTACTAATTATTAACTATTGCTATATTAATCTCAATGAAAGTATCTAATTAATAATTTTCAGAAGGTTGACGACCATCGAAAACTGTCATTGTTACTTTTCAAAAAATTTCATTGTTGAAAAAATAACATAGGAAGTCTCTTTGCTTTATTCAAATGTTTCTACCATAAAATTTAGATTAATTAGTGGTTCATATGACGAAAACTTAATTAAGACCTGTTATTTAAAAACTAAATATTTATGTCTATGGTGAGGGTTGTTGCACCAGCGTGCTTCTCCGCACCTAACCCTGAATTGAGTTTTACTAGTTCGATAGAGCATCTGTAATTTTTAAGCAGAGTCCAAGCAGAAAACCTCCAATACTTAGCTTGCAATCTCCATAGGATTTATATATCATTACACTTGGAGGATATTGCGACCACGCCCGGTTTTAACGTCCATAGTGAGAGAAACCATGAATTACTGAATTAAAACCCCGTTCTAACTGCATTTTTATAAACGGTTTTCTCAACACTTTTTTGTGGTGGCAACTCATGATTAAGTAAAAACTAATTTATCTTAAATCAATTTGGCGAACTTATTTTTCAATTGACATAGCACCGTTTTGTTTTCTGCTACAGTAATTTGAGTGTTTGTTAAACTATCTGAAGCTGAATAAAAATATAATAACGAAAACTTGAAAAATAATGAAACACTTTTTATAAAAATATTGACAATATATATGTATATGTATATATATATACTGTTAAGTTTAGAGAAGAAATGGATTGGTCTTGATCCATTTTTTGGTTTCGTATTCATCATTTCAAGTATCAGTTTTAATCAATGTTATTTTGGCCTGTAAATATTTAAGAAACATGTTGATCTGTACAAATTTCAAAAGTTTCATAAAACTAATCAATAAATGAGTTTTTGATCAAAACCAATTCTTCTTACATCAAATTCGAGTGTCACGCTGACAAACGCTGTTTTCAGAGTGATGTTTAATTTAAAGCAGAGTTAATTTTAAATCGATTTGAGTGTGTGCCACACGATGGCTGAATGATTAATCCTCCTGTCTCTTAAGCTGTTCGTCCCGGGTTCAAAGCCCGGCTCGGAGATCTTTGTTCTATTCTCTCTGTGTTTCTCTGTCCTTTCTTCTGAGGTGATGTTTGAATGTGACATACACTATAAACGGATTTGCAGTGGATTGACGTGGGTAATGCTACATGTCTCCGTGGCTTGGTTCACAGATGTCCACCAGGTGGTGATTAATGAGTGGCTGTTTTCTGGACTTGTTGGCGTAGCATGTCCATTTATGCACCTTACGCCATAAAACCCAACCAACCAGCCTGGACCAACACCCCCTAGAATACAAGGCCTGAGCGCTTGAGTTATGAGTCATCAAAAGAAGACCTCTTGAAATCTTCGCCCCATCGCTGTCACATTGGCAAAAGTTAAACAAAATTTGCATGCGTAAAACCATTAAATGTCTAGGTTTTTTTTTTTTTTTTGTGAAATAAGCAAAATATCACATTATATTTAACAAAGCAAAAGTTATTTTTATCTCTACAAAATATGTTTAAATCTAGATTAAGTTACTTATTTTAAGAATTTGTTCATTACTTAAAGATAGAAGAATTTTATTTGATATCTACTTTTTTTTTTTTAAGAAAAATAGTAAAATTTATAAAGAAAATAAGATTTTAAAGTTGTTTACTCTTTTATTTGTCATCTAAATAGTTATATGAAATTTAATATCCCAACTATATTAAGTAGCATTTCTTTGAGTTTGAAACAAGAAGTGCATTACACTAAAATTAAAATACAAATTTAAGTTTACAATATTTATAAATTGAAAATATATATGAATTTTATATTGATTATTCATAATACAATTGGACTCAATCGAAAAACATTCATAAAGAATATAATTTAGTTTTATAAATGGAAATGTGCAATATATACATATATATAGGAAACACTATTTTTTTATATTAATAATACTGAGTTGGATTATAAGTTTACTAAATTTTTTCTAATTAATGTGTAGGATTTTTAAAATCGAATCGTATAATAGCTATAATCAGTTGCAGAAAAATATTAGAATTAACATTATAATATTATATCACTTTAAAATTAACGAATTTAAATTACTTTATTTTTAGAAAATAATTTGATTTGTTAAAGTAGCATTTAATTAACTTAACTAATTTTATCGCTAAGTAGAGATAAAAGAATTTTGCTCCCTTGGAAGAATTCATGAATAAATAGTAAGACACACATACAATGTGAGATTGTTTATACTCTTAAATATTTGTTACGAAAATATTTTTATGAAATTTAACATTAGAATTTTGATGTCATAATTAAATCAAACTGCATATTCTCGATTTTAAAATGGTAAGTAACTCAAACATAACTTTAAGTAAAAAGTATTTATTTATAAAATTTGAAAAAATATACACCCATATTTATATACTTATAATTCATTATTATACAACTAGATGCAATTCAAGAATATACAAGAGGAGCGCATTTTTATGAAAAGAAAGAAAAAACAACTATGATAAACATCTATTAGAACTATGATGAAAAGTTTGCAAAGATTTATTAAGAAAAGTGAAGCAGTATTTTTTTTATATAAATAATATTAAAAAGCTAATCATATTTATTACAGCAGTTTTTTTTCCCTTTTTTTTTTCTTTTTTCTTTTCTTTTCTTTTTTTTTTAATTTCGGGTACCGCAATGGGGAAGAAATTTTTTCACCAGGGTTAACATACACATGTCTCTCTTTCAATATCATCCTCCTTAAAGTATAATTCGCAAACCTAAAACGAAATTTGATATTTTGATTTAATTTTCTTCATTTTCTATTTTTTTCAACTTAATCATATTAGCAATAAATAGGCTTGAATTTTGTTCTAATATTAATTTCTTAATCTGATCATTTCTATACCACAATTTTTCAAGAGCAGGCTGATAAAAGTATTGTGCACATGAAGTAAATTAAATAACTAATCTTTAATTAATCTTAAGATAATTTATAAGACATAACGGACTTGAAAATGATTTCATTTCCAAACACACAAGGTTAAATAATTCTTTTACTTTTTATATTTTTCTTTTTATTTAAAATTAAGATGTTAAATTGAAACCTATACATATAAAAACAGAAGGAAATGTATTTAAATTTATTTACTACTACATATATTTTTTATTTTCTTGGAAAATTAAAATGGTATAGCGATTTATAAATTTAAATTCAACAATACACCAATTAATATTTAATTTATATCTTTATAAATTCTTTTATTGTATAAATGAAGGATACTTCTGTTTATAGACTAAATAGAATTGCTAGCATTTCTAATTTGCAAATTGAAATTGTTTCCAACTTTCAATTGGTAAATTTGAAACATTTAAATGTACCATAGGAGGGAATGAATTTGGTAAATATATAAGTATATTATTTCTTATAAAAAAAATAAAAATCCTAACAATTTTTTAATGTTAGATTTGCCTAAGTTTTTAATTGGAGAATCGCAGCACAGAGCTATAAATAAAATTAAAGTATGCAATTTCAGTATTAGATTTTTCATTAAAAATATGTGCTGTGTTATTAATAGCTGTTTTCACAATTTGATATTAATGTGTATTAATATTCACATGTATTTATACATTTGATATATATACTATGGGATTATACATTTATATATTATTAAAAACTGATTTTTTACATTTCCCCTCACACTATTATACAAACATTTTTTTTCCTTTACAAAATAATTTTATAAAATCAATGTTATACCGTTCTTTCTCTTAAATTTTAAAATATTCGTGAAACACTTAATTTCAACATTCAATTATTTCTAATATAATACGATTAAACTCATGCATACTTAATAAAAATTTTAATTAAATGTATTAAACTTACTTTTGATGATTTCTTTGGTAGAAAATCTTTCCTTGGAATAGATAGAATCCATTTTTTAAAAGTTTTTATCCATTAGAAATTTAACTACTTTTAACACTAGTAGTACTACTCTCATAATTTCCTTTACGATGAGGAACGCAACACCAGGATTGCATGGTTCAGCAGTTTTTTGGGAAAAGGCACTATCTAGGAAAAAAATCTAAAGAAATCAATTTAATAATAAGCTAATTAAGGAAATATTTAAATATCATTAAAATGCCACCACGTTGTTCACATGTTTCACGTTGAAAATGTAAAAACTCCCTCATTCCAGTCCAGAGAAACAGGTCTTCCTTTCGTGACGTCACCACGACTCGAGTGCTCAGTCTTTAGGGGGTGTTGGCTCAGGCCTCAGTTATCCATTGGCCGGAATTGGTAAAAATAAAATAGTTTAAAAAGTGTAGTGTGCGAAAAAGTGTAGTGTGTGGGTGGTATAGAGGACTGGACGTTAAATATTTTTCAGTTCTCAATGATCAGATGCAGCTACATCTTCCAATGCGATGATTGGCTGCAACTGGGCTTCAAAATTATGCAAATTCACTTCAAAACTTTTCATTTAAATCAGTGTACAGATGCAAATTCTTACAAATTTTCCTACAATGCAGTCAAATTTAGTGCATGCCGATTACATTTCGTTGCACTTTCTTGAGATTTTTAATCGTCGCGATCCCCGTTCCTTTTCCTAATTAGTTGCCCAGTAGACAATTAAATGCTAAGCAATTTAGTCTTCGATTCAACTGCTTCTAATTTCGGGTTCAGATGTTTATAATGTTTTCAGTCCATTTCAAACTCGATAAGCCGTCTTGGGCAGAAGAAAGAAAAAAAAAAAAAAAAAAAAAAACATTGTGCTCTAAACAAATCAAGCCCATCTCCAACTTTTGAAGCTGTCTCTGAAAATGAGGTTAAGAATAATGATTGACATTTTATTATATTTGCTATAAATTAAGTTCTCGTTAACTCTTAATATTCCTTTTTTTATGCTCCTTTTATCAAGGTAATGCAAGGAATGGATATTCTTACCGACTTGGAGAATTAATAAGTAGACGTATAGCAACTATTTTAAAACCGGATTCCAGATAACATTTAAAGGGTTAAATGCATGATTTATAGTAATAAATTAGAAATAGTTATTTGCTGTCATTATGATTAGTTAAGTAATTAAAAGAAACGTTTGATGCCAGTTGTAGATCGATTTTTGAACAGTTACTTAATACATTTCTCTTTTGAGTACACTGAATGATGTGTAATAGAGAAGATAAGTCAAGGATTTATTTATCTTATTTATTTTTCCTTTTTTGTGTTACCACAGTTGAAACATGGATATTGATGCGATTGCAGGAATAAGAATTGATTTACTGTACAAATCAGTTTATGGTAGTTGGAGGAGTTAAAATAAAAATTATTTAAAATGTTGCTATATTTGCAAAGTTATGAACTAATCAAATATGTGAGTTATGTAAAATGATTTAAATTTTAATAGTTGTAGATATAATTTTTCTTATTTTGAAATTCTTACTCTAATCATTGCAATTTATGGAAGAGTAACCGATAAGATAAATTGCTTTATTTTTATGAACTGAACAATAAAGCAATTTATCTTAATGAGCTTTTGAATCGAAAACGGACTTCAATTGTTTTTTCTCGAACGATTTACTGTGCGCATGTGATGATTATTCCCAGTGGACCAATCAACATTTTACAGAATTTCGACAGCGTTAGCTAACTTCAAGCTAAATTTTAGAAATTTGTCGAAAAGTTTTCTTTAGATTTTTCTATACCTTTTATTAAAGTTATCTTGGTAATATTTCAGTTATATCGTAGTTAAAAATTTATTACTGAAATTTTGAAACTTTTTTTTTCAGTTAAATTTTTGTATTATGTGATGTGTGAAAATGTGTAATCCCATTAAGGAAATACAACCTTTTATACCTGTGCGTGATATTTTTCTAAAATGTAAAATTTGGGTTGGTCGTGTGTATCTCTTTGTTGTATTCAACACATGTATAATATTAATATACGGATTTTATTGCACGATATGTATGTGGAACTTACACATATATGTAAGCTTCCATTTTATAATTCTTATTATAATAAGCTACTTATAATAAATCACTGCTTATATCCCTGATGCTCACACACGTGAACCTACGTATATCTTCAAAGTAAGGAATTTGTCTTTTACATAAAGAAAAGTAAATTTTATGTGTATACTATATGAGGGTACAGTTGCAATGTCCTCCAAATGAAATGATGCCTCTGGGATTGCTATTATGGATCAGTGGAGAATCGCCCGGCTGCTTCTAACTGGTGGAAGCTAACTCAGGGAGGCATGCTGGTGCAACAGCGTACTTTATAATAATGTGTTCCTGAAAATTTATTCGAAGTCTTCCAACATTACTAGAAGAGACAATGTTCTATAAAGAAAGTTTGGTATGTGTTCCAAACTTTTGTTTACCTTTTTTTTTTTTTAATGCGAATATGAATTTTACTATGCTCGATTCTGAAATAAAGTTGAAGTCTGTCTATACCAGTGAGTGTAAAAAGTATTCGTACAGTACGACAATTGATTTATAAGAGATTTGTTCATAAAAATGATAAACAAATTCCATTTTAATTAACTATAAATATCTAATAGAAAATACTTTCACTAGTTTCATGTGAAATTAACACAAAAATTACATGAATAAATATTTACAAAACTGAAACAATCCAACATCTCGTGGTGTGAAAAGTATTTGTACATCGGCTTATATTGGCCAATACAATCATAATATTTTAGCTAATACCTTGTGTAGGATATCATTTATCTCGCGCGAATAACTGCCTTGAATCTCTTTGGCATCGATTCCACCAATTTTGCTGTTATTGAGCTAGATATGGCGTCCTATTCTTGATTAAGAACTGATTCGAAATCATTTTTATTAGAAATATATGTCTGAATCTAATATTTTTATCAACAACGTCCCATAAATTCTCGATGGGGTTGAGGTTCGGCGATTGAGGAGGAAATTTCATGAACTTTAGGATATTATATAGTATCCAGAGCCTTGTGTTTAGGACTGTGTGCTTGGGGTCTTTATCATGCATGAAATCGTAATTACCATTCAAGCCCATTTTTGTTGCACTAGGATCGAAATTATTGTTTAAAATATCAATACAAAGTTGATTCATAATGCCTTTAATAAAGACTAATTTGTTCACCCCAGGAGCACTCATACACTCTCAAACAAGACTTCCACCCCCATGTTTCACTGTTGACACTAAATTCTTAGGATGCATTTCTGTATTGCTCTTTCTCCATACCATTCGTCTCCCATCCGATCCAAATATGTTGCATTTACTTTTATGTATAAAGATAATCTTTTTCCAGAAATCTGGACTTTCATTAACGTATTGTTTGGCGAAAGACAATCGCAGCTCTGATTCTTCTCATTGACAAAGAATTTTCATCTCGCAACACGGCCATGGAAACCTTCATTTCTGCATGAATTTCGAACAGTACTTATGGAGACTGCTGTTTCCATGCTCTTTAGTTCTAATGTTAATGTAAGAGCACTTATTTTGGGATCCTTCTTTAATGAGCGTACCAGAAACCGTCTGTCAGATGATGTCAATGGACATGTATGAGAACTGTTTTGAACCACGTTCCAGTGGCAGCAAACTTTTTTGTAATTGACTGCACAGTTGAACGGGATCTACCAACCAGGTCAGAAATCTTGTAGGATTTACCATTTTTACGAAGCTTTAAAATCAGTTCTCTTTCGGAAACATTTGTTTCATTACTTTTACAACCCATTACAGAATTTCTTGTTCCTCACTACATTAAAATTTCTATTGAAGAATCTTTTAAGTAACTTACAAGATGACTTCAATAAACTACATCTCTTAATGGCTAAACCAATCACAAACTATAATTTAAAAAATTTACATTTCTTTTGGTGCACGATTACTTTTTACACCACCAGATGTTGGATTGTTACAGTTTTGTAAATATTTATTCCTGTATAAAATTATTTTTGAGTAAATTTCACATGAAACTAGTGAAAATATGTTCTATTAGATATTTATAGTTAATTAAAAAGGAATTTTTGTTTATAATTTTTATGAACAGATCTCCTTTAAATCAATTGTCGTACTGTACGAATGCTTTTTACCCTCACTGTATTTAATAATGAATTAAAATTGACTCGTTATTCTTGAATAATTAAACTTAGTTAAATAACATTCTCTTTTATTGGACTTCAGGGGGCTGAGGATTTTTCTTCACAGGTGTCACGTGACACTTATTTGATTGCGAGGGGAGCGACGGCAGAGAAACTTGAAAGAAAGCAAACGTTTTTGTGGATATTGCGACAGGTGTTGAGACTTTCGCCAGGAACACGCCCACGCGCTAATCTTTTCCTGCTTCCTGCCATTCTTCGCCGGATACACTCTAAGGTCGCGCTCTTGAGAGCTTTGTTGCAAAGCTGCGGTAATTTGTGAAATTTCGAAAATCGGAATTTATGTACGTCTACAGAATATTAAAACGCCGTTTCCTTTGTTCTTTCTAAGATGATGACGATGATACTAAGATTCATTTGTTGTCACTGTAATGGATATATTACATAAATATCTACTTGTATTTGTAAATAAAGTTGCTGACAGTCAAATGACTCGAAATATACATGCATTTAGGAACATGAACGTGTATATTTTTTATATATGGTTATGTACGTATTGATATATTATACGAGTACAAAACCAAAAGTGATAAAATTGGGATTAAGAAATTAAGCAATTAAAGACAACGTTTTCAGAAAACTTGGCGGTCATTTCATAAAATTTTTATAGTAAGCTATGACCAAATAGTCAGAAAAAATACTAGAAACTCTTTTTTCATATTTTTGATTTTATGTTGAAAGCATTTATCTTCAATAAAAACATTTTCTTTGGCATAATTACTTTTTAGAATTTTAAAAATAAGTGACAAAATTTGAAATGATTCTTCGTTTCACATCTATATTAAAAGATTTTATAGAATGCAAGTTATAGCTCTGTGCAATTATGCATTTGTCGGAAATAATATTCAGCTCCCAAAGTAAGCAAATATCGGTCTTCATTTCATCAGTTGGTGGGTGTTTTCAGCGGCTCTGAATCCGCCAATTTAGCCCTCATGCTTCAAGTAACCTTAGGCTAAACCTTAAGCTTCAGAAACAATGTTATTTTATTTTTCCTACGAGGTATTTCTTTCGAATGATAAGGCAATGATTTTGAGAGCGCTTAGTGATCCGCCTGTTATAAGACGCTTTTGATGTCCACTGCCCAAATTATCTTCTTCGCATAGATAATGGACAAGTATCTCTAGGGAGGAAACCCCGTAAACTTCCAAGCACACACCCAAACAGAAGTGTATGTTGAAGGCGGAAGCTCAGCATCCATCTCCCCAGGTTCAATAGTGACTGGAATCGAGCCCGAGACCTGTTTCGAAGACCGATCTCTTATAGCTAGGCTACAGTGAGCCTAATGTAATGATTCTAAAGTTTAATGGTTTGACAAATATTACAAAGATTTTATGATATATAATTCTGTATTTGTTTTTCTGATAACCACTCAGTTGTTATTTCGACTTTTATCTCAACAGCTCATACATTTGAATTCTTCAAATGTGCAGAATTGTAATAGATTAATATCCATTTTTTGAGATCCATATTTTTGTCAATTTTTAGAGTAAAAATTTGGTAGAACAGAAGCGAATAAAACTTAACGTGTCAAAATACTATTGCAGCTAACGTTTGAGTGTATTGTCTGTTCTTGTCTGCTAGTACTTACTTTTATGATCAAAAAGATAAAACTGTACATGAATGTGTAATTGTGTACCTAAATAATCGTCTTAGTAATTTATCTGAAAAAAGCACTGGTGGTGTTTCTGTAGAACGCGTCTATATATAAGTATTAATTACAAAATAGAAATGGAAAGCTAACATTTTTTCCACGCTATGGCAGGTGCTTTGAACATCTAATTACAAAGTTCGGTGTTATCGACATATTTTATTTGACATTCAGTCTTAATTTGGTTACAAGGGAGGAGCGTTCCTCTGATTTACCACAGCACGTTTGCTCGCCACAGAATGAATGGCTCTGCATTGTCTTGTCACGCACTGAGGCAGCAACGCCGCTGCTGGTGACGGAAAAGCTTGTTTCCACTGCTAAAGTTCTAAAAATGGAATAAATATCTGTCACATTTAGGCATTTTATGAGTTGTCTTGAGGACCTCTTTCGATTGTTTGGAAGGAGAGTCGTGGTTTTACTCTCTACTTCCTGCACAGACTTTTGCGAAGAGACTATTTTTAGAATGAGCTTAGACATATCTTACGAATGATATATACGTAACTTATTGTTCCTATACAAATTCAAAATTAGTCTTTACTTTGTATGTGTGCCAGGAAATTGAGCATGTATGTTGAAATCGTGATATTTATATTTTGAATTTGTTTAAAAGTCATGATTTCAATATATTTGCTAGGGAAAAAATTGATGTTATGAAGTATTTTTGTAGATCGCAACTAAATGGTTATCGTTTAAGATATTTAAACGTTAAGCACGTGAAGTTTGTCGTTAAAAAGGTATCGGTTTAAGAGTTCATGAGTTCAAATCCTCCCTTGGACTTGAATTAGCTGAGTTCATGCTTTAGATTTCAGATTAACCATTCGTGTGCAGAAGGCATATCGCTTGAGCGACAAACCAACCAATCTGGTCTAATTAGACCTTGTATAATTAGACCTTGTATATTTTTATTTATTAAAATGTAGAAAATAAATAAAAATAGATTATTATTGGATTTCTCATATAGGGCTTCAATGCATGTAATTATTTGGACTCCACTTAAAATTATAAGTCTTGTTCTAATTCCCTCACCTGCAAAAAATGACATTTTTACTGGCAAACCGTGCTAACCAATTTACACTTGGCGTGCATGTTTGAGGTGGTTTAGAATCTACTAAAATTCATAAGCTAAAGTCGAATTAAACAGTGCCAGCAGAATGATTAACTAACTTCTAACACCTCAGCCAAAGCAACTGAATATTGAGCTCTGGATTTCAGTTAAACAGATTGTACATTCGATTCTCGCTTCACCTTTCTGTGTTTTAGGATCTATTTATCACCTATCTAATCCATCTATTTTAGGATTTATTAGATTTCACTATGAACACAAAGTGATCGTGCGGTAGTAAATAAAACTTTAGATGAATTCAGAAGCACCTGGTACAAATTTTTTATTAAAAAATTTTGCTTCGAGAAGTATTGTTGTGGCGACGCAAAGCTGGTTTTCAGCGTCTTTATTCGAATTATCAGCAGTCTGGCTTTGGATGCGTGATTCCGATGTTGGAATTTCGCTAGCCCAGGCTTTTTCGTTAAAAATCGAATTTTAAGCAATGTCTTCGTCCAGGTTTTTATTTTTAAATGGTGAAGACATCTGCAAATTCTATTTTTAATGAAAAAGCCTGTGCTAGCGAAATTCTCACATCAGAATGTAGAATTCAATGCCAGACTGCTGAAAACTAACTTTGTGTTGCACAGCAATACTTCTCGAAACAAAACTTTTGAATAAAAAAAATTTCACCATAAGAGGATTTATAGAAAGCAAATGATTTATACAAAGGAGACGATATAATAAATTGCGTCGCACGACACTTTTTTAAAATAAGTTGCTTATATTTTTTGCAATGTCGGTTTGTTATCGCCCGAAATGCAGGAACTAGAATATCCGCAAACTCTTTAAAGGAAGACAAATCGTCAAAATTTTCTTTTTAAGTATTACGTTACAATCCTTGATCATATGTTTTGTTTCTTTAATGTTAGGTTTGAAGAAAATATTCCCTAAGATGAATGCGGAATGCTTACTGTTTTGGTCTTCAGTTCGTGAGTTCGATTCTGGCAATCAACTTGACTTGTCTATAGTTTTCTGAAGCTCCTTTTTAACTATTGCCTCTAATCTTATCTTATAATTTAATTTAAATGTAAGTGCATTGTTATAGTAAACACGTGAAAAAATGATTTGTCCGTTTAAAGAAGTTAGCAATTTTTCCTGTACTCGTGCTATTTTGAAATTTATTTTTCTTAACTAAAATGCCTACGAATCTGGAAGAGAACTTCAATGGAGAAAACAGATATAAAATGTTCAAATCTTTAAATTTAACCTATAGAAGGATATATTTTTTAATTAAAGAAATAACTCCGCGTTAAATAGTTTTAAAATTGATGGTTAGAGCAGATTTTTGGACATTTTCATGATGTACGACTTTTTTTTTGAAGTTTTCAATATTGAAGGATAATTTGAGCAAAATTTTGCTTTGAAAAGTTTTCTAATTTTAAAATTTTCATGTTTACTTTCATGTTTAACTTTATTCCATCTATTATATTTGATAGTCATTTTTGTTTTTTTAATGACTATCAAATCTAATAGATGGAATATAGAGTTTAATCAGGCTCGTGAGAATGTATTAAAAATGTCATAAATCAATTTTACTTATTGCTATTTTTTTTAAAAAAATATGATTGTTGTCAAAAAATTGATTTCAATCATTTCTGAATAATCTAATTTCTTTAGTATTCATGTTATCTTTAAACATACGTTTTTATGTTAAAAACTATATATTTTAAACATCAGAAAAGTTAAAAAGAAAAAAAAGTAATCAGTATAAAAATATAAAATGGCTGAAATATTGTAAAAATCATAACGTTTGTATAAAACTGCTATAGTTTTCATTTAATGAAAAGAACTCATTTTTTAAGTTGAATTATAAATAAATTTGAAACAGTAAAATTTTTAACAATTCCTTAAACGATAATCTGTTGTTACTATTCATTCATAAATTGTCTTTATGCTTTGTAAAAATAGCACTTTTTTATGGATAAATTCATTTATTTTATATAATTCTCTTATGCATATTTTTTTCTGCTTTGTGCTAGAAAATAATGAAAACTAGATTTTAATATATTTTAAACATTTATTGATCAAATTTATCTATAAATATTTTTCAACAAAATTTTTTTTTTGTAATTTTAAAGTTGAAACTTTATTTTTGTCATAAGGTTAGTTTTTATAATAAAGAGAGGAAACTATATTTAAATTTTTTTTAATAAGATTCTAAAAATAAGCTATAGAGAAAAAATTTAATGTCTTCAATCTCGAAGTTAATTAGCCTTTATAATTAAGAGTTTGTGTTTCAGATTCTTAGATTAATGAGTGAAAATAGAACTGTGTGTGCTATTTATGTGGTGAAGAACTCTAATTTGTCTGCGTATTCTCGGGAGTCAGCATTATCCTCATACTTCAAGAATGAGAAGCGTTATTAAAAATTTAACATGTTCAAAATTATTAAATATCGGTATCTACATTTAAAATAAAATATCATTATTATCACCAATTAAAATCTGTATTTATTACTATCAAAACTTAAAGTATGAAATATGTAAGAGAAAAAGCAGATTCTGGATAACTTATAACTAGAATTATTTTCTTCACCAAAATATGCTCACATATTGCTTATGATTCTGTTATTTAAATGATCAATTGTTTTAGCCAGTTTTATAAAAATCATGCCTAACAAAAATCAATGAATTCTTCAAAGTTTTATAATCTTGATGAAATTGTCCTATTCAAAAGATGAAAGATCTGTGTGTTGTGAGTAAATTGGATGGTAAAGAAATTCTCTCGTTTGGAATACTCTTTTTTACTGTCAAGTTTATCCGTCAGTAAAAATATGGATCAATCTAGATTGGTTTTGTTTTGATATCATTTCACTCACTTTATTACTTTTTCAGAACTGAATAATTAAATTATATGGCATTTATTTCTACAATTCATCTGTTCACGCACCTTCAACATAAATAGTATTATTGATTTGGGGTGCATTTGATTCTTGGTCAAATGAGACAGATAAGGTAAAACTTACTGCATAGTATTCGATAAACTAAATTCTGCATGAATGAAAGATGATTTTTTTTTACAAATTTTGGCAACATATTTGGAATGGAAACATTTAATTATTATGGTCGAGTTTGCAATTAAATTGAAAGTTAGAGCACTAACCATTTAACAGTTTTTAGGTTCAATGACCATTGTGCATGGGTATTTTCAATAGTTCGTGATTCATATTAAACTAAATACCAGTCAAATTTAGCTTTCTTGATCGAAAAACTCCTTTTCAGTGATAAGAATAATCAAATTTTTATTTAAATAATGAAATTTATAAGAAAATTTTATAAGTTTCTTGTAAACTAGGCCGATTTGGAAGATCAAGATTAGCTCAAAGGCCTTTGGTTCAAGAGTTTGTGGGTTCGAATTCTACATTGGACCTCGATATCTGAAGTTTTTTGAAATTCGGTAGCACGCAGTCTAATTAGCTCTCGTGTGCGTAAGTAAATCTGTATAGTAAATATACCGCTCTACTTTACAGTTCATGGATTCAATTCCCGATTCTTATTTTTAGATATTTGTAGTAGGTAAAAATATATTTTAAACTTAAGTCCTTATTTAGTCTGTATGCCTTGCAAATTAGTTTTAAATTCATTTTCTTAACTTTACTTTCTTATTCCCGACGCCAAGTATTTAAAAAAGGAAATGCATTAATTGGCTTGCGCGTATATATACAATAATGTAAAAATATATGAAACATCTTTACTAAGTTTTCTATGAACACTTCAAGTTATAAGCAGAGCATGGCGCGTAAGTTGAAATATTTATTCTGCTTTGATAAACTGATGAAACTCCATTTTTAGCACCACGCCATCTATCGTAAATCGCATTTTATGAAATAAAAACTTCCTAATCTAATTTTGTTTCAATGGTCCGATATATAATTTCCATCTCTCGCCAAACCTAATTAGATTTATTTTTTTTCCTGGTAATGCAATAAAACCCCCGTTCCCTTTCGTTCCTTGAGAGTTACGACATTTTGCTCCGCATAACTATTCATTGTTTCTCTGCAGTAGAATGCGTTCCCCGAAACCATATACGGCATGAAAAGAAACATTTCTTGTTTCGGAATTTATTGCATTCGTATTTTTCCAAATAATTAGGTGTAAGAGAAGATTCTTCTCCACTATATTTTACATTTTTCCAAGGACTTCGCTTCGAGCTAGTGCTTTGAGAAATTCTTTTAGACTGCTACTCAGCATTTTAATTATGTATTTTTTTAGTTCTAAAATACTTTCGCATTTATTATACTGAACATTTTTTTAATGCATTGCAATAGAGCGCATAAAACCCTACTCATTCATAAAAAATATTTTGTATTCGGAAGAATTCTTACTTTTTAATATGAAAAAAGTTTAGCTAATAATAGTAGTGATAATCAGGATCACTTTGGTATGCAAGACTCGTAATGCTAATATTAAATAATGTTAAATAGGGAGATCACATTTCTCTGACTATTTAATTATTCAAATTAAATACCAACCACGTTTTCGAGTCTTAACTTTAAATAGCATAGTCAAAAATGTTTTCTTGAAACAAATTTATATATAATAAGTCACTAAAACTGGATCTGACTTGTATTTAAATATATATATATATAAATTTGTAAGTACAATATATATTTATAAATACTGTAAAAAATTTTATTTGATTATAAAATATCCAGTCGAAAAGTACTAATTAATTTTTTAAACATTTTTATATTGAATTAATTATACCAACTGTATGCAGTTTGCAATCATTTTACATTTGTTTCAATGCATTTATAGTGGATGACTCGTCTCATGCTTATTAGTTGATATTGCAATGGAGGAGGGAGAGCCATGGTACCCTGGTTGATTTGGGCGTCGTACTCATTATCGAAAGGTAGTGAGTTCCGAATCAATCAAAGCTCGGCAGATTTACCAAAGGGCGAGATGAACATGATAAATATATCATTGTCACAATGTCTTCCATGAGAAATGATATCTCTGGGAGTAGCAGGTCACATATTTGGGGTCTTTTGCTTGATCCTTGCTTCTAAACTACGAAGATACAGAAAAGTATGTTGGTGAAACAACGAAGAATACATTTCAGAAATAGTCTTATGGAAATATTTTATATAAAGTAATTTACATCAAGCCTGTATCCGAACGGTTAACAGTTCACGAGTTCGAATACCGCTTAAGGTTTGAATGCTTGTAATGGCTGGGAGTATTCATAAAAAAACTATTTGATACCTGGATGTGGCAGGCCAAATGTTTTGGGTCTTCTGTTTGGTCCCTGCATCAAAATGACGAAGTATCCACCCGGCTGCTTTTTAATTGGTTGAGCCCAACTCAGAGCTAGGTATAAGGAAGCGTGCTAGAGCAAAAAAAAAAAAAAAAAAAAATGTAAGACCCGATCTAATTAGTTTTTGCGTGAAAAAAAAAAAAAAAAAAAAAAAAAAAAAATGTTGATTGGCACAAACCAAACAAAGTAATTTATATATGATTTTTCATGCAGTTCACTGAAATAATCATAAGTCAAAAGAATTTATAATCACTTTTGACTAAAATTTCAGTTTCAGCTTGAAAACATTAAATTCTAGTCCCTTTAACCGTTTTCCGTAAAATTAGCAGAGTGAAGCAGACATGTACGTGGTTACAACATTGTTCCTCATGGGGTTGCTGCAACTACGTGAATTGGGGACGCGTCCACGTTCATCTGTGGCATCCAAAGTCATTCCTCTGGTTTGGTATGGATGAGAGGCTAGCTCAGGTGTCAGCCTTGTCGCTTGGCCGTGGCTCAAAATGACCACCTCTTTTCATATGTGAGCCTGCACAGCTGTATATGTATGCAGATCTCCAGTGGTTCCGTATCTTCCCGTTAATATCAGCAAAGGGAAGCATCACTTGTCGCGGTCAGTGATTCTGAGGGTGACCACGTACCCATCCTCGCTGGGTTGCTGGTTCTCCGTGGGTTGGAGATGTTAATATCCGACGTCCAAATTCTTTCTTCTGGTGTAGCGTGGATGTGGAAAGGAAGGTGTCAGTTCAGGTGTCTATCTCGTCACCTGACCGTGGTTCAAAATCACGACGCACTGGGTAACGGGAGAGTATTCCAAGTCCGTTAGTCCGAGGTTCGCCTGCACAGCTATGTATGTATGTATGTTGAAGTTCATTTTTTTAAAAGTTTAAACCGAAATTCCTACATGTTTTATAATATGACTCTTAAAACTATATATATATATATACTGCAAAAAAAACTTTTGCGTTATATGTACATAATTATTAACTGAATTATTACATTTAATTTATCTGCTGAAGTGGGTCCAAATTTGAGACTTGTAATTTGAATGTTCATTACATAAGCTAGGTTCGAGTGTCTCCAGATGTCAGCTTCTTGTGTGGCAGCCGATTATACGGCCTCCTTCTTCGGAGAACAGATGTATAACAATGTACAGAGGATCGGACAGGGCTGGGCCGGCCTGCTAGAAAAAAAATACGCAGTCGTCATAAATCACCCGCCACGAATGGAAATGAGAGTCTGAGGTTGACGGGATTTCTTTTTTTCTGCAGAACATTTTGATCATTATTTCCTTTGGGCGAGTGAAATAAATGAATGATAAGGACGACCTCTTGGGTTACGATCGCCTGTTTTCTGACGTCAAGATTTGACGGAGGATGAGGGTGGGGGTCTCTGTGTTGGCCGACGGCTGCATGAATGAAGCGAGTGTCTCGCTTCTGTTGGTGTTGGTGGCTCCTGAGTCGCTCTTTTTTTCCTTCTTTACTTATGCTTCTGATCGATGAGATACGTATTGACCTTGTCCATGTGTTACGCTGTCAAAAAGAAAAAAAATTGATCCGTTGGAATAAATTTTATAAATAATCGGAGAATTATTTTTACCGTAATGAAAACATGAGCAATTAACTGTGTTTCAAATATTGCGAAAATTATTCAGACAATCCTAAATTAAACAGGTTCCACGATTGATAGATGAGATGATAAGCAGTGTAGTTTTCGGTTGAATGGTTCATGGGTTCGATGCCCACTTGGAACAAGGCTTTTAAGGAGACTCTGAATACTTCACTCTGCAGGTGCCGTTTCAATCAGTTTGCATGCGTTAAAAAAAGGGAGCATAGAGTCCCTACAAGCTTAAAGCGCATTCATATTACTAAAATATTTGATTGACAAGAATAATAATGAAAATGACATCATGATACAGAAAGATTTTGATTAGTGACTCCATCCAATTATTCATGCACGGAGTTTACTGCTGAATTGGCACTTTGACCTTTAATTTAAAGGTTCATAAGTTTGAATCCCAACTCTGGCGTGCTTATAGCGATTTAGATTCAACAGTAAATCCAGTTTTAATCAGACCTCATGTGCAAAAAAAAAAAAAAAAAAAAAAAAATTATTGACATTCTTATTGTGCAAAGTAGGCAGCTATGGCTAGCACTTTTGCTTTCGGTTCTACAGTTGTAAATTCGATTCCAAACACTAGTTTGGTTGAGTGTAGTGTTTTTGAGTAAACCCTAATTTGACAGGTAATTATAGACAATAGCCGTTGAAATTGAAGCCAACTGAAATCATTTTTATTAGATGATACATTGAGACAATCTTAAATTCTCAGGATTCTAAAATCGATAAATGAAATTTTCTCAAAACGTGAATAAATGAGATTAAATACTTCATACGAAATTAAGAGAATATTAAAATATATTATAGAAATTATCACGGATTTTAGATTTTAAATATAATAAATTTTCAGATAAAAATTTATTTTTAGAATAGTTTTGAATTTTTTTATGTAACATTATTTGTAACTGGAAAAATTTTATTAGTTATTTATTGATTATTAACCAAATCATTTCATTTTAACGAGGAAAGAAATTAATTTATATCAGAACAATTCTTATTTTTCATTTTGAGTTTTTACTATGGATAAAATTTAAGAAAATGCATGCGGATAAAAAAAAAATACCAGTATGCTATGCAACGTGATTCTAAAACTTCTCTGCAATCCTCGTTGTTTGAAATTTCAAATATTTTATATTTTATGGGTTTTCTTCCAAAAACTACATGTTTTGACAAATTTGTTACATTTTTTTAACATTTTACTGAAATTTATCTGTGTGAGCTTTTTCAATGACGATTGGGAAGATTCAAAATAATAATAAAACTTTTTCTTTGTAAAATAGTTAACAATTTATTATTTTATAAAGAATTCAAAAGAATTGTTAGATAAACAGATCTTTACTTTGATAAAGTTTTTATATTCAGTTTCTGAAAATTTTGTTTCAATTTCTTAAATTGTTAAGCATATAAAATCTCTATCAGTAAAAAATGTTGGAAACGTCTAATAGTTGTCAAATTTATATTCTTTACGGTAAAAATTCAAGCCTTCAATAATTTGAAACCTTTTTATATTTTTATTTCACAATTTAGTTTCAAAATATTTTTAATAAATATGTAAACCCATAAGATGTCTATAAAAACATTGAAATTTTGAAGAAGTAGAGTCAAACTATGTCTGTTACTGAAACTTTACTGAAATTAGAAAAATATATTATTATTGTGTAAAATTTAAATTTAAAAATAATTTAGCTATTAAGTTTCTTTTTATTGTAATTAAAAACCAAGGTCTAAAATTTAAAGAAATTTTATGACTATTGGAATCGCTTTTTTTCGTTCACTGTGTAGAATTTTATTGCCTGTGTTTAATATTTATTTTGTAAATTTAAAGTTTCAAGCATTTATTATACATACAGTGGCACAAGCAATTGAGGATACTCTTTACTTTTACTTGATAAATCGAATTATCAATAGAAATAACACATTTACTAGAAATGCAAACGTAATTTTATTCTTAGACATATCAAAAGAATTAATTAACAGTAAAAATAAATAAAAATCAATGACAAAATTCTGAAAAAAAATTTTTTTTCAGAGGCATTTCAAATAAACATTAGCAGAATTTTACCTAAAAAAAAAATTGAAGATACACCAATGAAATTTTTGTGATATAATCACATACAAAAACAGTGTCAATATTTGGTTACATGTTCTTTGCCTTTTATAATGTCCTCCAAACGTCTTGGTACCAATTCGACCAATTTTTTGGTGGTATCTGGAGATATCCCATTCTTATTGTAACACATTCTTTAAATAGGATTTGTTCCTATTTGGTGTTTTTGGACTGCTGTTTCGAGTGTGGCCCACAAATTTTTTATGACATTGATGTCATGTGACTGGGGTGGTGTGTACAATTGCTGTTTACAATGAAAGACACCACATTTAGACATTATGTGCCATATGTTAGGGTCGTTGTCGTGCTGGAATATAAAATTTCCATCTAAACCCAATTTTCTTGATTTTTTTAAATATTTTTGCAGAGTATATGTATATAAAGCTTATGATCCATTATGTCCTCTATATAAAAAACTAAATTTCCTACCCCATTTGAAGCCATACAATTCCAAACCATGACGGAGCCATCACTATGTTTAATTGTAGACGTAAATTTTTTGGATCCAAAGCGGTTTTCGGGTTTTTCCAAACGCTCCGACGACCATCGCTTCCAAAAATATTGAATTTACTTTCTTCACTAAATATATCTTTCCAAAAGTTATCTGTCTTTAAGTGATAGGTTTTTGCAAACTCCAAACGCTTTTCTCTGATTTTGTAAGCTTATAAATGGTTTCTTTCGAGCTACTCTACTCTTATATCCAGCATGTCTAATCCCATTTCTCATAATTTCTGCACTTCTGCCATTATTCGAGAAGTTTCTGCAGCTAGTTTGACTGCACTTAGATTAGGATCAACCTTGATATCTTTCAAAATTTTTCTTTTGGCTACATCACTCAAAATACTTTTCCTTCCACTTTTATTTTCAACTAATTCATAGCTTTTAAATCTTCCAATAATTTTCTGGACACACAAGTGGCTTCTGCCGACAATTTCAGCTATTTAACGATAAGATCTTCCTTTCTTAAATAACCTTAATATATATTTTCTTACATGAATACTGATATCTCTCCGAAGAGCCACTTTCCATTTAAATATGCGACTTTAAATTCTCAGAACCAACTTTAAAAGACAAAAATAACAGTCGAAGAAAATTAAGATAACATTGCACCAAAAACTTAGATTATTGTTGTAGTAAGCAGAATAAAAATTTAGTGGTTGTTAAACAAAAATTTCATTGGTGTATCCTCAATTGTTTGAGGTAGAAATCTACTTATGTTTATTTGAAATGCCTCTGAAAATTTTTCTTTTAGAATTTTGTCATTGATTTTTCTTATTTTTACTGTTAGTAAAACCTTTTGTTATGTCTAAGAATAAAATTACTTTTTCACTTCTGGTTAATGAGTTATTTCGATTGAAAGTTGGATTTACCAAGTAAAAGTAAAGAGTATCCTCAATTGCTTGTGTCACTGTATGGACGAGATTTTATGGTGAACATCCAGTATTGAAATTGAAAACAATAAAATATAATTGGAGCAAAGTTTCGTGTTAATTTTTACTGAAATGATGATTCAAATTTTATGTTTATTTTGTAACAAACATTTACAAAATAAACTTAATCATATCATGATTTTTAAGGTATATTTTTTTAAGACGGTGTTCTTTGGCTATCTTTTTGAGATCGATAAAATAATTGGTAATCAAAAAAGTAAATGGATTGAAATATTTCTGTTGAAAAATTATATTGCTGAGATGAAGGAAAATCGTGTATTTAATTGGTAAACATTTAATTAATCTTTAAAAATTGGTATTTATAAGAAAGAAAACGAACATAGTAAGAAAACTATAATATGTGAAATGGTATAAGATTTTATATGTTGGTAATAAACTTTCTTTCTGCAATGAGAAATATTTTATATGAACACTTTGCATAAATTAAGTACATTTATCTGTGACGAACAGTAAAAACATTTAAAAGACAAAGGTTCTAATTTAAGCTTACTCATTTTATAACAATTTATGTCCCATTAAAATTCTGGTTGAGATTTTTTATTCATATAATAACAAATCATATCGTTTTATAACATTTTAACAGTCCAACATCCTTGTAGTTCCAATTTTAATTTTCCGAATTTCACAACATCGATTAATGGGGCCAATACAAGCTTCAGGTGACCCTATTCAGTTGATAACCCGTTGGACAGGGAAGATGCGCGCTTAGATGCCTTTAAAGAGATTACATTTGCCACAAGTTATGCTTCAAACTTCTTTTAAAAAATGTTTTTGTCGAACTATACGTCAAAAGTAATTTTACATCTACCATTAATATTCTACTTTAATATTTTTTATTTCTAAATAGCTGTTTTTGTGTGTTTTATTTTTTGACCTGTTAATAATTTTAAAATAGTGGATAAAAATTCAATTTTATTACAATGATTTCAACTCAATTATGTATAAAACTTTTACTGAGTAATTAGAAACAAAATAATTTGATGTTAATTTGCAGATATTGAATTTCAATAATTTTAAAAGATTCTTACTCATAAACGTCCTATATATGTACAGAGATCAAAAGTAAAATGAATAAAAATATGTTAGAAGTTTTTTTCATCTACTTCAAAGATTTCTATATATTTGTACTTTTTAAACAGTTTTCTCAAAGTTTTTATTTTCCTTTTAATTAGTCTAAAATTGCTTTTTCTAATAAGATAATTCGATTTAAATTCTGTGTTCATGTGTTAAATTATTGCCTCAAAAATAAAATTTTATAATTGTTTTGTGAATAATTTTGAAGCAATTTTAAATTAAATTTCTGCTGAGTAATTTTCTCGATAATGTTAAAGAGCATAAATGTGTGTAAATAGAATTAAATTTCGGGTTCATTGCATTTATAAAATAAATTTTATAATTAATTTTTAACAATTTTTAAATTTTCATGACATTAATTTACTTTCTGTTTTTACGTCTTTCGTGCTACTTTTTAAAATTACGGAATCAAAATCAGTAAGAATTTATAAATAAATAAATAAATAAATAAATAAAATAATTAAAGAGTTTGTGAAATGGAAAAAAAGTAAAAAATTAATACACTCGAATACGCTTAAAAATGTTTATATTTTTCTAAACAAATAGTTTATTAATGTTTCGTATAAAATGTATGCTTTAAAAATAATTTTTTAGTTTGTTAATAATTTTAACATACTATTTTTAAGCTCTAGGAATGATAAGAAACTAAGAAAAAATTATTTCTTGAAACTCTTGATGAATATGTTATTGAACCATGTTACTGATGTTGGATTTGCATTTGTTATGAAAGTAAATTTTTACTGCGATTGCAAAAAGAGAACTTCTATAGTTGCTTTTAAATATAATTTTATGATGTTAAGTATATTTAGCTTTTTTAAATTTATGCTTAAACTGTCTCAGTTCATAAGAAATGTTTTCTTCAGCACCGCGATATTTAGGAGAATAGAAAAATTTGTAAAATAATAGAGATCAAATTTAAATTTCCACAACATCGTAAATTTCTGTATGTTATATGCGTTTTAATATATTAATTTGTTGAGGTGTTCTCCATTTTGATGTGTTGAAAAATAATCTTAAGTTACTTTTCTACTCTGTGTGTGTGATTTTTAAATTATTATTTTTAAAGACTTGAGTTATAAATATAATAATATTGGGGGGGGGACGGTGTTATATTTGCGTTTCCCTGTTATTTTTTTAAGAAGTATATTACAGTTACTTTTAAACTTTAATAATCTTAATTTTTTTAAAAATAAATAAATGTTTTATTTATGCTTTTTAAGTTTTCAGAACTGAAACAGTTAAGCACAAAAATATTGAAAAACATTTTTACTTGGAATTTAAGTAATCGTAATGTAACAATTTTTTTCTGGGTAACACGATCTTCAAAGTAATCTGAAAAAAATATTTTTATTTTTGAAATATTCAAAATTTTTTTATTTCCATTTTACAGCACATTTTTTAAAAATTGAAATCGATAGGAAAGTTGGAAAAAGAATTGGGAAAACTAATTGGAGTTAGATTTTCTGTTCGTTATGCAGTAAATTTTTACTGCAGCGATAAAAAGCGCGATTTTAATGAGGAAGTTGGCTACGCCCAACTTGCATTCGTTAAAGAACCCTGTTTCGTGCTCCATCCAGTGATGAAACTTAATTACCATCCCGAATTTCGAATGTAACGACATCGATGTCTCTGAAAAGACTCGACACCATTAACCGAAATGTAGTGGTTGTTTATGAGGTGGTCTTTTTTTCTCCCTTTCCAGTGCCCATCTTCCACCCAGACGCAAGGTCGATTACAGACCCCTGGCTGCTTTAAATCACTTGTTTGGCACGTCGACTGTGGTGTGTGGTGTGGGTCCAGAGATTTATTGCTCGTATAAAATCCAACGTGACTAATGTTTTAAACGAGGGATGTATTTCGTTCGGAATCTCACCATTAATTGGGGAGCTTTCATTAAATAGTTGAGGAACCTTAATAGGGAGAAAAAGCCGCGTGCTGTGAAAGGCCTTGTTAAAAAATGGCGATCAACAGAGATTGTGATAAGGATTTTTTGCTGTTAAATGTTGCTAAATCAAATAAGGCCCATAAAATAATTCATCGAAGATATGTTTGACATATCAAACACAATTCTGTGCTTCAAAATGTTTTTAAGGCTAATGATAATCTAATACTAATTTGATGTATTACGTTCACTTGCTGAAAAATAGCTAAAATAGCCACTTCTAATTATATTTTATTTTTGCTTAATTTTTCCAAATGTAAAAAGTATCTTCAATTGAAACAAATGGTAAATTTTTGTAAAGTTGTTAAAAGCGTAAATTATGCATGAAGTATTTCAATAAATTGTTTTTAATTTTTATGAATGTATAAAATATAAGTGAATATATATAGAAAATATTTTTAATGTTTCTCGAAATGTGTAACAATTGTTATAACTAATAATTAATTTTATTTTAAAATTTTTAAGCTCAATGCGTACTACATCATATTCGAAAAGTGAAATGCATTGAGCAATATTTTCCTTTACGCTCTGAAGGATCTAAACGCAACCAATATTTTCATTTTTAAGCATCATAACATGAAGAGATCGTCCCAAGTGTACGCTAAATTCTAGTCACTTTACAGCTTATACTGTAAGTTAAATTACTCTCTTCAGTCTAGTTGTAACATTAAGCATTGCTTAGTTGTGTATTCATTCACAAATCACTCAGTACATATATATTTTAATTTAAAATACATTGTATATTCGTATTTCTAGCATAACCAATCAGCGCTACCAATTAAATTACTTTAATTAAAATTTGAGCATAACTGATAGAATTGAAATATTGTCTGGTCAATTTTATTATTTTTATTAAAGTATATTATTACTTATGTTACAATCTTAAAGTATTATCAAATAATTTATTTTATTCGTATGCTTAAATTGTATTAATAAAAAAAATTGAAATACATTTATTATTTGTTTAATGGAGTGGATTTTTAAGAATACATATTTTTCTCTCAGCCCAGTATTGAGGATCACTAAAACTGGTACTGGATATACTGATAATCCATTACCTAATGGCCGAACAGTGCTCTTCGGAAAAAGTCCATGTGCAATTCCAAACTTTGTTGAGCAACTGGCGATGTATTTTGTTTTTCTGCATTTACCGTCGGTGAATGCTTCGAATTTTCCTGGTTTCCCCCTTTTAGATACGTGAATATGTCCCACTATTTGGGAAAAGTTTTGGCTGAAGGTAATTTTATACGATAGATATTAAAAGGAGGTACAACACCCTCCGGCTTTCAAGCTGTCCTCACAAAAATCCACGTATTACTTTTTTTTTTTTAATAATTTTACTTAAAAGCAAGTTTTAAAGTATAAATTGAGTAAAAATATTAAAGTTTCTAGGTATGTAGTACTGTTGTATTTTAAAGTACGGTTTAAGAGGTTCTAAATATTCAATACACGCACATTCTTAAATTTAGTATTTACTCTTAAACTGTGAAATTATTATCAATTCAATTCTTATTTCAAATATGTAATAATATAATGGCAGTATTATACGTTAAGTTTTACAGCTCAACGATCCGACTTGGTAGATGAATGATTAGCGCCTTTAGTTCAAAAAATTCTTAGATTCGATTCACATCTCTAGTTTGACATTGTTTGTATGTTTTGACATCGATTAGTCAACAGCCGCCGGCCTCCGTATTTAGCATCCGCCGTGTAGACTGCAATTTTAGAGAACATTTCATTGACTGTAGGTCGTATTTACCTGTCGTAAGGAAGTGAATCCGGAGAACTTCAATGCACGCCTTGTGACAGACAAACGTGGCTGCTGAAAGCGGAAACACAGCATGGGTCTCCTTGTGTTTAACAGTTACTGAGATCGAACACTGGACCTTATTCCTTGAAGTGCCTTACCCTCCACTTACTTTGGCGTGTTTGGCGCCATTCATCAAACAAGGCAATTCAGACTTGTTTGATGAATGGCGGTGTAAAACCACAAATAAGGAGAACCAAAAAAAGATTCCTTAAAAATGACCTAATTTAGTATATAATTGTTTTTTATACGCAGTTTTTCAATATTTATAATCGAAATCTAAGGAAAATTTTAAGAATTGTTCTCTTGGAAGAATTAAAAAATTTTGCATAAGTTTTTGCAATTCCTAACCATGTTTTGAGAAAGTCCTAAATTTTGCTCTTATTTTTTTACTTCCTTTTTTTTGCTATTTTTAAAAATTTTTAAATAATATTTTTATTCTAAACTTTTGTCTATTTTATCAATCTTTTCTTTAAATTATTTATTTTTTAATATTATTGCTTGATAGAAATGTGTTGTGTTTTAAACGTTTCAACTATATTTTAGCAATAGAAATTAAGCATTTTTTGTATTGAAATGTAACTAGGAATATATTTATTAAGAAATAAACTTTCGAAACTTTTATTTTCATTCTCTTATTTAAAACTAAATATTTATGGAGAAAAAAGCTTCATGAGAACATGACTTGCGCATACATTCTTATGAAGCATGTTTTTTTTCTTTTTTCTTTTTCTTTTCTTTTTTCCATATTATTATAATTTATTTATAATTAAAATGCTTTTCTGCGTTCATCATTAATGTATTATATCAATGATGCCATACAACGCACACTTTAATTATTACAGAATTTTTGTGACGTCAGTTTATCTGCCTCTTATAAATTATTTTCAAATGAATTCACTTAATATAGGAAAAATGAATATCTGTAAAGTTAAGTATTGCAATATATAGAATCCAGAGAAGGTTGAGTATTCGGTACTGATCCATCGAAATCTTACTAAAAGAGCAACTGCATTTCAAAAATATACCTTGTAATATATTGTCCGCCCAATGGTAAAAAAATTCTTCAGATTTTCTAAGAAGATCCCAGTCCATGTACTGTAGACTATATGTAATACATGGTACATTATAATAAATACTTCTGGTTCGAGCCCACTTCCCCAACGTTTCACGGGCCTTCACTTCTCTCCAATAGAAAACTTATTTGGAGAAAAATAGTGATTTTGCAAAATTCTGGTATACTTTTTATTTAAACTTTAAACAATTTTTTTTTTTGCACGACGCGAAAATCTCACACATATTTCAAATAGAACCATCGAAAAAGCCTTAGAATTCTTGAATATTATCTTTAGTTACGAGTTGAATTCATTATCTCAAGTCGGGTTTCTTTTATGTCATTCAAATGCACCTCTGATCAGTGTTGTATTAGAAAAATTGTAAACGCAATTGCTGCAGTGAGCGAAAACAATAATAAAGATATCGAAGAGAATAGTAACTATCGTTTTTTTAATTACAATTTTGGAATAGGAAGGAGAGTTGACCCAATGTCACATTTCTTCTCTATCTTCTACATTAATAAATTACAAATTTAATCCAATAATCGACAATTTCAAAAATTGAATATAATAGACAGTTTAAAAAAAAAAGTTCTAGAACAGCAGTTCTAGAACAATGTACATCGTGGGTTAAGCAACTTTCCATAAAGCTCTAATCATCGTCAATACGGTTTAAATTAAATGTAATTGCTATAATAAAAGTTGTAAAATGAAATGAAGATAATATTTTAAATTAGCCAGAGACCAAGTTTGTCTGAATTTCTTTCCATTCCTTGCAAATGTTCTTAATTAAATATTACGCAAACGTCTGGAGGACGAACGCAATTATGGTTCTATTTGCTTTCACACAGTATATAAGGGCGGTATATTACTGAACTTTTTCTTAATACTTTCTATTTCACATGTCTGTTAGAAAGGTACAATGTGAGAGGATTAGGAAAATATTTTAATTTGCTAATAAATATTTCAATTACAGATATATTTTTACACAATTTTACCATATTAAAATTTACTCTAGATTTTATTAATATAACAGTTTAGAAACGACAAATGCTATAACTTCTGAGAATAGACAAGTTGCAACTCACTGAATGAGATTGCCAGATTTACAGAAAATGTTATCAAATAGAAAGGAATATTGTAATACAACTATTACTGTTCACTTGCCTTTTTAATGGTTAAACTAAGTTAGTTCAGAAATTATTCGCAATATAAAACAATCTTTGTACATTAATATTCATATTGAATTCCATCGCAATTGAAATAATTTCACAACTACCATTTATTTTTACATGTCCTTAACTTTTTTAAAATCATACAAATATTCTTATATCAATTAAAAAATTAAACTTCATTACATAAATTTTATAATTAGTTGTGAATAAATTTAATGTCAAAAATTATATAAAAATGTACAATTTTATTAATAAAATATTGAATTATTTTATAGATCTTGTAAAGAATGACCTGCCTTACTTTTTTATTATAAGAATTTTGAAAATCAGTGATTCAATTAAATTATTTTCAATTATGTTATTAAATGGTCGTATATCAAATTACTTATTCAAGGATGAATTCCATGTGAAAATTATGGTAATGTCATCATTACTGTGCTTAATAAGTCAGCAATGAGTTGTGCAACTGTACCCTCGAAAAGATAAAAAAAATCAATGTATTTTGTAAGGAAATGCTTGCTGTACTGCTTTTTTTTTTATTGCTTCAAAATATAAAATGTAGAATAGAATCCTTAATTAACTTTGGTTAAATTTGAGCAGACTAAATTATTGATTTTAACTTCGAACAATTTTATTCAACGAAAAAATTAGTTTATAATTTGTATTTAATCGGAAATAAAATTACTTTAGATCTTAATAAATTTACTTTTTTCATTTATAGATTCTGAGGGGGCTTTATATTAGTTTTCTGTTATGTACAATTCGTGAAATTTAATAGCATTAAAATATTTTTATTTGTTCTGAAACTGCAATTACGAAAAAGCTTAACTTAAAATGTAACGTTATTTTTCATCCTCACTTAATTTAACCTAGCAGAGCTAAATATTTACTTATGATGTTCAATTCAATAGTTTATGAGTTCGATACGCTATGTTGATGTGTATGAATATGTTTGATCTGTATAAATATAGTGAGTCAGTATTTAATTTAGCTACATATCCTTGCCAATTTAGTTGTCTAATTAGCTCATAAAATGATTAATGAATTATAAACCAGTCAACTAAAGTACAAGGATATTAAACGAGGTAATAGTTTTATGTCTAAGAATTACATTTAGCGACGACATTTTATAGAAATTTAGGAATATACAAGGCTAATTAAAATATAACTTAAAAATACTTATATCAAAAAATACAACTCCCATAATATTTTCTTAAAGCTCTTACATATTTATACAATTGTAGATATCAACAGAGTTGATCTTAGTGTAGAAAAGTGGAAAAAAACAAATTTTTCTATCTTAAATGCTTGACAATATGAGCGATAATCAGCAAACTTATCAATATGTAATCTTATCAATCAAATATTGTTTGAAAATTTAGTGTTATATAAAAATTAGGTGTTTGAAAAAAATTATCGTTTTTTATTTTAAAAAAACAACCAATTAAATTATTATAAATACTTATTATTAATTTAATGAAATATGATTATTTACCTTTTCCTAATTCATTGTAATTATTTTTTAAAAATTTACATAGTTAAAAACTTATCGTTGTAAGCTTCAATAAATTTTTAATACAAATTGCATTTAATTACTCTAACGTAAGAAAAAATGTCGTTGTAATGGTAAAAGAATAAAATCTGAATTTAATGCATATTCCAATTTTTATAGAAAATTATGATTACAAATTTTCCAGCGTAAGTAAGAATAGAAAGGTATTAAAAAATTATAAAAAAAGTAAGTGTGGCTGCTGGTGTCCTTGTTATAGTTCTTATTTCTTCAATAAATTTAATTTGGAAATAAATGATGAATGTAGTAATAATGTACGTGTACGTCATGGAATTTTAAAGGTGTTTTTTAAAATTTATTTTACACAAATTGTATTTAAACTATATTTTTAATCGTAAAATTCCGTACCCTTCTTTACACCTAGATTTATATAATTAAAATAAAGGTATATTTTACGTAATCGAGAATATTCAGTTATCACCAATTCATCATTATTTGCCTAAAAATAATGACTAAAATATAATAAAATTTCATTATCCACAGTTAATTTATTTAATGAAACGTTACTCTAATAAAGAAAAGGTTAATTCGTGACTTTACAGTTTTTATAAAGATTTGGCAGATTCATATTTGGTCCGTGGAGGAGTAAACTACCAAAATTTGCATAGCATTTAGGGATCATCAAAAATATATTTGTGAAAAATAACCCAATTGTATATGTAATGCAAAATATTTTGCATTTATGAGTTTTAAACAGCATAAAGATTCGAATGAAAAAATTAATATAATATTTTTTTTAATTTGTGAATTTTTTCTTCTGTATCTTTACAAGAAAGAATATTTTTCATTTAATCCATATTATCTTTTATTTATTTACAATAGAATTTGAAACAATTCTTTTGTAAGTTAGAACATAATTATCCTCACCAAAATTGAAAATGCTTTCAATATCTAATATATATATATATATATATGTATATATATATATATATATATATATATATATATATATATATATATATATTATACTCTAATATAATAGTGTATTATATATATAATTAAAATATACACACAATATGTATCGATAGTTCGGAATATTTATCAACTTTTTACAATATTTAATACTTGATAATATAGCTTCAATAAATTGCCGCAGATGATTGAAACCAGTCATTTCATAAATGTGTCAATTTTGTTTATGAAATTCAGTTGTATCTAGGCTTAGCACTCTTATCATCGATTCCACAACTCTTGGTTCGTATCCCACTTTGGGATTGGATGTTTGTAATCTTTTGGAATTCATTTTAAGCCACAAGTGCACTCTTCGTTTTTAAAAAAAGGCCATTGAACGACGAACAAACAAATAAGTTTTTATAACTAATGCTAATCTTGCACATTTTAATAATTTAATAAATTTTATTAATATTTGTATGTCATTCTAGTGATGAATTTGATTCTTAAAATGAAATACACACACCCACACACACATTTACATATATAAATTTTTCGTAATGAAATTGTTTTTCAAATTTACTATATCATAATTAATTTAATATATTTATTTGTGGAGAAAAATGTAGAAAACTTTAATCCCCATAGAGGTCTTGCTTGATTTTTGTGAATCATAAGATATTTCGTTTCTAATTTTTGGTACACGATTACTATACGTATTAATATGTGTGAAATATCTATACATATAATAAGTAAGAACTAAATTTTTAATATAAATACGTATGAGTTTCAATATGTATACAGTTATACAAAAATTTATCAATTCATCACACACATCGTTAATAAAATCAAATTTTTATGCATGGCAGTATATGCTCCTAAAATAGTATTTATATTCATGAAATTATAGTACAAAAATAATAATATAAAAGTTACAAAATGATTTATTTTATCTTCCAAGTCAAAATATTATCTTTGATAGTGCTACTATAACTATGATATACCTTACATATTTTAGAGGAAAACGTTTGGAATTTTTGAAGAAAATCATTTTTAAGAAATGCTGACTTTGAATTAAAAAAGTGATGTCATGTTTTGGAGTCTTATCCTTCTGAAACGAACGCTCTATAACTAGTTATTTTATTAATGTTTTCATTGCGGACAATTTCCCAAATTGCTTTTCATTTGACTGTCGTCAATCTTCATTCGCCGCGGCAGGAACTCCTCCGCGGCCTGGAAGCATGTAAAAGGGGAGGGACTCACGAACAAATCATCCCAGAAACAAACAACTCTTCGTATTAAAACGCTGTCGACTGCAAACGGCATCATGATCATTATCTTGGCGTAATAATTGCCTCCATGGCCTGACACTGTAATTACAGCCGGGACGGAGTGCGACGGCGATTTATTGGCTTTATATTGTAATAAGCCTCAATATAGCTTGGAAATTACATAACTCTCCGGTAAAGTCATTTTGTGAGAGGGAAACGCTGCAATGCCAACCTGCAGATATCATGTCTAGCGACTTGCATTCGTCATGTTTCTCTCATTGGTTATTCTGTCATATTCGTCAATCAATATTTCCTTCATTTGTCGCCAATGTCATTAGTGTTTGAATTGACAGACGCTTAGAAACATCACAAAATCAATATTAATGTTTCTGTGATTCGCAAAGTGTTCGCAATGATTTTCATCTCTTTGATATATATAATTTTTGTAATTACAAATATTTTATTTCGCATTACTTGTCATCCCATAGTCGTAAATTCTGATGAGTCGAGAGTCTTATTTTTACCTCCTTACACGTCCAATCCGTATACGGAGTCTAGTATGTGTTGTTCAGCATGTATTCCGTGTATATCCAATGTATATTTTGCATAGAATGTTTCTCGTAAATATTGGTTCTTTGTATTTTTATCCTGTTTTATTCATTCCTTATCATTTTATTAAGTTATATTAATCTTTGGGCTTTCTGCTTAAAGTTATCGCGGTTAAACTCTTTACTGTCAACTTGTGCTATAGGGTAATATTAATTTATTACTAAAATCCTTATTTTGGTATTTTTTTATGAAAAAAAAATTTCTTCAAAATTTCATAAATGTATGTGTACGCATTATTAGCTTCTGAAGTATTTTTAAATGAAAATAATTCATAATATTTCATGCATTTTATCATGATAACACATTTAATTCCTCAAAGTAGCAATAAAAATCATTATTGCGAAAAATTTAGTGGTTTTCAGAAATGAGTTAATTTGATTGTGTTACCTATTATGAATTGCTTCTTTCGTTCAGAGCCATAAACCGCATTCCTCACGAATTTTATGGCATAAAATCAAACCTTGAGTGAGAAATAGAATTTCTAAGTCTCAATGCTTATTAATCAGATATACTAATAAATTTCCTCACTTTTTATAACAATATAATGAAATAAGCATTTATTTTAGGTCCCGGAAAGGATTACTTTATATTGTACAGCAAATTTTATCTGCTACATTTTTGAAAAAGTTTTGATTAATAAAAAAATTGGGATGCAAAAACTTTATTTTGCCTTCAATATCTTCCCAAAAGTAGATTTTTCTTTCATAAACTTTCATTTTAAATTTAACTGAATCTGAATTGTATTTTAGTAATATTCTTTTATCATTTGTAAATTTCGCTGATTATGCCATACGTTTTAAAACAAATTCGTCCTTTTATATAAAAGAGAAAATTTATGAAAGTATTAAATCTTTTCAGAGAATGAATTTTTTAAAATAAAAGTTGTGGGAAGGCTTAGTTTTAATTCAATATAATTAAGTACGTGAGTTTGGTATTTTCCAAGATTTGTCCTGCTTTGAATTTCCAAAATTTTTTTGTTATTTTTCTAATGAGAATATAATAAACTGCTCTCGAGTATTTAATTAGAGCTTTTCTTAATTTACTGATTTACTTCATTATTTGCTTTGCAGTTTATATGGCATTCAGTTTTTAAAAATTAAAGCTTAAATACTTCACAAGATAGTATTTCACTATGTTTAAAAATGTTCCTAACCATTTATCGGTTTTTAAATTTACTTTTTTAATGAAGACTTATTTGACATGTTTGGTTTGCAAAATGTTTTGATAACATTACCAAATAAGCACCGACCCACCCGAAGGTATGCGGTGGAGAACGTCATTGGGACAGTAAACCTTGAGGAACCTGGCTCAGCACTTGGCCAGGAAAAACTGGAACACCTAAGTGGTGGTATGTCCAAACCACTCGAAAGTCCCAATGGGGAGAAGGGCTGGTGGGCGTTCCATTGAGACTCTGCTGTGACTGGGAGATGGGCCGGTTGGCCTTTATTGATAAACAGTTACAGAAATGTTTCTAGATTACATTGAATAGTACACAAAATATTTACAAAATATATATACATGGTATGTTTCACTGGCTGAGCTGGAGGAGGAGCTCTGCCTGTAGGATCTCCTTTGCTCCCTGTTGGAATCCTTTGTTGAAGAAGAGTTGTGTGGGTTCCATCTCTTGGCACTTCTTTGGGTATCTCCTACTCCTAATGTCGTTGTACTGCTCACAGTGGAAGAGGAGGTGTTCCGGACTTTGTCTCTCGTCGTCATGAGGGCAGGTGCTCTGTTTACCGTGAAACCTATTCCTATAGGTTCCGAAGGCCCCATGTCCGGTGAGGAACTGGTTCAGAAAGAAGTCCCCTTGTAGCCTCTTCCGGGAAACTTTCGGGAAGAAGCCGTGGAGTCTCCTGGCTTTGTCTGAGTTCGTCCAACTGTCCTGCCATTTGTCCATGATGTGCTGTGTGGTTAGCGTCTTTATTTGTTGCCTGCTGAGTCGTACCTTGACATGTACATCCTCAGCTGTGGTGGCCTCTTTCGCTTTGGAGTCTGCAGCCTCATTTTGTACAATCCCTATGTGCGCTTTGACCCAGTGCAAGGTGAACTTATCTGCATGCTCTTTGCAGATATCCTGGATGCTGTGGATTGTGTCGCTGAGAGGATAGCGATTGCTAATCGCGGCCAATACAGATCTGGAGTCTGTGTGGATATGACATCTGGAGATGTCTTGTGCAATGGCATATCTCATGGTTGCCAAGATGGCTGTGGCTTCGGCCTCGAACACAGATGCCTCGTCGTTTAATCTAAGTATGATGGTGTGGATGATTGTGTCTCCTTTATAGATGTTGGCTGCACATCCAACTCTTTTGTTGATCCTCGACCCGTCTGTGTACGCATAGTAATTTTCGTGGTTGGTCTCCATAGTCCATTTGATTCCAATGGTGGCCCATGGGGGAACCAGGTGTTCTGTCTTTGTCCAGGCGTTGTCCGGATTCCAGGTGGCGCCTCCGCACTGTATGGGACTTGAGTGATTCCAGAGCTCGAATCTCTTTTTGTAGGCGTCTGCTTGAAGGTGCAGTGGAGGGACCCCTGCCAGTATGTTGAGGGCGTCTGTTGCGGTTGTTCTGTAGGTCTTGGTGACCTTCAGAAGTCCTATGCGTTGGATTTGGAGGATCTTTGTGTTGATGCGGACTGTATCTGAGTACCACACCTGGCATCCGTAGAGAATGGTACTTTCTATCACGCTGGTGTGTATCGTCTTGAGTATGTTCGGTTTGAGTCCCCAAGTTACTCGCGAGAGTCTGGCTAACTTGTTTTGGAGGCTGTCCACTTTCTGCTTTACCTCGTTGAGATGATTCATCCAGGTGAGTTTCGGGTCCATGATGAGTCCTAGGTACTTTAACTCCTTGGTGTATGTGATCTTGTTGCCCAGTATTGATATTCCAGGTCTCCTGGTGATGTCTTTGTGGGTGACGAAAATGGTGTATTTGCACTTGTCTGTGCTGAGGGTCAGTCCATAGTCTCTGGTCCATTCCTCAACCAGTTTGATGGGTTTGATGGCCAACTTAGAGAAGCGGAAGTATGACTTGGCGTCCAAGAGGATGGCGACGTCGTCCGCGAATGCTTGACAGTGGGCATGTGGTCCGAAGTCTCTGTTCAGTAACTCGTTCGCAATGACCAGCCACAGGAATGGTCCCAGGCTGGATCTGTGCGGGACTCCGATGTCGTATAGCATTCTTTTCTTGTGCTCGTTCTGGTAACTTCTGTCATTCAGGAATGATCCTATGGTCCGGTAGAGGTTTGCAGGAGTGTTAAATTTCCGGAGCAGATTCATGATATCGTTCCATCTCGCGCTGTTAAATGCGCTCTTTATGTCCAGTGATATCAAGCAGGAAAATCTCTTATTCCTTTTATGGTCTTTGATCCTGGTTACGATTTCCCGGAGGGCGTCACTGGTGCTCTTTCCACGGAGAAATCCAAACTGGAGCTTGTTGAGGTGTCCGTTTTCCATGAAGTGGTGATGTAGGCGACGCATAAGAATCTTGTCCAGGATCTTGCCCCAAACTGGCAAGAGGCAGATGGGACGGTAGGATTCCGGCCGGGAGAGATCCTTTCCTTCCTTAGGGATCAAGATGACTTTGGCAATTTTCCAGGTTCTTGGAAAAACTCCTTGTGACAGGCATTTGTTGAAGATGTTCCTGAACCAGTTCTTGTTGGTCTTATAGAGTTCCCAGTAGACGTCCAGGCACACCTCATTGTATCCAGGTGCTTTCTTCTCGTCCGTGTCCCGGATGGCATCCTCGATCTCTCTCTCGGTGATTTCTGGCTGATCTGGGGCGTCAGGAATGGGAGCGAAGGTGGTACACGCTCCAGTTAATGGGAAGTGGTGCTTTAATATGGCGTTAATAGACTCTGTTGAATCCCTAGCGAATTCCCCATTGTCTAGTTTTACTAATTCTGTGGTGTTGACGCTGCGGAGTTTCTCCCTCACGATTTTGTAATGGCTCCTGAAGGCGTTGGCATTGGTGACATTTCCCAGAAATGCCTTGAAGGCGCTTGTTTTTGTTTCCAGGACTTGCTTCTTATACACTGCTGCTGCTTGTTTGAATATGGACTTTCTCTTTTTCCTGAGATCCTGATCCTTTTCTTTTTGGAACCTTCTGCGAAGGGCTCTTACCTTGCTCCTTTCTGCCGTCAGCTTTTGGGTCCACCAGTAGTTGGAGTTGGTGGTTTTTTTGAGGCTCTTTTTATTCTGCCTGCAAAAATCAGCGATTTTGTCCTCTATATCCCTGATGGAGTTGTCTGGATCAAAGTCTTGGTTTATCGGGAACTCAGTAGCAATTTCCTGAAGTTTGCTTTTGAAGGTCTCCCAATTTAAGGTCCTGGAGTTCCATCTCCTGGATTGCCTAGTCCTGATCCTGTTGTAGTCCAGCTCACATGTCATGATGTTGTGATCGCTGGCTGTATAGGAGTCCCTGATAGTCCAGTTGCTGATATCATCTTGGGAAAAGTTCTTCGTCAGCATCAAGTCGATCCAGCTGTCCCCGATAGTGCTGGAGAAAGTTGGAAGACTGTTGGCATCATTCTCTATGATTAGGTCATGTCTGGAGATGAAATTGAGAAGCATTTCTCCCCTGTGGTCTGTTCGTCTATGGCTCCAAGCTGTGGACTTGGCGTTGAAGTCACCGAAGATGATCCACCTGTCGTTTGTATGACTGGCTAAGAGGCTTTCGAGCGGGTCCAGGGAGGTCTGCAAACTTCTGGATGGTGGGCTGTAGAGGGAACAGATAAAAAGTGGCTTGTTGTCGATTGTCAACTTGTTGACAACAATTTCATCCGCCTTAAAGAAGGGGCTGATGTCTAGGGATCTTTTGGCAATAAGGGCCGACTTAGAGTCCTTGGAGGGGAAGATGGAATAGTCCAGTGAAAAACCGGTAATCCTTTCTTCAAACATAAATGGATCATTTAAGGAGGCAATGTCAATGTCCAATTCCTTAATGTCCTGTGAATACTGTATGTTTGCTGCTCTGCAATGATTGAGATTTAAGTGGGACATCCTCAGAGTCTTGGAATTCGTCTTAGAACCCATAGTCTATTTTTGCCAGTATGTTGTTGATCTCCTTTTCTTGGGCGTGGCATTTCTTGCTTCTAGCGTCGTGCTTTGTATTCACTTTTTTATTGCTGCGTTTGTTGAGGTCTTCACAGTTGCAACACTTCAGGGGATTCTTGCAGTTTTTGCTGAGGTGTTGTCCTCCACATCTGCTGCAGGTCTCCTCCCCCTTGCAGTCTTTGGCATGGTGTCCAAACCTCAGGCACTTGAAACACTGCGTCACCCTGATGTATTCCTGGAATCGTGCGCAGGTCCATCCCACGAAGAGCTTCTTTTTTCCTTTCAAATTGCCGAATCCTTCAGCACTGACTGTTAGCACCCAGTTGTTGCCATACTTACCTTTATAGCTAAAGGCCACTTCTAATTCAACGCTGTCTTCCAGGCTGTTTTGGCTCTTGATTTTTTCAACTATCTCTTCTCTCGTGATTTCTCTATCTACGTCGTAGAGAATGATCCTGGGCTTTCTTCCCTCTGGTCTTTTTAATACGGCTTCTTTGTTGAAGTCGTCGTTCCTGCTTACTTCCGCGATGATTTTGTCGAGGTCTTCTGCACTTTGTGTTTCTATGAGGACTCCTCCTTTCCTCACCGGCCTCAGTCTGGAGATGTTGAGTCCCATTGAAGATGGATTGATCGTCTTCTTGATCAGCGATCTGGTCTCCTCCGAACTCTTTTCCTTGGTAGGGTAAACCACCACAACGTTGTTCGTACGTCTCCTGGATCTGTCTCTCCTCGTCCTGGATCTGCTTTGTTGTGCTCGAGGTTTCCTTGACTGCGGCTGCTGTGGCCTCTCAGGATTCCTTGCCGTCATTTCTGCATATGTCTTTGGCTGGGCTAACACTTTAGTCCGTGCTTTTAGCTCTCCCTCCAGGTGAGCGTTTCTTTCCGCTATTTCCAAGGCGATCTGGAGAATGTCTTTGATCCCGTTCCGCATCTTCTGCTGCATCGTTCCACTCATCTTGCTGCCAGCTAAGGTGACAATAATTTCGTGTTCTAGCTCAAGTAGTCTCATTGCATCGGACTTGCTGTCCAAGTTTTCATGCACCTCATAGGGCATGATTTCCCCAACAGGGGACTCAGTGTCCATATTGGAAAGCCTCTGTAAAAAATCTCAGAAACAGAGAAAAAGAAGAGAAAGAAAAGTCCCAACCGCCAGCGTTTGCCGCCAACCGAGGTTGACGTTTCCAGGGGGCACCACGTGGAGGTGCTGGTCGGTTTGAATAAAAGTACTGTAAGTGATTCTTACGAACTCAAAGTAGCGTTAAGAACGCAAGAAACTAGTTCGCTTCCCCGAATAGACTCTGGGCCGTTGTTCGGGTATAAATCACAAGATCGCAATGGACGACAGTACTCTATGGGACTGCCCCCCCAAAAAAATGTTTTGATAAGTAATTTTTGTAAATTTTGAAAATAATTCATACAGAATTAGTTTCTTAAAGCATTCTCATTAATTGCATTAAGCTTTTTTCTTTTGTATACCTAAGCAATATCGTATAGTTATGTTATTAAACGGAAAATGTAATTTTTTAGTTTTCTAAAGTCTATATTGATCATAAATTTATACCTCGAAGAGTATAATCAATTCGTCAGTTAACAATACAAATTTTAAATAAGTATCGTCGAGTCTATAATTTTTTAACTTTTCCATTAATTCATTGCAGTAATAATATTAAGGAATATTTCAGAAGCGAAATATTTTCAGGAAAAGTAGACATGGAAAAGTAGTATATTATATTCTATAATACCGGATCTATATGTTTACGTAAATATAATTGTGTGAGTGAGTGTATATGTGAGCAGGAGTTATGAACATTATTTTAGTCTTTCATGTCTTTGTTAAAGATATTTTATGCTAAAAATAATTTTTTAAAATTTGTGTGTTTTATAAAAATAATAGTTGTCTTTAAAACGTACGTGACGTTTAATCTATTGCCTCTTTCATCAGTTAATTTAGAAGATTGTTAAATTTGAAAATTTATAGCCAATCTTCTTAGCTGGAGTATGTAAATAGCATTTTTTTCATTATTTAGGGAATTCATTAATTGATTCACATATGTCCCCCACAATCATTTCAGAAAATTTAAAATTTATGAATGGTTTACTACTAGATAACTGTAAAACTCCTGTTACTGTATACATACGTTATGACTTTTACCATAAAATCTATCCACTATTAATACTTTTATTTGGAAAATGATATTTTTAACAAATATATTTAACAGTTTTAAATTGAAATATACAGGGTGATCTTTTTTAAAGTGACAGTGTTTCGAGCGTCATCTAATAACCGAAATGGGGCCAAGCATTTAGACTACTCAAGACACGGGGGAAAAAACTCAGTAAAAATGTATATGCCAAAAATCGCCGGTAGGGTATTTTGTGGCACTTGACATTGAATAAAATTTGAGAAAAAAAAATACTAACACATACAATCGTTACAGTTAAATTATTATTTTTTTTTCTCTCCTTAACTTCCCCGGTGAGGAATTAGACCACATTCAATGTGAGCACCGTTCTCAGAAATAACACCGCGCATTCTGTGCACAACGTTCTCCACAGCCGTACGTAACATATCAAGAGGAATATCACCCACTGTCTTTGCCGAGCTAGTAGCCGAATGGTTCGTTCTTGCTCCATAAAGGGCTATAGTCTTGCTCCATAAAGGGCTATCATCTTGCTCCACAAAAAGCTACAGTCTTCGGTTCAACAGTTCGTGGGTTCGATTCCCACCTTGGGCATGGATGTTTGTAGTGGTTCGGAATCCTCCTTAAGCCGTAAGTCCCGGTCTAATTAGCCCTCGTGTGCAAAAATGACCGTTGAGCAACAAATAAACAAACAAACAAACACCCACTGTCTTTGTTATTTTGTCCTTTAGAATAGACAAATTTGATACTCCAACAGAAATGCACGTTCCGGTTACGTAAGAGGCATAGCCCTTGAAGCTCGTTTACTTCAGCTGAGATTATTTGTGGAGCTGTCTACTACTTGCTTTTATAGTCCCTATTATTAGCGCTGTCATCGCACATTTCCATTTTTCTTTGATACTCTTGTTTTAATGCCAATTCTCATTATTATAAACTAAAGCAGCGCTACATAATGCCCTAGTGGGGATTTTTGAAACTAAATTTTTATTTTATGGAATCCTTTTTCCCATGTCTTGATTAGTCTAAATACCAAGTTTGGTGTTATTTCACCTATTAGATCGCGCGTTACAGGGCGCTCCAAACACTGTCACTTTAAAAAAGATCACCCGTACATCAATGTTTAGGGTATTGTAGTTAATATTAAATACAAAAAAAAAAAAAAAAAAAAAAATTATGAATTCAAATATGTTTAACCCATTGTGTTTCAATTAAAAATTTTTCTATGAAGTCTAGGAAAATAAGGCTAAAAGTTTATAAGATGAGATTAATAGTAAATAAGATAAGTTATTCTTCATTACATGTATTTTTTTTTTATCAAATTATCCGAATTTTAAAATATTGAAGCTATTGACGAGTGGTAAAATCTTAAACAAGAATGTGTTTAAATGTATTATTTCATAATTACATATACACTTATTTTAATAAAAAATTTATTTTTGTGTTTTTACAAACATAAAACAATCAACAAGTAATAATATACAGATAATCAATAATTTCATGAATATGTAAATAAGTGTAACAGTTTAAGTTTTGTTTACAAAAATTATACATAAAAAAAATGCTGTAATTTCAAACTTTGTATTGCTATGAAAATCCATAATATTTATTTACAGGAATCATTTTCTTAAACTAACTAAATTTTAAATCTATAATATTAAGAATTCATTATCCACATAAAAAGTTTCTCATGACACATGGCCTTCGAACCGTAATTCAGTCTTTTTCCTTTAGAAATAATTCATTAATTGCAGTGTGTTTAAATCTGTCGATGTGTGTATATATGTCTGATGGGTAGGGCCCTGGTAGCCTAATAGAGAGGACATCAACCTTCCGTCCTGAAGGGTTGGGTTCGGTTCCCACTGCCGCCAAATACCCACCTAGTACATGCGATATACGTGTTCCTTAAATCTGTGGAATCGAAAGTCCTGTAGTCGGTCGTTGAACTGTTATGTGTATAATGTTCTAGAGAAAATTTCCTCCCCCTGCAGATTGAAATCAAAATTGAGGAAGTGAATTCTCTTGTGGTGCCATCTGTCGGAGGAGTCTTTGAGCAAAAAAATATTTTCACCTTCGTGATCTGGTTTAAAAAAGGATGCACCCTTCTGACTTAACTTCACATGGCTGTCGGCTACCGAACTGGGCTTATCCAAGTTTCTTAAATAACAACATATCTGATTGCTAGTGATCTGCAGGGAAGTTATCGCCTTCACCTGTAGGTGGAATAGGGCTCAATGTGTACTCAAGCCACAGATCGTCGTAGAAAGATGGTCTGCGTTAGCTGAATATTCTTGGATTTTAGTGTCTTCTCCTTGCGGCGTTATGGTATTTTTAAGAAGGTGCAAGATAACAAGTTTCTCCCTTATCACTTGAAGGGAAGGTTGCTCAAAATGAAATTAAAACCGAAACGCATGGTCTAGTTTTACTAAATTTCTATGGAAATTTTTTCAGTATAGAATTTTGAAGTTAAGTAAGCTAGCAATATAATTCAAGACGGATGGAAAAACAATTTTTGATCCGTTTGTTTTGGCGCCCCGACACATCTTCCTCCGAGAGGCAAGAAGTGGTCCTTATATTTGGATAACGAATTCTGTGTTCCTTGTCCGAACCTAAAAAAATCTTTCATGAAAGTGTTCGTTGTCCGATTTATTCGTATTCCGAACTGTTCATTAACCAATCACCCATTCCATACATAAAAGTTGCAAAAGAAGAAAAAAAAAAAAAAAACGAATTTGAAATAGTGAAATATATATATTACGCGAAAATATAATCCTCACTTTCAATTACTGAAGCCGAGCTGGTAGCCGAATGGTTAGCGCTCTTGCATTCGGTTCAACAGTTCGTGTGTTCGAATCCCACTTTGAGCATGGATGTTTGTAGTGGTTCGGAATCCACTTTAAGCCGTAGGTCCCGATCTAATTAGCCCTCGTGTGCAAAAAATGACCGTTGAGCGACAAACAACAAACATTCAATTACTGAAGCAGCAAAATGCATTTTATGTTAATTAAATTGACGTTTATGTCTCTCTATATTTTTAAATTATGATTAGTTTGCAAGTGTTGTTTTTTGAAAGATAAATGCAAATATATAAAATAAATTTTAAAACTGATATGCTAAAAATTAAAAATTGTCAAAAATAATTGAGGTAGTTGGAGGGTAAAAAACACAAATTAATCATGGTAACGCCTATGTGAAAAAATCAGACAAAAAATGTTACTCAATAACGAAAAATAAAGTAAACCATAATAAAATTAAGATTTAATGGAATTTTATTTTTATAGTTATTTAGTTCTTGTGATTTAATAGTTACATATAAAAGATACAACTTATACCATTAAAATTGTGCTTTTCTTTATGAAAACAAGGATTTTTGAATGATAATGAGAGAACAAAATGTTTAAGCGTTTTTGGTAATTTTGTTTGAATAAAATTTAGTCTACTTCTGACTGAAATTTCGACTACTTGATTCTTTCTGCTTATTCATTATACATATATTCACTTAAAACAAGTTATTTGCAAACATAACTATTCTTAATAACTTATTTGTTAAAAATGTACTGTATATATAACAGTTTGGTAATTTAGCATTTTTTTTTGTAATATTCTTAAAATATAGTTTTTACAAAAAAAAATTTATTCCGTAAGAGATGAGTGGTTGTAAAAACTTTTTCAAGATGATACTTTTATTAAATAAAACACTATCGTAAAATAAATAAGATCGCAAAACAAGGTAAAACAATTTTAATTTGCTTATTGTTAAAAAGTTATAAATATTTTTGTTGATCGTTTGCAGTTCATAAGCAGTGTCCACCGTTCTTGCATATCGAAATAACATTGATTCGTCAGTATTAGCTTCACAGTTGGTAATTTAGCATTTTTTTTTTGTAATATTCTTAAAATATAGTTTTTACAAAAAAAAATTTATTCCGTAAGAGATGAGTGGTTGTAAAAACTTTTTCAAGATGATACTTTTATTAAATAAAACACTATCGTAAAATAAATAAGATCGCAAAACAAGGTAAAACAATTTTAATTTGCTTATTGTTAAAAAGTTATAAATATTTTTGTTGATCGTTTGCAGTTCATAAGCAGTGTCCACCGTTCTTGCATATCGAAATAACATTGATTCGTCAGTATTAGCTTCACTCCCCAGAGTAGGCAATCATGATTACGAAGGTTTGCGTTCACAGCGCCGCCTTATTCCCATTTCTCTCCATAGTAACACTTTATTCCCAAAGTAATTACACATTTGATAATAACATCACGCGCTCTCTCTTAAAGGCGAAGATATTTTTTTCTTCTGCAATGTTTTCATGGATCTGATCTGGGTGTCCACCAGCGATGTTCGACGATAACACGGTAGTGCCAGAAGGCTTAGAATAAAAACAACGGATAATAGGTAATTAGGTAAATGTTGGTGTCTTTGCCTCGTCACGTTTTGCTGTCATAAAAAAAAATTGACTTCGATTTGCAGACTGTAACAATTATCGGCTTTCCATAAAAAAAAAAATCAGTCTTTTAATAGCAGCTTATTTAGTGGATATTTCGCTTTTTTTTTTTTTTTTTTGTGGTGACAGAAATTGAAGAGAAGACGAACATTTAATCATATCAATGTTGTGGTGTCAAACGGCTGCGTGGAATACGATAGTAAACTTTCATGGCAAGAAATTCCAAGCGATATCATTCCAAAGATTTAGTTTTAAAATCGTCTGATTTTATTTGAATTTTATCATTTGCGTAAAATTTGATTAATTCTTATTTTATAATGCGCTAAATTGTAGAAAAAGAAAACTAGGCTATTGGTTTCTTCTTTACAGAATGATTTTGATACACCTTAAGATAAAATAGCTTAATCGAAAGATTTTTTTTGATGTCATAAGCAAAATTGATTCATTTTGAGAATGGTTCACTAAATGTTTTTAGCGGAGGATTTTTCTAGTGAAGCCTTATTTTATATAAGTGATAGCATACTTGCAAATTCCGAATCTTTTGAGCAGTGATGTATCAACATCAATTTTTGAAAAAGACTTTATCAAAAGCAATTAAATGTATTTGAAACATATAAATACTCTTTTACGAGAGGATTCTTATTATTCTTGAGTCCTAAAAGTACCGAAATCACTCCTTTTTTTTTTTACTGTTGGTTCTCAATAAAAATATTACAGCATTGTTCCTTACTTTATTAATGATCAGGCTGTTTGGAATCCTCTTTAAACTAAGCTTCGGTCTAACTATTTTACAGGTGCGAAAAACGGCTGTTGAGCAAACTACTCAACCCAAATCTTAAGCCAAGCTGACAACCAAATGGTTAGCGCTCTTGCCATCGACTAGCAAGATCTTAGGTTCGAATCCAACGTTAGACTAGCAAGATCTTAGGTTCGAATCCAACGTTAGACTAGCAAGATCTTAGGTTCGAATCCAACTTTAGACTTGTAAGCTTAATGGTTGCGAATCTACTTTCAACTTTAGGAACTGGCATAATTGGTCCTCATGCTAGATATAAAGATAAACCTAAATCACATATCTTTGAAAAACGTAATATAAATGTGTGGAGTTGTGTAATATAAATATTAGAATGTGACCACACTTTCACACAATGCTCCTAGAAGAGGTTGTTTATTATTTTTTTTAATGTAATATTATTCTGATGTTACTGATGTTTATATTTAACCAGAAATGCGTGTATATTTTTTGATAACATCCAATCCGATTTGAGTAAAATTCCATTTTTTATTTGATTTACGTGGGTTGAATCCAAAGTCATTTATCTATATTGCATGATAATTTTAGCAATGTTATTTCTGAGGATTTGAGTCTTTACAGCATATTCCTTTTCAATGACAACGTGACAAAAAAAAAATCTCTTATATTTCGGAGAGTTATTTCTTCATTGTAATTATTGCTACGCATATATTTCACGAATTTTATGCATCGACACATTTTTGTTCCTTTACAAGGACACTGGCACTATTAAGTTGTAACCTTGGCTCGAACTGCGGTTCGCAAGCTTCCAATCTCTCAATCCCGGGTGAGATCGTCATATGCGCCATCTACATGACAGAAGTGAAGTAACGCCGACTGAATATTAAGTCTCTTGATTAGGAATCTTGAGTTAGATGCACTGTCGCAGTTCGTGTGGGGCGTAGTAATTTGATCGAAATTTAAAATAGTACGATTTTATATTTATGTTAGTTCATAATAGCTTTCTAATAATAATTTAGATATAAGTCAATTTGACTCTAATCGAGCTGAACTTGATTCTTGAAGGACAATCACTCGAAGCTCGTTGCTGAGACCTCTGTCTTTCATTTCAATAGCTCAGAGTTTCCAATTTTATGATAGGCGGGCTGAAATAGAAACGCTCTGCTTTCAATTCACAATTCGTGAGTTTGATTCCCACATTGCACTCTTGGATGTTAGTAATGATGGAAAATTTCTCACTGGTCTAATTAACAACGTGCAAAAGGGATCATTGCGAGACTAACAAACCAAATAGTTACTGTTCAAGCCTTCTGTTCACTGGTTTGAAGTTTCAATTCCTAATTTTGGAACAGATGCCCCTATAATCCAGAATGCTAATTCTGAATTTTTTTTTTTTCGGTGAAGAAATGTTGCTGAGATGACGTATTGGGACATCTCGTATTGACGTAAATGCTATGGTTGACAAAATAGAATTCTCTCCATAATTCTTAAAGGTCCCCATATCTATGACTTAATAAAAATCAAGTTGCCAGAGATATAAGAAAATTCGCCAAAAAATCACCAAACTCAGAATTTCGCATCCTGCATTATACTGCATTTGTGCTCTAATTTTAGTTAGTAACAGATTAAAATACGTTTAAATTTATTTCAGTCGAATTAATGAGACGCAGATGTAAGAAGCAACCCCTAAAAATCTGATTTTCCAGCAGGAGAATCATCGTATGCTTTTGTTCCGAAATGTATTATTATTTTAATAGGGTTTTTTCCATGCTGCTCATTTTTCCTTACTTCAGCTATTTAAAACAAACTGCCTTTTACTAATGTCATCCTTGTTCTTGTCATTGTCAATTAAACAACTGTAAACAAAATCTTAGTTTTCAGGTTCCTTATATGCGCTCAAATCAAATAAGCAAAGTATTAAGAGAATCAAACTCAGTATTTTCAATATTGTTACCTTCTTAACATAAAAATGCAATTATGATTTTGAGCATATGAAATATTCAGTTAGAAATTGCATTTAAAATGTTTTATAGCGAATACAGCCGTGTTTTAAGAAGGGGTTCATATATTTTAATAATGTGCTAATACGTAATGTGTAAATCTTTTAACGTAACCTTGGTAACGAAAACATTTTGTTTAATTAGACCTCCCTTTGATGAAAGCGAGAAGCAATCGTCCTTCCATCCGCGTTTTAAAATTAGCATTGGGCAGATTACACGGTTGCCGTTAATGAAAAGAAATTTCTGTGATTAATGTGTGGGTGTGTACATCCTTATTTCTACTCCTCGTAAACAAGTGTTTATGAAATGTGTGCTTGTTTTCTCATCGTTTGATTGATACGCAAACTTTAATTAGACGTTACTGTTCAGAGAGATGTAATTACGTCTCATATTTTTTCCTGAATGATCCTTTTCCCTCATTACATGATTTCCTAATACCGAAATGAGAGGTTTTATCATTCTGCCATCCAGAGCTGATGATCGGGTGGTAAATTTCCTGCGAGACAATGACTGCATTTGCATTTAATTGTGTGAACTTATCTTCACATCAATCAAATGAATGGCGAGGATTGTGTAAAAACAAATTCCAAATAATTTCATGCGTTCAGGTATTCTGCTTTACTTTTTCAGGTTTCTCAAGGGATGTCCTGAATTTAATTATTGCTTGAAAATCGGAGGGATGTGGCTGACCGTAGAGAATGTTTACTTAGGTTTTTGAAGGCAAATTACACTTTGCCTCCAAAAAAAATAATCTTTATTTAAAACAAGTTTTCCACTTTAGAATGAAGTTTCGTACACAGGTTGTGCCAGCTGAAAACAAATTTTATAACATGTGAAGCGCATGAAAATTCCTTTTGATGATTAAATCCAGCGAAGACTGCTTTCATTAGCCTTCTAATGTAATTTAAATCTGCGGTACATTGGAAAAACCGAAAACACATTCGCTGAAATTGGTAAAGAATATTTTTTCCAAGGTTAAAAAATTATGAATGTTTTACTCTTTAAGAAAAAAAATTGTGCGAGGATGTTGAAAGAATATATTTGATGAAAAAAAATTCTCTACCTCAGCGGTTAAATATGAATTACAAAAGAGAAGAGAAAAGCATGATTCAATAGAGAAAAGTTTCTTAACTGAATTACATCGTAGTATAGGTAACTTTACAATTAGTTTAAATCGGCTGTAATCATGCTTAAACTAGTTGTGGCACCAATATACGTACTTATTTATAGCCATGAGAAGAGTTCTGCGAGATCGTGGAAGGAGCCAGTTGAGGCTCTTCGTAATTTTAAAAAGCAGGGATCAAGGATCAGACCTCCGAATACTTTACCTGCTGTTTCCAGAGGTATATTTTTACTTGGAAGACATTTCGACCATGACCCATTGAACTTGTCCCAGCCGCATTTGGTGAACACGACAAATATTCGGTTAAATCATATTCGAACTCCAAGATAATGAGAACGACACCGAAACTAACCTGGTCACTGCAGGCTCATATATAATTAGTTGCAAAAACTAATCGAAATTTCAGAATGAAGCATAATTTATCATTTGAGAAGTCTTGAATCTCTTGATATAAGTTTTATTTCATTTTGTGCAACAATTTTTCTATTAACAGTGGAGAAAAATTCCGTGGACAAATAGTATAGGATTTTACGGTTAAATTTTGGTATATTAAAATTTGATTGTAGTGATTTCTCAGCTGTTCCACTCACACATTGTCGGTTAATCTAAGCCAATCAAATGAAGTTAGTGACGAATGCCACTTATGATTTCGAGTTCGTCACTGAATCTTCGTTCGAAATTGAAGTAATTGATCTTGATCAGTGATTTTGGTTCCAAGAAATAGGCAGTCTTAAGAGTAAACTATAAGTGAAAAGATTGATTTTTTTTATTATGTTTCATATAAATTTATACATAATCCAAGTAAAAAAAAAACAACTTAAAATCAAATTTAGATATAAAGATGTTGCATTGATATATAATTTAATGATTTTTGAAAGAGACGTTTTGTAGTGGCGCAGTTTAAACTGTTCAAAAAATGAACATTGAGCGACAAACCAGAAGCCTTACAGTTTTCATCTGTTAAACAATCTACTATGTATTGTCAGTTATTCTTCTCATAAAATATATTAGTTTGCAGAAAATAAAGAAAAATGTATCGGAAATTTAAAAAGAAACTATATGCAATTTTATTTTGCATAAATGGTGTCTTTAGTGGCTTTGACTCATGTGGACTGGAGTCCATACTATGACAAAGTGGTAGAAATTGCCGTTTCGTTGGAATTATTAATCATTATGAATTTTCTGGTGATTTATCGTGAAATAAAAAGCTTGTGGAGGATATTGTGTTTCCCACTTCTTGAAAACTACACATATTGCGTATTTACCTCAATATTTCTGCCAAATTTATAATGTTATAACAAAGATCTATTTATGACCGTTACTAAACTTTTCATGTGTTAAAAACAACAGCCACATTTTTTTCTTATTTAGATTAAAAATATAATTTTGCTGTAACAGCAATATTTCACAACTCTTACATTTATGTGATTATATTGTATTCATACATATGATTATATAAGAGATGATTTTGAAAAGTCTATTTTCAGATTTAAAACACAAATATTTTCTGAGGCGTGCAAGAGAGTAGGGAGTGGTTAAAATGATTAACGCTCTAGTTTTTAGTTCGACAAATCTTCAACTTGCATCTTGGGTGTAGTTGTTTGTAATAGTTTGGAATACACTTTTAAAAGAAAGTTAAAGTCGAGTAAGATGTGAATAAAAAAATGATACACGTGAGATAAATTTACTGTATTTTAATAAAAAATACGTAAGTTTCTCAAAAGATAACTGAAAATAATTTTATATCAACATTTCTCTTTTGTACAACTCGTCTAAAATATGATAAAACGTTTCTGATGACACAATTGTTTTTTTTTTTTTTTTTTTTTTTTTAAAAAAAAAAACTTTATTCAAAACTTTCAATAAGCTTGCAGTATTTTGTGATACCCAATGATTTTTGAAAATAATGACTGCAAAACTGTATGGACTAATTATTCGTTTAACTTGTATTAATATTTGAGTATCTTTTTTAGCAAAAAGGAAAAAATTACGCTGAACTGGCATGAATGATTAGAGTTTTGATCTTCGGTTCAATTGTTTGTGGATTTGATTCTCACTTTGAATTTCGATGTGTGAAATGGTTTAGAATCCACTTTTAACTGTCGGACTGAACTGTCTAATTAGTTCACATTGCAAACCCCAAACTAAGCAAAAGTTGTTATTTATTAGAAGTGTTATTTCTTTTAAGTTCTATTTCTTACCACAATAGTTTATTAGGAGAAAGTACATCTTCCTCTGTGAAGGGTAAATAGTTCCTAAATTCTAACGAAAGACAACCATGCTGAGAGAGCCTGTGCACCTTAAATATCTGCAAAACTTGACTCTATTATTAAGGTGATGTTGTTTGGAGGAGGAAAAACAATGCAAGTAAATTTTTAATAACAATACAAATAAAAAGTAAATTTTGTATTTGGCGGTAGTTCCAGACAATAAAACAATTGACATTATTTAGCGGAACTAGTGAAAAAATAATTTGGAAAAGCAATTTGAAACTTGACGCAATATGAAATCCCATGCGTGAGTGATTAGTTTTATAATCTATTTTAAAGACATCGCTATAAAGCAGTGAAAATTTTTTTTTTTTTTTTTTTTTTTTTTTTTTTGTAAAATTTAGTAATTGGAAAATTAACTATTTCTTAGATTCGAAAATTTTTATTTGTTATCTTAAAAATAGTTTTAATGCCCTGTTTATAACTTAAACGTAATTTTTAAAACTAAAATCTGTTTTATAAAATTTGTTTTATAATTGTATTTTTCAGTTTTATTATAAAATAAAATTGTATTTATAGTATAAATTACTGTGTAATATAAAATTAAATAACTAGGCAATAATTGAAATTTTGAATAAAAAGTCCTAATAGATATGAGATTTAAAGAAAGATTTGTGATTTATTACAATATATATATATGTTGCTTTTACAATCATAATTTTTCAAAACAATGTACAATGTGGAGAAATCGTGTTGTGGAATTATGAAGTTCAAGATGCAGATCTCTTTTAGGAGACAGAGATGGCAAAGAGAGGCTGCTTTATTCTTTGGGATAGTTGCCAACTTGGAGACGACTCATTCTGTACAACAGTCATTTGGCATGGCATAATTAATGTCGTCCATTTAACTGCGCCAAACAAGCACAGGAAAAATATCAAGCCAATTTTTTTTTAAATTGAAAATATGTTTTCAACATTGAGTAAATATGTTTTTATATTTTTATCTATTTATAGCTTCCATACGTATCTTATTTAGCAGTTGTATACCCTTTTAATATAAATTTATATATTAGTTACTACTGAATATATTGAAACTTATTAAACATAAATTTGGTGTGTTTGAAGTCAAAAAGATTACTATTAGGACGACATATTATAGCTATTCAATTTCTAACTATAACTCAACCGTGCTGTGATATAAGCACTATATACATTTGTAAACACATGTAAAATTTCGTTCATCTAAAAATTGGCACAAATTACTCCAAACTGGCACCAAATCCTTTACATTGTTCCCCAGTGCATTTTTAAGGAGAACTAAAATAAATGACATTTATCTTGTAGAAGATTCAATTACTTGTAGCATAGTTTATTTGCGAAAATAGCTGAAATTCATTATTTTCAAAACTGCAAGAAAACAATTCAAAGGAAAGACACTGAAAAGAATATTTTACCAGTAAATAGTTAAATGTAATAAATAATTATCGTTATTACAGAAAATCGGGTGATTTCTTGATTGGATTTTATAAATGCACTTCTATTTACTGCACCTACGTGACAGCCAAATAGTTGGCGCTTTGACCATTTGTTCAATCACTTCTGGCGTAGGGGTTTGAAGTGATTTGGAGTCCGCTTTAAACTATATTTCAGTCAAACTGTAAACTCGCCTACTGACAGGATTTTCCTCTTCTAAGGGAAAGGTTCAATGTTCGATACCAGGAATTGGGTATTACATTTCCATTTTCTGTCTGCCCGTCTGTCGAAACTGATCCTAGGGAATTTTCTAAATTTCTCTGTTGCGATTCCTGAATGCGGCCCGTTGTCTGTTAGGTCTAAATGATAACGTAAAACCAAAAAGTAATCTATTTTTGTTCATCATTCGTTATCGAATAAATGACCATATGAAACAACTTTGTAGATTCTTTTTTTATAATAGAAACTATCAATTAAACTCTGTTCTGTTTATTATTACTGAGTCTTGAGTCGATTAAATTCTTTTGTTTTGATTCTTTCCATCGATTAAATTCTAATATTTTAAAAGTTTTATTCTGTGCAACTATTCATTATCGATTTAACAAAAGGACTTCTAAAAATATCAATTGTTCCTCAATAAGTTTATTTTAGTTCCAAGCCTAATGAGGAGTTGAATTTATCTTCTCGTAAATATTTGCGCTAAAAAGAAATTTACCATTTATGAATATATTAATACTGCTACTTAAAAAATTACATATAAGGTAACGAAATTATTAATCTGCATAAAAAAATAGAATGGTTTTTATTTATCATGGCTGTATTTTGATATTACATCATATCTTCGAAACGAAAAAATATTGTTTATCCCCAATGAAAATAAAAGAAATTTGTAAATTAACAATGAATAAATGTCTACATACAAATATTTATTACTGAAGCAATATTTATATCGCAACTTTAGTTCAATATTTCACGGATTTGTATCTTCTCTTGGAAGCGAACGTTTTTTAAAGTTCTGAATTACATTTAAAGCTATAACGTAAAAACTAATTTAGGTTGGAATAATTAAAGTGTACAAGAATGCACCGTAATGTCACCAATCAAATAAGTTAATATATGTTTGAATCTTTTAACAGAGACACATTGAACTTGTATATTAAAATGTTTAAATTGGTTTTTTATAATTTTACGACTACTAGCCTCTGAAATTACACATCGATCTGCAGTACAATACTTCATAAATTCAACAATCATTTATTAGAATTGTTAGCAATAAAACTGAATTTTTACATTTCGAAGAGGGGTTCAGTGAAGAATCGGGTACCATTGATTTGATTTGTATGTGGCGATAGGCTTTATTTTCTGGAAATCCTGGTAACCATATCTTTGTATAGCTTTTGTGTGGTGACCACCTTGTTAGTAATCCATTTCATTTTGAATTTAAGGTTGAATACTTATTATTTAAAAAAAAAATCTACGTTAAACTTAAATAGTGATTTTCAATGAATGGGAACAATATCTAGCTTATTAATTTAGTGATTCCAGTATCTACTGCTTACTGAAGAAACTATGCACCATTCGTAGAAAAATGACTGAAGTAAATTAATCAAATTTTACAAACCACCAATATTCAACCACGGGATTTAATAACAGGTGTCAAAAACTCAGTTTTGATTTGTTAATATTCAATACAATTGTTTCAGAATATTAATCTCTATGGATAAATATTTTTTCTATAGACTATGATAGCATATACCAATCACCTAGTTTAATTTACATATTTATGTAGGCGATTTTAGGTTATGTTATTGACTTTTTCTTGAAAAAAAATTAGGAACATTTTGAAAACATTAAAGGCAAAAGAAAAATTTTTACATCCCGAAAAAGGGTTCGGTGAAGACTCAGGTACCAACTTGGTTTTGGCCGATACATTTTGACGATAAACTTTAATTTCTAGTAACCTTAGCATTGCATAGCTTTTGTGTAGTGACCCTCTTATTAGAATTTTGGTACTTAATTTGGTGTCAAAATATCACCACAGAATCAAAAAGATACCAAACAGATTGTAAACATTTACCTGCAAAATAATAAATTGTGGCAAGTATTTTTCATAAATGAAATATCTGCTCTTGTAAGTGAAGTGCCAGCATTTTATCTTTAATTTCCTCAGTTTGCGGCATTAATTCTTTGGGAAATTCAGTTTGTAATGGATTGGGATATAGGTCATATGTTGGTTGAATTAGCTATATACTTTGCGACTCTGATAAACCATGCAGAACTATCAATTTCCACCATTGGATTGGAAGACTGATCTGAAAGAAAGTTATTTTTGAAACGTATATTGTCACACATAAACAGTTTACCTTGAGCAATGACTGAACTATTGAATAAAAGTTAATCTGATCAAATCGGAATAAGTAATTTTTTTTAATCACTGCATTAAGATTTTTTGTTCATAGATTTAAAAAACTGCGATTGGGGGCTACTTCAAATTTCTTTTGACAGCATATTTTGATGGACACATTTATGGACCACAAATGAGGAAACATAGAATATTCCAATTCATTTCCTATAAGGATTACTGAGGCCTAGTGGTAGGAAGGCATCCTCCAGAGCAAACTTTCCCAGGTTCATCCCCAGAAATTAATGAACAACAAAAAGTGGATTAATCATTTCAATATACACCTCTGTCGAAGTAAGTGCTGAGGAGTCTCCCAGATTCCTCATTTGCGGCATGTGATTCACTGTCTATGAAAAATCTACCCGAAAGGCCTTACAATAATTTAATCCTTTATTAACAGGATGCCTCTACCACATGGTGTCAAAACATCCATCTTAACATCTGAAAAATTAACGTTCATTTTTGATCTAGTCTGAGACTTGGCAATCTGAAGAATGCCATCCACCACTCGGCCGATCTTGTGGTTCAGTTGCCCCCTTAGAATTTTTAGCTCGCGTTCGAATGGATTTTAGAACATTTGGTAAATCAATTATTTAGGATGAACCCTATCTATAGATAATTTTAAATGCTTGTTTCTCATTTGTTCTGACATTCTTCGTTTTTCTTTTTGCCAGGCACCCTTCGGAAAGTGGGCGAAAGCAGCAGCAGCGATCGGCCGGAAAAGTACCACGAAAAGAGTGGCGGACCCTCTCTCTGGAGACTACTGTGGCAGCCCGCCTGGCATCCCCGTGGTTCAACCTCCTCCAGCGCCCTTCATAAGGAGGCCCCTGGACAACCCCCGATGGCCATGGGAGAATCCAGCGACGGAGATGGACAGCAGGGCGGATCCTACGACAGGCAGACCTCGCGCGAAGGTGGGGTCAACATTCACAATTATTTTGTGATTTTTTTTATTTTAGTAATTTATCTTCATTTTCCCAGAAGCTATTAAGATGATTTGCATGAATATGTTTTTACACCCAGTAGCCGTTTTCTTCGGTGTCCTTTTTAGTAATTATGTCCTGTAAGCAATTAGTAGCGACGCAGGCAAAAAAATGGGAATTGATTATGACATAAACCTACGTACGGTGAACTTTTTTTTTATGGTATAATCGATGTTTTATCTAAGACCGCGAAACTTTTACGTTACTTGCATAGCAAAAAGAAAAAATTGCTTCAGGCTGAACCAATACAACAGATTAAATACTGGGCCAAGAACACGTGGTTACATCATCTGATAGGAAAAGTGCAGCATCTGGTGAAAAAAAATGCAATTTGGAAAAGGATATTTACTTAGCTTTGCTTAAAATGCTGTTTTTTTATATTTTATTTGCAAGCCACGGAATAAAGTATAGCTTTTTAAGACCTGCTAAAAACAAATGAATAAAGTGTCAAATGCGTTTGAAAATTTCTTCTCTACCAATGAAATTATTAAATATTGAAGTCGCTCATATGCCTTGAAAAGAATTTGATAGATAGCATTTTTAAAGAATCAGATTCAGAAAAGAAACTAAACCAGTATCTTTTTGAAAATGTATATCTATTTTTATATTTCACTAAATATAGAAAGGATATTCGATGTCGGACATCCTTCATTTTACTTATTGCCTTATTATGACGCTGAATTAAATTTACACCGGGAATTTATCATACAACATAATTATTTATGATTGCACATAACACAAGATTAATTTACAGGAATATTTTACAATAGAAACACCACCATAACATTCTCAATAGGGCCGTTCTAAATCGCTTTTTAATCCACCTAATCAGTCCGCTATATTTTCTTCCTTTTGTTTAAACTAGTGTTCCTGCCTCCGCAGCACCATCTCGAGCCGTCGAAATCATTGCAGCCTCTATTCATAGTTTTTGTGTTGCCGAGCTGATACCCGAATAGTTAACGTTCTCGCTTCCACTTCAACAGTTCGTGGTTTCGAATCCCACTTCGGGCTTCGATGTTTGTAGTGATTCGGAATCCATACTAAACCATAGGTCCGAGTCTAAGAAGACTTCGTGAGCAAAAAATATCTTTGAGCGCCAAATATATATATATAGTTTTTCTGCATAAATAAATTTTCTTTCATTTTTAAAATTGTTGTCTTCTTAAAGCAAGCAGAATTAAAAACTGATGTACATCGTGATGTAAGTAACTTTATTATAAATAGTGTAATTAAAATTTCGAAATGAAAATTGGTTTTTTTATAAATTAGTCAGGCAGAATTATTTGATTTCAATGAAACAATATTTGAACCTGTAGACAGATTACTTTGCACAGTTTTTCAAAAATTATCTACTCTTTTACAATATAGATTTCAGAACTTCAGAATAATACACGAATTTGTGAAAAAGTTCATCAACACAAACTAAAAATCAAATTAAAATTCAATTGTGTTCCATTCCAAGATTTTACTGACTTACATCAGTGAAGTTGTTGCTGTTCAATTATCTCGGCTCGAATGTAAACTGCCAGAGCAATCTTGATACGGAGATAAGGTAACGCACTGTCGCTGCTATTCGCTGTCTTAATGGGTTGAAAAATTTCCTGCTTTCCAAATTGGTTAAAATAAGAACAAAGATAGTGTTTTATAAAACCATTATAAGGCCAGTGCTACTTATGGCTCAAAAACCGGGGCCATGACAAAATCACATGAAAATCGACTGGCTATCTTTGAAAGGTTTTGAGAAAAATTATGGGTGCAGTGAACATCAATGGTACTTGGAGGCACACAGAGTCAATAGCGAAGTGTGTAAGCCGTAGGTCTCGGTCTAATTAGCCCTTGTGTGCAAAAAATGACCGTTGAGCGACGAACAAACCAACCAAAAAGCTATAGTCTTGCTCCACAAAAAGCCAATAAAGAAGCTGTTGCGATGGAAATATGTGAAAATAAATGTATTAATTTTTTATATCGCTCTTCAATTGTACTTGATTAGTTTCTTCGTATACAACTCTTCACATACTCCCAGAAATATTTTTCAACATGAGGGAACGAAACGTATTTTCAGTTAACTTCCATGTGATTGCGTTTGAAACTAATCGAGATTGAATTAAAGGAATGTGGCAGGTCATATTATTTACTCCTAAAGCATTTTTCTGAGGGAAAACAGAGGGAAATTAATGAAAAAAAAAACTTCAGTCGGAATTAATCACCGAACTACAGCTAAAATGAATGAACCATCCTCGAACATATATTGTGTAGTATTTAGTTCCCCAGAAATATGACAAAGAATCTCTTCGATTTTATTGATAGGATTTTCTGACCATGTGTGTATTTTTTATAAAAGCAGTCTTATTTTGAGTTTGACATATTTTCAGTCCAACTGCATGTACTTGTAATAGGATTTCATTTATCGCTCCGCAATCATTTTTTTTTTTGCATACCAGAGCTAATTAGATAGGATCCTACAGTTTGAAGAGGATTTCGAGCCATTTCAGAAATCCTCGCTCAACCCTGGATTCAAGCCTACGCTCGTTAAACCGAAATCTAGAATGTTAACAGTTCGATAGGCGTAATATGAAAAATGTTATGGAAATAAAATAATTGTAGTCGTTGTTTAAAACGACTGGTTTGATATCTGATGCTGAAGATCGCTGTCATGTTGTGAAGACTCAACGTATAACGATTTCATGGAAATATTCGCGGTGAATAATTGTATTATAGTCTCCTTATATCGTCTGTTATGATTACGATCAAGATAAGTAATTAGGTTATAAAAATACTAGGTTACATGGAATGTTTAGGACAATCTATTTTTACACAATTTTAGTCCAATATTTACCTCATGCATCTTTCCTAATGGAAATTTTGTATAAATGTTTTGTTATTGTTATATTTATGTCAAATTATTAATTTCAAACCTTGGAGATCTATTGAAATTTAATTCTGTTTTAAAATTTCGTGACAATTCTGTCACAACCAAATGTATTACGGGGTGGAGCTAAACCCGTTAACCTAAGGTACAGAACAGATGCTTCGTCGTGTATGTTTATTTAGGCAATACCCACTGAAAACTTATTACAATTTAATGCGTTTTCTGTGGTTCGTGTTGAAACAAAGATGCTAGCTCAATTGTTGCTCTCATCATTTGATTTTGTAGTAAATTTTGGTATGATTGGCAGCGTTTTTCACTTTGGTTAACAGAAATTGTCTGCAAATATAAGCTATCTGGAAAACTAAACCTTACCAAAAGAGTTAATATGCGTATTGTGACTGTACTTAAAAAAGATTAAATGCTATAGGAGAATATATTTTAAAGAAAGGTTGTGAACCTAATTCTAAATTTTATTAAATTCGAGGAAATCCCTATAAATCGTGTTATTTAAGTTAGAAAATCTTTGTTAATTTATGTACTTATAAATTATTTACTTACACATCAGTAGAGACTTTTTAAATCTTCGTCGGTTTGATTTCATTGTCTGACTTAGATATTTGTAAATGTTCAGAATGCATCCAATGGTAACATATTCCAATAGGCCATCGTTATCATAAACTGATCATTAATCGAGCAACTAAATGACACTCGACAATGTTATTTTTCTCAGATTAGTTATAATAATTATTGGGCGATGTTTGGTAAATTGGTTGACATTTAAAAGCTGCTGTGGAGTCCTTAAAGTACAGTTAATTCCTACATCACAAGCTGGAAACAAGGGAAAAAAACTATTTGATTTCAGAAAGCTGTATCACAAAGCATCCCCCTCGTCCAATAAGGTTCTGGATTGTACCAGGTCCTTTCGCCTCTCAGGAACAAAATCTCGTACCTGATTGGTCCGATTAGCCACATCAAATGGAAGAAAATTGTTGATTGACAAACTAAACTATATACCTTTCGTTGTATCATTTTTGATTTAACGCCTTTCAAATCAAGAATTTAGACGATATATTTCTTTTTCCTCATTTCAAGGATTTTTATAAGTGTGTTTAAATGCTCAAAAATAATTATTATAAAACCTGTAAACTATGTTTCCGTGCAGATGTCAATTAGATTGCATGGGAAGGGATAAATTAACAATGCGTGGATTCTGTTTTCACCGTGAGGATATCTATTGCATTTTTTGCCTCTCTACTGTCCTTAATTATCTCTCTAAACATCTGCCATCGTATAAAAATACTGTCAAGTCCTTTTTGACAACTGTGCGACATGGGAGAAGAAATGAACCCTTTCAGTCGTTACCCTGCACTAAACTGGGGTCACTTGAGGGACAGACACTAGAGACCTCTGTAGAAAATGAAAGATTTTTATAGAATTACTGTGGTTTTAGTATTGTTATCTTAGTTCGTCGTACTTGTGTTTTTTGTTCTGGTCTTAATGTTTGGTATTCTGACTGAGCCGAATAGTTAGTGTTCCTATGTTTGGTTCAACAGTTCATGAGTTCAAATCAAATCTTGGACAGGGATGTTTTCAGTGTTTCGGAATCCACTTTGAACTGTAGGTACCTGTCTATATAGCCCACGTGTGCAAAAGAGGACCGTTGTGCGATCAACAAACTACCATTGAAAATAAAAATTCATTTGGACGAGGAAAGAGGGTTGTTGAAAATTTTTTAAAAAACTGAAAGCATTGGTGTATCCAAATAGCCCTTGAGGGCAAAAGGTCATCGTTGAATCATCAAGTAACACCTTCTGAGGTTATAATCGAATTTTCGTCCAAATATGTTAAACAAAGGATTGTTGATATACAAGCCGAACTCTCGTTACCATAGGATTAATAAAAAGCGTTACAGTTAAATATGCTCTGCATTTGGTTAGTTCTATTTCATTTAACCAAATGCAGAACATATTTGATAATAACGTCAATAAATATGCAGACATTGATTGATATAACTATGTTTTTGTTAGTGGAAGTATCGATGGTTTCAATTTGTGGAATAGCGGCAGTAGAGCAATAATGAAACTAAATCAAATCTGGGCAACCATCCAAACATTCGTCATTTTTTAAAGTTCACCGACCTATGGTATGGAAAAATATATATTTATAATTTTAACACGTTTTTATTTTTTACACCAAGAATAAATTAAAATTTTTAGTTATATATATTTTATTTTTTGATTATGTAAGTTTAAAAAAATCTACGGGAAGTAAACATTTAATGTTAATCATTAATTGTAGTCTACTATTGATACTATGCGATCATAATACATTTTTCTCTGCATTTATGGTAGTAATTGTTAAAATTTTAAATCAACCTTCTTGATAACTTAAGAAATTTACATGAAGAATCATATCAGATCGATGTGATGTATCATCATTAGCAGAATTTTTTCTCATTTAAGAATATGCTACAAACTAAAATCTCGAGAAATATTTTTAACGCTTATTTTTGCTGAATGATGAAAGCTTTTAAAATAATTAATGATGTTTAGACGAAATTATTTTCATTTCTTTTAAAATTAAAAATGAGTTGCTTATTAAAATTAAAAAGACAATAAATATTTAATGTAGAAAATATGTAATTGATTACTTTTTAATGCTTTTTGGTGCTTTTTTAATATATAATTAGGAAATTCCACTAAAAAATGTGCACCAGAAGAAAAGGTTTTTCAGAACAATGATTAAAAAAAAACTTCGATTTTTTTATAATATAAATTGTATTGAAGATACAATATTATTAACATCCTTCTTAATTACTCAATGTAAATAAATTATTCTACTTTTCGAAAATATTTTTTAGATTTTTAAATTAATAAAATATCTTTCAGTTTGCATTAATTTTCTTTTCGCTTATTTCTTATCATATGTTTTCCAAAATTAATGGGAAACTACTTAATAAATTGGTAAATGCTATTCCATATTACTTTTCGAAAAAACTTAATTGATAGTTATCTTCTATGAAACTAGGAGTAATTTATATTTGAATAATTATACCATAATATTTTAATGCAGATTTTTCATTTCGATCATATTTTAGTGCAAAGGGATATGTTTTTAACTTATTTTTTCAGAAAATTACTATCTTAAAATCGTTTTAATAAGTTGATAATGGCTATTTTTATTTCTCATTACAGAGAATCTTCTTTCATTTAATTTATTAATTTTCTTATTTTAAGCCTCTCAAGTACTGTATGTTATTGAATATTAAAGCTTTATTAATCGCTAATATGCATTAATTAATTTAAATGACTATTTTATTGTGCTTTACATTTTATAAGAAAATTCATTTGATTAATTATTATTATTAAACATTTGCTGTGTTTTTATTTTCGTATTTAAAAAAAAATTACTAAAATTTTAAATTTTTTCGTTTTTGTTTTTAGTTTAACGAAAAAGAATTTCTTTGAATTATAAATTTAAAAATCTAGAATAAAACTTTGCGTGTGATTTTATCTTAACATTTTCATAGTGTTTATTGAGTGATTTTTTTTTTTAAATTATTGAAATCAGTATAGTTTTAAAAACTTCCTTTATTAATCTTTATAAGGTTTTGTATAACATAGTTTACAAAAGTAATTAAAATCTGGCAAATAATTAGAGCATATAATTTTTAAAGTAATCGAAAACTTTAAAAATCTTCTATTCAATAAAAAATTACGTTACCTTTGTGATTTTTTTCGTAAAACCAATAATATTAAAACCTGTTTTATTAGTCTATGAAAGCTAATTTTTTAATTATCGTATTAAAGCATTTCCAGTCTTTTAAAATGTGGGTTTTTTCTCGTACTAAGCCACAAAAGTAATTACTTTTGGAACATAAAAACGGTAATTAATATCTGCAGTGTGTCATCCTCTTCTATTTATATAACACGTGTTCTGTATGGAGCACAATGAGTGCTGATAAATAACCAAGTAAAATAAGCAAACCGGTCTGCTTTCAAATAAAATTTCTTTTTTGTTTGCCGGTCGGAACTCATAATTAATAATTGCCTGCAACCGTTTCGTTAGAGCTCGGACGCAGATTCACAAGTGCTGATTGGCTGATCTGTATGTGTCACAAGATGTAGTGAGGCCACCATACACACCATCGATTTTAGCACTGCAACTAATTCGAATCGGAATCCGATGAGCTGAATGCTGTCCACAACGGAAACGTCTTGGGATGCTGATTTATGCATTATTTGACGGCCCGTTAAAGGGTTGCACGTCTCCTTGGAGGCGACGGACGAAGCGCATTCCGATGGGCCGCAAGTTGTCGAAGTTAACTCGCCCGCCAAACGGTATGTGCAAAATTTAATTTTTTCCTCAGAGCCGAGTTTTGCTGAATTCAGAAAAATTAACAATACTTCAAGTGTTTTCAGATGCATTGTTTTCGGTAGACTGAATAGTGAAGAATGATGAATTTCCTTTGACTGAAGTTGATGAAATGATTTTATTTTTTAAATAAATATTTGTATCCTTATTAAAAGTATTTCCAACTTAACTGTGCTTCGATCTTTGCAACATTTCCTTTTATGAGTCAACTGATGAAGAGATTTTTATTCAATGTATTGAATACTACACAAATTTACGCACACTATAATGATAAAATTATCTTGTGAGAACAAGTTAATTTTATCTGTTCATATAGTTAACATTGCTTTTATCGTGATTATTAATGCTCAATCTTTTTTACCGTGACTGTTAATATATTTTATCGATATAATTAATACTTATATAAATATTATATAAAAATTATATATATAATATTTGTATTATTTTATAATAATGGATTTCCTTTGGTTAAAGTTAATTATTTCTCTTTTAATCATCAGTTGGAATATTTCCTTATTGGTGGTTAATGTTTTATTATCACTTTTTCTTGTAGTGCTTATTAAAAATTGAATTCTCTAATATATACAGAATAATGACCGTTCTTTCATTTTTTTTATGTAAAGCATGTGGCCGAATTGTGAACGCTCTAGTTTTCAATTAAAGAGTTCATAATTTCGATTTTGGCTTCGATTTGAGATGCTTTTAACGATTTGAAATGCACTTTGAATCATATCTTGCTCTAATGAATCCCATTTGTACATAACATCATATGAACACTCAAACAAAATCTTTCAATTTGCGTGTTCATTTAAAAAACTATTTTGAATATTTATCTTATACTATTAACTGATTATTATAACATTTTACTCAGTCCTGAGTAGTTTAAAGAAGTACTGCACATAATATTCTTAATAGTTATTTACGAATATGTTTTAAAACTATTATTATATAACGTTAATATTCTGTTTTTATCTGATAATATTTCTTTAGCCACGAGCAAGTTAAAAACCGGTTTTCACATTCTTCTCTTAATTTTATCTGATTAATAATTTTTTATTTAAATCATGAACGTGTAGTACTCGACTAATTTGATTAACATTTTATAATGTTTTTCTCAGGCAGGCAGCATTTATAAAAAATTTTCTGTATTAATCTCTCCCTACTTTTTATGATTATTAGATTTGCTCTTGTAAAACAGTTTTACATATTAATCTTATTTTTATCTGATTGTACCACGTGTAGTTTCAATGAATTTTTTTACATATTTAAATCTCACTTGATAATTTCTGCTTCTTAAACATGTTGCTTAATAAGCATTCAATTTTTTTTAAATTAACACCTTATTTTAATTTTGTCTTTCTTTGTCCACGCGGGAGTTAAAAATATTTATGAATTTCTCTTTTAATTTTATCTGATAATTTTTACATTTCTTTTTTTTTTCCAGCGACAGATAGCCTTAGGTCAGATTTGCATGTTGCATTTCTATAGTTATTTTTTTCCCCACACGTGTAGTTTTCAAATAATTTTATGCATTAGTCTTTTGAATTTATCTAATTTTTATAATTTGTTCCAATAAGTGACTTTTTAATTTTCTATATTACTCACTATTGGTTGCTGGCATAAAGGGGGTTAATAGATATAGAACAACTGTTGACAAAATTGACTAAGTGATTAACAAATCTAATTTCCTCTTATTCGTATTTTTTTTTCTTGTTCACACATAGTTTTCAAATAATTATGTATTCATCTGAAAACTTTTCATCTTTTGGTACCTATGCGATTATGTCTATTTTTCTGTGTTAATGTTTCCTTCTGCTTATGTGATCTATAATAATTTTTCTGAATTTGGACTAGTTGCCAAAAAATTTCCAATTATTAAATTTTTGAGTAAATACTTATATCTCTGTTGGTACAATCCTTATTCTGTTGGTATCGAGTTTTCTCAAGCAATGAAATAAAAATAGAGCTAAAAAATTGGAATAAAACTTACATCCGAATGTTATTTGACTAACTTAAATTGTAGACAACGTTACTTCGCAAAATTTAGATTGCAACTTTTTAATTAAATAAACCGTATAAAGGCCGGTCTTTCTTTGGTCTTACTCTAAAGTTTCTTATAAAGCCATTCAGAATTTTTCGGAACTTCACTCTCTTCCAAAATAGAAGCGCGTGGTTCTCCTCTTCCTATTTTTTTTAAAAAAGATTATCATAACGTCATCCGTTTTGCTTGCAAACTCCCAAGATAATTCCAGAATTTCAATGGAATTTAACACCCTTTATGTGTAGCTATGAAAGAGATTGATTTTTCCCCTTTTGAACCCAGGAACAGCACAGTACCATACAATGAATTAGTTATAATTGGGAGATGATGTGGGAACTGCAAACGGAGGATTCGCGAAGGGCCATTAAGGTCTTCACGACAAATGTTAATGCTCAAAACAAATTGGAATCACTTTGCGAAGGACCAGGAGCATTCGAAGAATGTCTCTTTTCCCTTTTTTAATTTGAATCGGTGGAGTGGCCGAAAATTGGCAGTAGATTTTGACCTCAGAAGAAGGTTCTAGTGGTCACTGGAGTTGCAGATATTGGGGGAAAACTTGGATATGAATAACAGGGGATCTTTGGCCAACTTGTATCCCTGATGCTGCTCCCGAAAGAGTCCCTAAGCGACCGAAAGGAAAGAGTGTGCGGCCTTTACTCCTGATCCCGGAGAATGGCATCAGATCCCCCGCACTCTCTGGAGCGACTTCCAGTGACTGTTTCCCCGAGTACCGAACTTAGGAATTAGTTTCCTGTTACCTGCGAGGAGTTTCCTTCGACCAAAAATAATGCGGTTCCAGAACTTGAGGAAATCATCAATTTTCCTTGAGCCTATAATTTATGAATGTCCATTGTAAATTGTCATGTAAATTTGTAAATAAATACTTAGTCAAGAATATTACATTACGTAAACATGATTCTTTAGCGGTTCTTATTTATGAAAGTTCCTTGTAAATTGTCCTTTAAATCTTCCAATAAATACTTGGTTAAGAAAATTAATTTACTTAAGCTTGATTCCTTATCGGTTCTTGTTTACTTATAACTCAGCCTACCCAGATTGAGTACGCAGCATTGTCAACGAGTACCATTTTGAGTAGAGAAAAATGTTTGTAGAGCATCGAATCCCTTCTTTCTGCTTTCTGACTGTTTTTCAAATTAATGTTCTTCTGTAATTTTTTTAAAAACTATCGTAATTTTTTTTTGTCAACTGCAGCATGTGTTTAAGTTTTTTCCATACACCAACGATTGGAAATGCATCAGAAATTGAACGAAACGACTCCCGATTTAGAAAGTAGCCGTTCATAAATCAGAAAAAGCAAGTCGGTTCATCAACCTGTGAGTTCAATTCTCACCTCGGATTTCAATGTTGGTGTGGTTCGGAATCTACTTTAAACTGTGCATTCCTATTTGTACAAAATTGAGCTGCAAATAACCAACTCAAAAAGTGAGGTGCAAACTGGAATTTTGGACAAAGCTTAGTAAATAATTACTGTTATTAAATATCGTTATTTTTTCTTAGATTGTCCAATCGCAATTTTTCTGCAAATATTTTCTATTAGATATCAGTATCCAAATTTCAGTAAAGCAAATCGGAAAACATCTTTAAGATTGAAAAAGAAATTGGCGTAAAGATTTTTGGATTTTAACAAAATTAGTGATATCTTTTATCAGTGTTATCTTTATCTATTGTATTTTAATGTATTTATTTTGACGAATTAAAATTTCCCATTAGTAAAAAGCTCTAAAACTTAAATTAAAATTCAGAACAAATTTATTTTTATCAAAACATCATGAATTAGTATATATATTTTTTTATTTCATCATTTTTCATTTAAATAATATTTTAAAAAACTTCAAATCTTGCAAGCTCATTTTTCTTTGACATCATAAAATGTTATTGTAAATTTTAAGTTTCAAAAATTATTTTAAAAAGTCTTTATTGTTATAAATATAGATTTATTATGTCTTAAAAGAAGTCTTCAAATGTGCACTTAAGATTTTAAATAAAACCCTTTTATATACTTTGAGTTTTTTTTATATTCTGCATCAATTTTTAATGCTTTAAGAGGCTTTTTTCTCCTTCAGTTTATAAAGCTCTTATCCTAAAATCTTTCTTTTATAAGTTTAAAAAATAGCATTCTTAAAATAACGCATTTATGGGGATCTAAACAGAGGAATTTTATTACTTACACTTTTTATGTAAATGTGGGCATTATATTGAGCCGTTTGTAGCAATGATAATAGTTCAGTGGTGTAAAAAAAAAAAAAAAAAAAAAAAAAAAAAAACTTTTATTCAAATCCGTAGTTTCTTCGTTCAATACTCACTTCAAAAGAAAACATTTGTATTGATTCGAAAAAAATTTCCAATATTGATCTGCATATTATTGTGTTTGGTAACTGAATTGTTTGTCGCATGTATTTAAATGAAGGCTTTTACGGGTTCCATTTAATTTTATATTTAAATTGTCTTTTGTAGAATTAGCTCATATTATAAAAAATATCGCAAAATGAAAGCATTAAATGGAAGTAATACTCGTTTAAAATTGCATATTTTTGTAACATTTGTCTTTTAATTAACAATTTTATCTAAATTTATGATTTAGTGAACAAAACAGCCTTGTATATTGAAATCTCAAGTCAAATATTTTTATATTGAAAAAAATATTTACTTTCAATGTAAAGTTCCATTTTCTGTTCTACTAAAACAGAAATCGCAAAATTTTTAAACTTGAGTATTTCGCACCACATACGACAGGTCCTAATAGAATACACGTGTTTAATTGAATTACATGAGTTAATGTATTGCTTTACGGAAATTTCATACCTGGCTGGCAGTACTCACGTGTCGCTCGCGATGCGTTTTGAGATACTCGCGAGCAAATATGTGCTGATAGTCAATACAACTCCATTCAGCAGTTGAATCTCAAATCGCAAAAAAAAAAAAAAAAAAAAAAAAAAAAGTCAGAGTTTGTAAAACATTTTTTTTCCATAAAATGTTTTAGAATTATTTTCTTAACTTATTGGAAAATATTCTAATATATTTTTGAAAAACTATTAACTTTTATTTTAACACTTTTAAATTTAAAGTAACTTATAAAGTTTTGTATCATGCTTATGTACACTTGTGAATTGGTAAATTTTTCCACATTGTTATTTTAATGGCGTAAATAAAATATTAAATCTTGCTACTGAAGGGTTATTTTTTTGTAAGCTGTAGGCTATTTGCCAACTGAGCTTTCATGTGCAAAAATGGCAATTGACCATCAAACAATAAGACTCAGACTGAAATTGTTTGCAATTGAAGATTTTTCACTTTCAACTGGAAGTTCCGGTCTTGCTCTCATGTGCAAAATGTGGCTGTAGAGCGACAAACCAAATTTAATAGTTTTTTAAAATATTATCCAATCGTTTTTATATATAATATATCGTTTATTCTTTAATATTTGTACTTAACGAAGGTGTGTCAATGCAATTAACTCAGATTAATATCGTTATATTCCTTTCCATAATACTGTCTGCTACTGTATTTCTACTAACTGATTTCATTCGAAATGGTGAATTAGCATGTTAAAAAAGATGCCGATTGAAAGACATTAGCATATTAACATTAGTAATTTAGCTGAGAAAAAAAAAGTGGGCAGTTGAGTGCTTACAAAATTTATTTGCTATCTTTATTGCAATTTATTATTCAAATTATACACGTTAACCAATTTATATACCAATGATATATCATTATAATAATGTATCATTGAGTTTGAGGGTTTTCTGGCGCCGCTTTGTTACATCAGTGAGTTATTGCGCATTGAAGAAATTACCTTATATAAGAGTCTGTCATATCTCTGTATGCGGTTTCATGCCACGTGGTAAGAATGACCTTCTGGCATGAACAAAATAATCTCTTAAAGCTGTGCTTTTTTGATGCGATATAATTTGAAAACTCGCAAATGATATAAGCTTAACTTATATTAAATTCACTACCAGTATAATTTTTTTCACAAGTGGTACGGTTTTAAATGTAAACATCTTTCTTGGTTGGTAGTCGGCTTTATCCACTTCCAGCCGAAATCTTTGCACTTTGAAAGTTCCGTGGCACTCAAAATTCCTAACTTGGCCTAAGAGAAAACAAAGCAAAATATCAGCCTTGTCATTTATTAACATGAATTGTTATTAACTATTACATTGTCAATTAATCATTAAAAAAATAATTGACTGTGTTTAGCGATTAACATTTGCAGAAATAGCGAAACCATACCTCAATAAAATAATCTGGCCTATAATGTATAAAAACTTTGAAAATATCGATTATTTGCCGTTACAATAAGAAATAAAAAAGTGAAGGTTGAAAGTTAAAATTGAACTCTTTAGCAACTTAAAGTGTGATTTTTAAAAAGAACCAAATATGAAACTGAAGAAATTGAAATAATATGTTGGGTGTGGTTTTTCTTATTTTCCGTATTTCAGAAAAAGAGAGCAGAAATAGGAATAAAAGAGAGGGTAGAAAAAATGCTATTGAAATGTTATTCTTTAAAAAAATAATAAACTTTATAATATTACATTGAATGAAAAGTTAAGGAAGGCTTTTCGAAAAAGTTTAAAAATATACAAAAAGTGAAAGGTTCAAAACAAATGAAAAAAGGATTTAGCAATTTAAGACATGCTAGCTTATGCAAGTACTTGGATTGCTTTCAAAAATATAAAAAAGAAACAGATTTTATAAAAATCAAAAGTTTTCAGTCAGAAATAAAGATTTCAGTATGTTTTGTATAATGAACCATTGTCAATTTTTCTAGGAATACCTGTTTTGGCGCAGCTTGTCCTTATCTGGACCTTGCGCCATAAAAACCAACCAACCAACCTACCAACCTAGGAATACCTGTGCAAAAATTTTACAGTTAACTAAATTCATTTCAAAGTAGCTTTTTGTAATATCAATCTGCAATGAAAATAATTAAATGTGTTTTTGCAAAAGTACGAGAAAAGATTTCTGCCAGATATGACCCTAAAAAATGACAAATGGTTCTAAAAGCTAAAAGGTACTAATTTAAAAAATGTATTTTTCAAAAACTAGTATGGATAAGTTGTTCAAAATTAAAATTTTTTTAAAAAGGATTTTTCTCATTCTACATAATCGTTAATGTTAAAGAAGACTGTTTTTATATGAAATATCTATTTCGATATTACAACTTTACTCGTTTTGTAAAGAAATAAAACTAGGTTATTGAGACATAATATTGACTAAAACAAATATTTCTTGCAAATTTCGTATATATAAGTAGTTTTCTCGTTTCCTTTTCTTTAAAAATTAAGTTACGGAAATTCGGAAAGAATATGTATATTTTATGTTACAAAGGAATACAATTAAATTATTGATGCATATAACTGGATGCGTGGAAATATTTCCTTTATAGGTTTTGAAAATGAGCTCTTTCATCATGGCTCTTAATTTAAAGAACAAATGAATTATATGAAATGCCCTTTTGTCTTTTAATGTTTTAAAAGTATTCTTTAATTTTTTTAAGAATAAGTCTAACGTAACTCGAGATTGTCTACTTTACTATGGTAAATAAAACTAGGTCATTGGTATAGTGTATTATAGTCCACAGAAAAATTATTTATCCATAAAGATTAATATTTTGAAATAATTGTATTGAATATTAATGTTAATCAAAACTGAGTCATTGACACCTGTTATGAAATCTCGCGATTGAGTATGGTTAGCTTTATTTTATTTATTTTTATTTTATTTATTTTTATTTAATTTCTTTATTGTTCCAGTAGCTTTCCACTGAATATGGCATAATTTCTCCAAACAGTAGTAGTTATAGGAATCAGTAAATGAAAGGGAACATCATCTAGCTTAGTAATCTCAAATCACTGTTTACCTTTGACTTAGACTTTATATTAAAAAAAACTATTCAACGTTTATTTCCAGGTGGAGATACAGCTATGTTCGAATGCTCTGCTTACCTTCTTCTGTACTTACGTCATCAAATATTATTCAGAACACATAAGATAACGCCTATTGCTATCCAGTGACATCAATTAATTAATCACTGACTGACTTTTTAAGGTTACCACTTTCGCTTCGAACAGTCTTTTAACAGGTTTTTATTTTTCAATCATAGATTATAGCTTGACAAATTAGAACAGTGAATGAAAGTTTTGACACATACCATTTGATTATCAGTGGAAACAAATTAAGGAGCATTCACTATAATATAAATAATTTATTACTGTGTTTTTTTTTTTTTTAATTTAATCTATGTTATCGGAAACAAAACTCGCTTACAGTAAGAAAACTCATCTAAAATCATGAAATAAGTTTCGTAAATTTAAAAATATTTGTAGTATTACAACATTTTGTTTCCTTTAATATTTTATTTATTCATTTTTGAAATTTAAAACATTTTGCACACAATTTTGTGTGTTCGGTAAAACACTGGTATCGGGGATACTCTCTCAAATAACTTAGAATTTCGTAATCCTTTTATTTTCTTGGATATTGCTTTCTTATAGGATTCAATCATTGCCCTTGATTCTGGTAATACATAGCATATTTCTAAATTTTAATAAAAACATAACTTTTCAGATTATTAAAATTTAAAAATAATATTTTCGTACTCAATTTTAATGGTAATACATATTCTATTGGTTAAAATAAGCCGCTGTTGAACCAGTATGGTTCCCGCCACGACAACGAAATTGCCGATCCTGATCATCTTATCTTAAGATGCTCCCACTACACAGACATTAGGAAAATATACTTTCCTCATAATTTCTTAACCATCAGATTGAAGAACCTACTCTCAATCCCCAAAGTCCATCTAGGAGTTAAAGAAATTCTCCAACACGAACTCCAAACACTCATCGATTCCTCTCACAGTGAAAGCGAGGATGAATAACTGATCTACTGTCTCCCCTTCAATATTAATGAGCAAAATTTCCAGGACTGCAATAAATGCACTCCTGCCTTTAGACTGTCTCTCGTACCCTTTGACTGGATTACACGCAACGCTCCTCCACCGTATACCTTTGGGTGGGCCGGTATATTCATTAAAGTCACCCTCCAGATCAAAGTCAAAACTGAGGGAGTGGATTCTCTGGTGGGGCCATCTGTCGAAGTAGCCTTTGAGCAAAGTCGTACCTTTACTTTCATAGTGCTGTAATCAAAAGCGAAAGACTTGGCTTCGCACTTCCCTTCTGACTCAATTTCACATACCTTCGGCTTGCGAGCTTGGCTTGTTAAAGAGTAATAAGTAACAACAACTGTAGCGAGATTATGCATATTTTCACAGAAAATTCAACGCGATCTTACTGCCTCACTCAGGCACATTATCAATTATTTTTTAAATTTCTAGACTCAAAAGTAATATTATCACACATTTTACTAAAATTGGCTTATTAGAAGTCAGAAATGAGAGCGGATATGAATAGGTTTGCCAAATTTCTGTAATGTTCAAACGAGAAATCGGATACTCCCCTCTCAGTGTAACAGGTATTCAAGAGGAAACAACATGCCAATTTTAGAAAATAGTTTATGCGCTATCAGTAAATATGATTATTGATTAGAAACCACAACCAAAAGTAATAATAAATGGCAAACATACAAATTTAAATATTTTATTTCCAACTTGTTACTATTTAGGAGTGATCTTAAATAGGAACAAGTTGTGAGTAATATATAGTAATAATATAGTAACAATTAATAGTAAAAATTTAGCAAGAAGAAATTTTTTGATGAGGAATAAGAATTTTAGCTAATTTTACACTTATATTATTTATCATTGGCCATTGCTTTTTTTAAAATTTGATTTTTTAGTTCTGTTGTAAAAAAATCTTCAAGCTAATCCTTTGATTGTAGACTCCTTCACCTTGTCCTTTATCATCGGTCCACGTGAAGAAAATACTCTCTATAAGTGCCGATGCCCCAGGTTAGTTGAAGGCAAAACTCTACAATCTTGATCGGATTGGGAACTGTGCTATCCTTGAACTCACGAAACAGCCTGAGCCATTTCTCTTCTCTTGAAATAATCACGTCTTCGGCAGTCGCTTCTTGCCTCCACTTTTTTCAATTTGACTTGTAACTCTCCTTGAGCAAACACTACTTCGTGCATGGTCCGATTGGCGAGGCAAGACGATATGATAACACTGCTTCTTATTAGCTGACCATCCAACTTTCACAATTCGTACAGTACAGAAATGACTAATTATTCTGAATAATCCTTCATAGTTAATTATTTTTAGAAATTTTTGGTTACCTGAAATATCAAATTTAATTATTTTACCCGGACGCCAAGAAAACCGGCCGGGACATCAAGACTTCGTCTGCAAATCAGGACTGCCTCGGCCAAACTAAGACGTCATCTAAGCATATTTGTAGTTGTCTTTCGTTTTACTATCTTTAGAGGGTTTCTTTTTAGATATTATATGACATTTTATCGTCGAAATTGAAAGCATTAAATACCGTGTTTTAAATGTATTTTAATTTTTATAAATAATTATTAGTTTCAATTATCTTTATTATACATTTTACTCAGAATTTAGGAAATTGTATCGTTCATTAATTTCTGCATTTTCTATTTAAATTCATTTCCAGAAATAAAAATAGTTCAAATGAGATTGAAAACATGATATGTAAATGAAGTGTCCGTATAAAAATTACGGTGATAGATATTTTTCTTCGTGTATGTTCAGAATATTAAAAAAATACATAGTTATTTAGATGTTTTAAGATTTTTAAACCACTTGACAAAGTGTGTTGAGATATCTTCTCGTAGATCTTTGTAGATAAATTGTGACCAAATAATAAATTATTCAAATCTTTAAGTAATAAATTATTCAAATTGTGTTATAAAAATTAAATTTTCATTCAAGATGTTTTTGCAGGTTCTAAACTCTTGGGCCTGAATGTATTTAAATAATTTTTTATGGTTTGCGTCTATAAATCATGATAACGTGTGCTCTTGATTCTTCTTTAAAATAAAAATATTTATTTTTAAGCTTCCTTTTTGCAGTAATATATTTTTACAAGAATATATTTAAGGCACATCTGATTTTATCTTTACTTTATCGAGTCAGTGCTAAAAATGAGACTAATGCATTTTTATCATTAATATCATCTCGTTTTTAACATACAGGTATTATATATTATTCAATTTTATGAAACAGAAATATATTTTATGATCCACATTTAAATATTAATTTTCGACAACGAAATAAAAACTGCATTATTTAAGTAATGATTTCAATATATTTAAAAAAATTGTTTTAGTTACGTAATATACGAAACAAAAAAAATTTTAGCACTTATTCAATGCGTTTAAAAGTCATGCCATTAAGCTTTTATTTTTTAATTTATTTCATGATTTCACTTTAATGATATTAAGATTTCTGTATTAGTTTTTTAAAATTCTACTTTGTCATAAAAATTGCGTGTAAATAAATTTTTAATGATTTACTGTCAATCCTCCGTTTAACGTGGTGAGTTTGTACCGCGTTATATGGAAACTGGGATTTAACCGTACAGACCAGGCTGATTCGTAGCGCGTTCTATGGAAACCGCGCTATAAGAAACTCGGAATTAGTACAAATCATATCATTCGTACCGCGTTATATGGGAACCCATAAATGCAAAAGACAAGGTAAATTATAAATTATTTTTATTGAATTGAAAAGAGTTCATATAAGGAAATGATAAAAAAAAATGAAACTAAAAAACTGTTTTCAACAAAAACTAGAAAGACTTGTAAAATTATGTTATCTTTCAACACTCATCCTCGCTGTCAGATATAAGTCGCCCATTCGTTTACCAATGCATTTGAGGTGGGTGCACATTAATTAATTCCAGCAGTTCTTCCTCATCTATAGTTTCTTCCCAGAGTACTAGTTCTCTTACAACTCGATGGCTTACTACAAATTCTTCATTGCATAAACGAGAAGCAATGTTTACTATTTCTGTAACTGGGAGTGAAATTGTGGAATCATCTTGTATTGCTTGAACCATTTGAGGTAAAAGAGGTTTCCAACACCTATTAAGCATTGATGGTTTAATTTCCGTGCAAGCCGATGACACGGTTCTTGCACAATTTTTTTAAATTTTGTTATTTTTTTATAGTTTTTTTACAATTATAGTATTGTGTAATGTTGTCCAATTATAAACCACAAATTAAACAGCAAAAAAGCTGAGTGAATGGAGGTTGCAGACAAAATTTTAGAATTGGTCAATAACGAAACGTATTTTGAAAGAGCTCTGAGATGACTGAAACCGATACCGCAAAGATGCTTAGAGATATAAGCGTCAATAAGCATATGTGTGCAGTTCATTGGGTGCACGGAAAGAACTGATGGGACGCTGTTGAACGGAAACCGCGCTATAAGGCTACCACGTTATATGGAAACCGCGTTTTGAGAGTACCGCGTTATAGGAGGGTTGACTGTATATCATTTAGGTTATTTTTCAGAAAACTGATTTTACTAAATAAATTATTTTCCTATAAACATCTTTGCCCCACATTATCATTTACATTTTTATCTGTGATTTGATGATTCTCATAAGTTTTTAAATATTGTATAACTAAGGAAATTATTAAAAATAGTTTTAATTAGTTAGAAACTAACGGGCTCGTTGTTATAAGATGTTCATTTTCAGTTTATTGGATTCAAATCTCAAAAGTGGATAGTCAATTCAAAATCTATTTTAAACTGTAATTGCCGCTAGAATTAACCTTTGTGTAAAAGAAAATATTTTTGGAGCAACAACGTAACCAAAAACATTTTTATTTTTAAATGACTATTTTTGTCTCTTCACTATTAGTCTGTTATCATCGATTATTATTTAACCATTGTCATTTTACTCTGATTTATTACATCATATTTTCTTATAAAAGTCCTAAAATATATAATAAATTAATCTGAGTAATTTCTTAAGTTAGCATTTTTTGCGATAAAGTTTTAACTGTCAAGTATATCTTCTGTAACCAAATGCATATTTATATATAGTTTAATCATAATGTTTTTTCCGAACCGGTTTTTTGTCACTGCATGGATGAATGAGTAAAAAAATTATGAAATTCAAACGAAATTCTAATTATTTTTTAATTTTCAGTTCATCGGTTTTTAAGCGTTTTATTTACTAAACTTTGTATTGTTTTCTGTAAAATATATTCATATTGGCTCCATTGTTAATTACTTAAAAAATTATGGTCATATTATCTGTTTTGATTTAAAGGGAATATGAGTTCTGCTATTTAAAGGGAATATGAATTATGGTATTTATTTTTTGCATATAATTAAACAATTTCTACTTTTAGAATACGTAGTTAAATAAATGAATTTTTTCACAATGAATATAAACAAAAGATTCTTACATTTGAGTTTAAAACACATAAATATCATTATTAAATTTGAAGTTAGAAATTTGTTTGTATATTTTATATCTTTTACGTTTAAGTGTTTAGTATTACGCTTATAGTGTATAGTAATCGACACATTGACTCCCTGGTTGATAAGAGTAGAGGTTGTCACAATATCCTCAAGCATATCGCTGGGAGAGACTGGGGAGCCGAATCTGCCACCCTACACTGCTCTCGTGAGATCCATACTGGAATATGGTTTTCAGGTATACTCCTGTGCTATGTACCAGTAATCTGCAGAAACTTGAGAAAGTTCAGCTTAGTGCAGTCATAGTAATTTCTGGTACGCGTAACAGCTGCCCGAACCAAATTCTACGATGTGAAACAATTCTACAGCCATTCGAAATGAGAAGGAAATATGATCTTGTAAAATACTTTGCCAAATTAGCTAGTCTTGGCACTCAGAATCGGACAGCTAAATTTTTAATTAATTGACAGAATCTCCAAAGATTGAAAAGGACAGTTCTTTTTCTCGGGCCCTTTCGATTGATGCAATCAAGCTCAACGTAGATCCACAATTCCTTTGCAGTCCGGTTAAACCAAATGTGGGCCTGCCTAAAGTGTTTTTCCACACAGCCCTTCTCTCTGAAATAAACAAAAGCAACCACCCTCCAGAGTATTTAAAGCAATTGCCTTTGGAGATAATTAACAATCCTGCCGAAGATCTAAAGATAAAACGGATGGCAGCGGTGACGATCATCACCATGCCGGCAGTGGAATTTACACTATTTACCCTGCTGAAGTTCATGAATCAAGATCCATTAGAAACCCAGATATTTGATCTGTGTTTCGCAGTGAACTTCTTGCCATTAAAATGGGTCTGGAAAATATCAAATCTAGATCCATCTTTGATAAAATATGGATCTTCACTGAGAGTCGAAGCTGTATTCAACACTTGAGCAATTAGGATAGAGTAACGGACCCATCTGGTGTTTCTATCCTTCGTATGTTAATTGCCTTATCTGCCTCCCACGACATCCATATTCAGTGGGTAACTTCTCACGTGGGCCTATTTGGCAATGAACGTGCTGATCAGTTGGCTAAGGACGGTACTTTCCTTCCAGCCTCTCCAGATTTGATCCTCACTCTTTCAGAATTGTTTTCTCTCCGCAAAACTTATGCCAACAAAATTTGGATTGTCCCTCCAAGTCACAACTGGTATCGCCGCAGGCGACCTGGTGGAGCCTTTGGCAAGCAAGAGTCTCGTGCTGAACAGACCGCTACCTGCAGATTTGCCAGTGGTCATACTAGGAGTCTCAACTTTCAGAGGCAAATTAAGCTCTTCCCAAACTGTAAGAAGTGTAATTCCAACGAGGCTAGTCCTCAGCACCTACTAGATTGCCTGGATTTCACTATGGAAGGGTTTCTTGAGAGACCTCTCCTTTTCCTCGAGTTTTTAAAGGTTTACGGCCTCATGGATCGGATATAGCGGAGCTATATCAGATTGGATTAGTAACAACATAGTGTTTAGTATTTGATTTGCAATTTTTATACATTTAATTATTTTGAATTAATTTGAATATTGGAGAAGATGTTCATATTTTGCTGTTTAACATCCGAAAGTAGCTTTTATTTACTATAAACCATCCAAGCTTAATAACACATAATTTTATTATTCCTTCCGATGTAATTAAAAGAAAGCAAATTGCATCGATAATTACATTTTGTATAATTAATAGAAGTCATTTTTAAAACACATCAACTTGTTACATCAGTACATATCAATTTTAAAAAAGAAAATAAAATTCTTATTTTTACATTAATTTTGATCTGTTTAAAATCTTAAATCATTCGTTCTATTTCTCTATTGAATGGAAAATATAAATTTAAAAATTTATATCTGCTTATATTTATTAGACTTCCGTTTATATTTCCGTTATATCTTGATATGCCGGGTAAAAGCTTATTTTACGCAAAATTTAAATTATGCAAATAAAGGAATCACCTTTCTATTTACGATTGACAATTTCTTGCTGAGTGAAATCACTTCACTTTCATCCAAGCTGGCAGTCGAATGGTTAGCGTTTTTGCTTTCGGTTTAGCGGTTCGAATCCCACCTTCGATATGGACACTTGTACTGGTTTAGAATTCATTTTAAACCGTAGGTCCCGGTATAATTAGCCCTCGTGTATGCCCTATGACGCTGAATGACAAATAAACCACTAAATTGCTGCTTCAAATTTTAAATGTGGTTCAGAGGACGAAATTGAAATCGACACTTTTTATTTTTATATAAAATGCAATATTAGAGATGAGGAAATATTTGAAATTATGAATATCCCAAATATGTGGTTATTATTAACAAGATGATCTTGGCATTGAACCAAATATTATGTCCTCTACCCTATGAGCACGAAAGCATTGTTTTCTTTCAACTTTCTTCAAGAAATTAAGTCAGTTTTCTTCATTACTTTTCTTCATAAGAAATAGCTTCATCAAGGTTTATTTACATTTCAGAAAAATTCTTAAATATCCGGTTTATGGAGAAAAAACAATTAAAAAGTAACTTTGCGATAATTTTTTAATTTATTTTCACTATTAGGTAAAATTATTTGTTGCTAATATTTTTATAACGAAACTTAAGGATTTTTAAAAATAAAGCCAGTAAAAATTATTTAATAAATTTCATTTGTGTACCTTGCTGCTTACGGTCTTAGAATCCATCTATAAATCAGTTGAAGCGAATTTACTTTCATTCTGTGACTCTTATGAGATAAAGTTTATTATTTACATAAAATAGTAAGAATAAAAGTAACAATAAGCAAAAATGTAAAATCACATTACATAAAATGCGTTGAAATAAAAATAACTCAAACACCAAACAAAAGACTTCGAATTCGCGAAAGTTTTGAGAATTTTTGAAAATTCTTTAGAGGCTGTGATAGATTTCAGGACATTTTAAATTGCGAAACGATTCACTGACCTTTGAACAAAACAACAAAGTTGCTTTAAAGTTGTTTTTTTCAATTGTACATCATTTCATGAGCAATTACTAAGCTAAAGGGAATTGAATCTGGAATAAGAGAACAAAAAACATCTATCTTCAACTTTAAATTGGTAAGTAATGAAATATCTTGATCGCTTTAAAATAAGCTTTCCTAATAATCAAACAAACTCTGTTACAAAAGATGTCAGATGAATTTTTATTTACTGGAGTTCTAACGATTCGAATCGTTCTGAAAAGTTCCAATGTACAATAGTGTGAAACTGCGTTGCGTTTAATTCATGATTAAAGAAATGTTTGAGTTTTTGTGATATGAATACAAAATATTGTTCATTTTTAATACGATTTACTGAATATGTAAGTTTTTAATACAAATATTAGTAAAAGTTTACTATGGGATATCTAACAATTTTCATACTTTTTATAAAATTTACGTTAGTAAAATTGCTGAAATAGTAGAATTACCAGAAATTTGCTAAATAAAGTTGTATGCAATTAATTTTTTTCCACACTCTAAACATTTAAATTTTAAAAAGGATTTATGAGTTAAAAATATGAAATGCAGAACGCGTAGATACTCAAATTCATGTGTACAATTTTTAAAATTTAATGGATCTCAAACATTCGAATAAATGAAATTTCAATTGATTATTCATACCAGTTAAAATATTTAAATATGAATATTATTTAATTATTTATTAATTTAAGAAATTGTTGATAGATTTTTTATGTATGTATTTTTATTTTAATATATTTAAATCTGCCATGGGATTAACTTAAAAGTCTGAAATAGAAAATTTGGAAATTCAGAATTAACTTATTATCAAAACTTTTTATCGATTTGATGAGAAAAAATCAGTAATATTTAACCATTTTATTCGTTAAACACACGAATAAAAACTTGTTCACACATAAGATAATTACGCCGAATTTGTAGTCGAATGGTTTGCACTCTTGCCTTCTGTTCAATAATTCGTGAGTTCAAATCCCGCCTTCGGTATGGATGTTTGTAGTAGTAAAAGTCACTTAAATTAAAAACTATATAAGCTATGTATTTACTACGTAAAAGAAAAAACATCTCTTACTCGGGATTTATTAATTTTCTTCGTTGTTCCCAATGGAAATTCTAATGATAAATTTTAATTTTTATATAGTAAATTCTGATGAAAATTTTTATATTTTGTAACATAAGTTCATATTTCTTGAATGGAAAACACAATTCAATCTCTGTAAATATAAATGTGAAATAAAAAAATTAGATTACATTTTTTATAAAAACTAAACTTATTTCTTAAAAGTTTGAATTTAAATTTTAATGGAAACTTATTCATAAAATTAAGAATGCTTATATGTAAGAAAACACTCTAATAAGTCGTGAACAAAATTTATTTTTTTACTAATTAATTCAAAATGTATATTGAAAAATTAAAATTGCATGTATTTTCTTCGTTATTTAAAGATTTATTGGAACATTTTGTACACATAATGTTTAAATACAATATAACCAACAGCGTATTTTGTGATATGATGCAAAGAATCCATAAAACATATCTTATTCATCTTAAATTCTTTGATAAGTTATTCAAAAACTGTTGGCTAGAGCTATGAAGTATATATCCGGTTTTGTATTGTAATGAGGCATTTTTTTTTCCTTTCTCGCAACGAACCGTACATCATGCTTCTTATCCGATGGGAACATCAAGAAATATTTGTCCGTTCAGCTATATTTTATGTAAATAGAGCACTAGTAAGAAATTATTTACTGTTTTTCCTGCTATTATTTGAAAACTTACTCCGAAACGTGGTTAAAGATATTTTCTAAAATAATAATTACAAGTTTTCTGAATAATATATGGTATGTATCAAATTACAGTCCTGGGAAATTTAAATTTCCATTTCATAGATTTTCCTGCTTTTATACGCGCACTTGGTTTTTAAGAAGTGAGCGTATTCTACATATAACAGAGCGTAACGCCATATGAAAACATTAAAATTCCGTGTGAATTATTGAGCTAATTATTTCTAATAATTAAAAATTAAATAGTTATTTAATTTTTTTTACTATATTTGATTAAAATCTTATAAATTCAGTTTTGCATTTTTAATATGCATATTTTTATACCTTATACAATAATTATTTACAATATTTATAGCTATGGATCCCGTTAAGACATATTCTTTCCATTGAAGGGCTACAAGTTCGATTCTAGGCACTAATGAACAATCCCTGTGAGAAGTTAGGACGAAAATTAGCCAATTTTAGGACGAAACCGTGTTGATAGCCGAATAGTTAAACCCCTGTTCAATTCATCAATTCCTGTATATATATATATATATATATATATATATATATATATATATATATAATTAATTAGCTTTTTGTGGTATTTTGAGAGAGAAATCTTGTTTAATTTAATAAGCCTTCCTGAGAAAAATATGATTGAAAAAAGACATTAACGGTTTTGTGAGGGTGAGTGCTAGTGAGTTTCCCAAGCATCCCCTTTTACTGCAAATTGGTGTGGCCCAAAAAATAAGTTCCCTCGAATGCCTGTTTATGGGGTTGATATTAAAAATGCTTTACAATTGCCTTCGATATTTATTTTATTCCTGTTCATTTTATTCGATTCCTTTTTACATATTAGCAAAGTAAACTTTGTATTGACTATAATCATCTTTTCGAAAATGTTATTTTAAAAAAGGTCTTGTTACGAATTCACTTCTGTAAGTTTGATAAATACTTCAGTTATCAGTTCGTCATTAAGTATTTTATTAAATAACTGGATAATTTCATAAATTTGTAAGATAATTCAATTTAATGGTAAACTTACCTATACTATTCAAATATTTTCAATTATCCTAATTTTATTAAATCCCATTTTTTAATACTTTATTTTATTAATGAAATTTTGAATCTTATTTTTTGTTTTCACTTATATATTTCAAATATAATCACCATATCAACATATTAAATGTGAATTCATAAATACATAGGGTGGAATATAGGGCATTTCCTCCCATTGCCTAAATTAAATGAAGTTTTAATTTATGCAGTTAAACAATTGTTTTTGTTTTTTTTTTCGCAATGTAGAAACTTAGAATCGGTTTCATATGTTCTCGTTTAAAAATACTTAAGTGTATAGAACGGTAAAAATTGTTGTTAGAACGGATGAGAAGATTTTTTATTGATTTCAGTAAAACGAAAGTCAAAATCCTTATTCTTTTCTCATGTTTATCTTATCACATTTTTGTAAATTTGAGTTAATATTTTCTAGAAATGGAAAAGATAGAATCGTGGCTGGACGAGCACCCACACTTCGTGTACAATTATTTCGTCCGGAAGGCTTCTCGTCAGATGGTGGATTCATGGCTGTTGTCACACTCGGCGCCGCAGGGATTGGTGCAGGACAGTTCCTCCACAGAGTCCAGCCCAACTTCTCCCGGATCTGGTGCATCCACTCCAGTACGCAAAATATCAGCTCACGAGTTTGAAAGAAGCGGAATACTTAGGTGAATAGAATATTTTTTTTTCAAACTAAATGCTTCATATAGAACAGTTTGCTTGCATAAAAAAGTTTTTCTTAGATTGTAACTTAAGCCGCTGGAGCTCAAAAGTTGTGGGTTGCCTTTTGTCGTGGGAATGAATATTTGCTGCGGATTGGAATTCTTCGCCCGTGATTGTTTCATTTTGACTTTGGATTTTGAAACTAAATCCAAAATTAGGATTTGATTTCGGGATGGATTAAGATTGAAATCCACCTAAATCGTGGAAACTGATAGGATTCCGAGCAATAATCGATTGTTTCTCTCTGATGTTGAATTCTGGAACTGATGTTGGATACCGTAATGAATTTAGATTTGTATCCCTCTAAATTGTAAAAGCCGGTTGAATTCCAGCGTAATGGTGGATCATTTCTTATAATAAGACGTTAGCTTCTGGAACTGAATATCGAATTTACGTTGGATTCTGAAATGGATTAATATTGGAGTTCACCTGAGTTTGTGGAAGTTGGCTGGATTCCATGGCAATGGTCAATGACTGCTTCACGTTAGAAATTTGAATTCCAAAATGAATTTAGTTTGAAATCTATTTAAATCGTGGATTCCAGAGCAAGTCAATGATTTTTTGCCTCTACACCTCTACACTTTATTTAAAATATTATACTTAAAATAAAATTGAAGAATGTCTAGTGTGCTATAGCTGATTTTAGAGTGACAAACCAACCCTAATCCATTGTATTTAGAAAAAATATTAACGAAAAAAACTTAAATTAGACATTACAAGTTCTTTGGCACATTTCTCACCAGGATGTACCCTTAGGACCCTACTGTTCCTGGTAGAATTGGCACAGCATGCCCACTTTTGTGGACCTTACGCCATTAAACCCAACCAACCAACTTCCTAGTAGAATTCTATTCCCTAGATGCCAGTTATTATAGAACAACTGGGGATAATCTGTCCACTACTTGGTGTAAAAAGCCGGAACACGTTTTATAAATTTAAAAATTTATTCTTTTAACTTCTCCTTAAATATATTACCTAATTGTGTGTCACTTGACAAAATAAATAAAAAAAATAAAAAAATAAAATAAAAATTAAAAAAAAAAAAAAAAAAAAATTGCGATATCCATGCAGATCCACCTTAGTAATGTCCATGCAGAAAACAGATATATAACATTCAGCTATTGTTTTTTGGCTTAATATTAACTTGGATTCGTCTAACTTAGAAACCTGAGTTTAACATTAAGCCATGTTGAAAATAATTAATTTTCTGTTACATTGACATGCGCTTGATAAGTTAGTGGATTTGGAATTTTTATCTGGTTTTTTTCTTAAAATTTAATATTTAAAAAAGGTGAATATTTACATTTCAGGATATTTGCTTTGTCTTTAAGCTGCACTTAAACTTGTAGGGCAAATAAAATTATTATTAGTAGTAGTGGTAGCTCACAAAATGCTGGCATCAAGACCAGAGCTAACCATCAAGCAAAGAAAGATCGTCAAACTTACTCATGATGAGCAATTTGCGATAACGATTTGTTATTTCTAGTCAATATTTTTTAAAGAATTTGTGTAAGTACAATTAATTATGTATATATTTTTAGGGGCTTTTGCTTCAGTTTTCTCTATAGCAGCATATGAAACAAATATCATCTGGAAAAATCTCTCAAAGGATGTTAAAAATTTATCTAAATATCTTCGACTTCTACGTCATTTTTACTATGTGTTTATCTTAAGCATTCTTCTTCAATGACGCAACAGCCCCTGGTGGATCTTGTGTGGCCTCCTCAATAAGATTTCTGTAGATCACTCTTCTTTTGGCCATGGTGTTCCAGTTTGTTACTCTCAGGGTGTTGAAGTCCCTTTCAAGGCGGTCAACCCATCTGAGGTTGGGTCAGCCAGCCCCAAGCTCTTGCTCTTATAGGTATGACAAGAAATATTTTTTGCGTTGTACGTTCACTGTTCATCTTGATAACGTGGCCAGCCCATTTAACTCTTTGAATTTTAATAAACTTTGACGTCTAATTTTCTAAATGCACTATAAAATTCTCAATTTGAGCTTCTGTGCTACACGTCATTAGCTTCTTTACCTCCAAAAGTTGTCCTTTGTATCCGCCGCTCAAAGATATCAAGAGCTTTTTTATCTTTTTGAGCCACTGTCCAAGTTTATCCTAAACATTGCCCATTATAGAAATATTACACTTATAATTACGATTGTCAAATATCTTTACAATGTTTCATCCTCTTAATTACTTTATTTATATCTGTGTTTTTTTTCTTATCTTTAATTAATATCCTTAAACAAATTTCTAAAAACGCAAAAATTAGGATTTTCTTGGAAGTTTCGACACGTTTCTGACTAATGGCAATGAGAGACTCTACATAACGCATTAAAGCCTTTTTATTGAATTGGTTGATGAAGGCTGTAATTAGATGCCACAGAAAACTTGATATTGGCATTTTTTGGCGAGCAACATAAATATCTATCGTATTAAAACTCATTTAAATGTTTTTAAAGACATTTTATAGACTAATCCAATGTCTCCTATTTACTTAGCAATTAGCTATTTTTCTAGCAAGCAACTTCTGTCGTACCTATCCATAATACATGAAATTATTTTACTCTTTTTGTTTTTTGCACTGTATTAAGGCTTTTTATCTTTTAATCAGTATTTAATAAATTATCTACTTATTCATTAGTTCTGTGTTTTTCGAATTAATTACTCGTGTTTATGTGCACGTGTCCATTACTCATTTTTCAAGCAGCCACTCTTTATTGATTAGGATATTTACAATTAATACATACTTAGCTTAATGTCAACATGAAAGTAATCACTCAAACAAACCACAGGCGGTGTGTTGATAATTTCAAAGCACTGATGATATTCCCCTGCTAATTTATTTTTCAGGCCGATCGTAAACACCACGGTGGATGGTGTACCCACCTTCCTGACGCTGCCCCTCCCAGGTGATGTTGCGCAGCCCTTGGCGAACCGAGCCGGCCGCAAGAGCCGCCAAGAGCTGAGGGCGCTGGACGAGAGGGAGCTCATCTTCGAGTTGGTGAAGGACATTTGCAACGATCTCGAAATCAGGAGTTTGTGCCACAAGATCTTGCAGAATGTGAGCATTCTCACGGATGCTGACAGGTGTTCGCTTTTCCTCGTGAGGGGGGAGAAGGAGGACCCAAACAGGTCAGAAAACTGCTTTTATCTCAATTAACTCGAATTGCCTTACTTTTTCATTCATTAATTTATCTTCATTATTCACTGGTATAATGCATGCTTAATTATGTGTGTAGTAGTTTATTTCCATAATATTGTGATTCTATTGTTTTGTATCAATGAACATTTTCGCAATTTATTCCTTTAAAAAAAGTAGATTTCTTTTTTACTTTTGCACAACTAGTTGTTTATTAATTTAGATCTATTAAACTTTCGCATCAATACTCGATTAATTTATTCAAATTAATCAGAAATTAATGCTAATAAATTATTAAACGATAGCCGAGCTGGCAGCCAAACGCCTGGAATTCAGTCAAACTGTTCGTGTTTTCCGCTAGCTTGAATTCTTGTACACTCTTAAAAAAAATCGAGTGGATTTCACTCAGAAGGAGAAAATTTCACTCTTTCTTTTTCACAAAACTCAACCAGTCTTTAAAATAGAAATTCACTCTTTTAAAAGATGAGGGTAAACCACTCCTTTTAAGGAGAAGAACAACAAATCCCTTCAAGGGGTAAATTGGATAGAAAAAAAGAGTGAATTTCAATCTTTTATGGAAGTATTGCTGTTTTCTTTTTATATTTACAATTTAGTGCAGAAATTAGGTTTTGAATTCTTTATTTTAAGAATATTTTTTTAAAATTTTTTAGACAATTATAATATAAAAACATGTAATTTCTTCATTCAATAATATAACTGTACAATGGTATAACAGTTGAAAGACATTTTAATTGATCTGGATAATTCTAGTGGTTTTTAAATTACATACATTATCAAGTAAACTGTTCAGCCATTTATTACGTTATTTAGATCGATTTAGTTTTACATGTGAATGTAGCACTCTCAAGAAAAAATCGTCACACTACTTATTTTTCAGTTTAGTTTACTATGGGCCCATTATGTACAAAATAAATTTTTTATACACTTTATTAGTACAACAAATTATACACAATTTAAAAAAATACATAAATATTATATAAATAAATATAAGTACTTTTGAAAAAATAAATATTTATAGTAAAGCTAAATATTTAATTTTGAATATTGATAATATGCATTTTTAAAGTTACATGAGGATAAAGACAAATATTTAGATTATTCTGTTGAACAAAACTGACTTATATTTTTGCAAATAAATCTTTTCTTATGATATTTTCCAAGTTTAAATTAAACTCAAAAAAACTTTAATGAAACTAAGAATGAAATTAAAAATAAAATGCAAGATTATACAAAAAACATTTATTCAATTTTTAATACAGAAAAAGATTAAATAAAAATATGTATACAGAAATTCTTATGTTTATGATGTCAAATTAATATTGGAGCTTGGCAGTTTTATTGTCAGTGTAATAAAACTAAGAATACTATTAAAATAAGAAGAATAAAAATAAGTTAATATGGATTTTAATGCTAGTATTTTGCAAAATTTAGATCTTTATCGATTATAGTTAGAATGTGTTGTTTAACTTAAAGTCCAAACTGAACCATTTTTTAATTTATAAATCATATATTCCACGAGAGTATAAATTTCAATAAGTTTAACATTGTATTAACATTAAACACATGATGACTTTTATATAAAATATTGAACACTTTTTAACCTTGTATATCCGGCATCAATAAAAATCCCCAATCCACACATAAAAAGATTTCATATTCAGGTCTTGCTTTTGACCGTAGCAAAGCAATAGTAGTGGACTACTTTTGAGCGCTATTCTTCTACAGATCTCTTCTAATTCGAAAACCCCTCGTGGGTTTACTTTCTTCAGGTAAACACAGGTGTCACAATCCCAGTGATCTGTCCTCTTCTTTTATATCTTCTCTTTACTCTATTGCATTCTCTTCCTTTTCTCCCTCAGTGTGGTTGCCTCGCAAGAGGTTGAGGGCTGCCCTTGAGTAGCTTTCGCCGCTCTGTTGCTATTAGCTACTCTTGTGGACTAAATCACCCGCGTGTTTGCCGTGCGTGAAGACCCGTGTCCCTGGAAAGGAGGGTCCTGGTAATTGAGGCCTCCAGAGATCAACACGTTACTTTGGCCTTTGCTTCAGGTAAACGGGAGGTGCGTTGTGGTCCTCAGCAAATCAATCTGCTCTATGGATCAAGCGATCGGTACATTTATTGGGTGACTCGTTAAGGTTGGGGGACACCTCAGGATGTACTGTGAGCGTATAGGACCTGGCTAGCACTGGTGCAGCTGGTCTGCATCCCCTTGTTGGACTCGGTGGTGCCATCAGGTCCCGAATCTTCCATCTCTATTATGGAAACATGTCTATTATCTTCTCTCCTACGGGAGCATACATTTAATGTGCTAAAAGCAAAATCATATACTGTGAAACGGAAAGAGGGTACTTTAGATACTGTATCCCTTTTCTAAATCCAAAAAGGTATTGCTGGCAATATCAGAGAAGTGAGGATCATCCGGAAACTACATTCTGGAGATCTAATGATTGAAGTTGTTTCAAAAGCACAAGCTACTCTTATTAGCAGCATGAATATGCTTGCTAACCTTGAGGTGTCCGTCCAACCTCATATTAATCTTAACTTTTCACGTGGTGTGGTATCCGCCAAGGATTTGCTAAATAGGTATGCGGACGAGATCTTAGAAAATCTCAGAGATCAAAAGGTCTGTGCTGTAAAACTCTTCACTGTCAGATATAATGGTAAGGCACAGGGATTGGCAGATTATAAATACTAAACATCTCGTACTGACATATGCAACACCAGACCTACCGCAGCATATTAAAGTTGCATGTACGCATCTATCCGTCAGGCCGTTTATTCCAAATCCTTTGAGTTGTTTCCAGTGCCAGAGATTTGGTCACTCCAAAGCAGCTTGGAGGAGCAAACTGACTTGCGCTCGCTGCGCAACAGTTGGTCATGACAGCTCGTCTTATACTGCAGAGGAGAGGTGTGTAAACTATAAGGGGGACCATCTCTCCTACGCTAGAAGTTGTCCTATCTGGATACTGGAAAAGAAGATCACAACCACTAAAGTTAAGAGTAATTGTTCACATCCTTAGGCGACACCTCAAGCAGGAGTTAGTTATGCATCTGTCGCCGCCAAAGTCCCCAGAGCGGCTAGTACGCAAGCGGATGCTCTTTCGCTTCCAACAGTAAAGTTACCCCTTACATCTGTACAAAAGCCAAAATCGACCTTTACAACCATTCCCCGTAGAAAAGCTCCGATGGCTAAATCTAAGGCCTTGAAGATCTTAAAACTAAAATCTGCAAAAGAGGGCAATGTAGACCCTCCATCTCCACCCGTAAAGCCTTATCCCTGGAGGCTGACACTGATTCCTTACATCCCTCGGACGAAGATCTATCGTTTGAAGAGATATCAGATGACAAGGCTTTCAGCTGCGGGAATGGAGCTCTTCAAACTGAATAATAACTTCCTTTGTTTCTTAGAACTGCCATGGTTTGCGTACCCATCACGATGACATAAAATCTGTAATATCAGCCTATAACCCCGCGTGTTTTGCACTTCAGGAAACATTCCTGAAGTCCAGCAATAACTTTTCCATGCGTGGGTTTAAAAGCTTTAGAAAAGACTGTGGTGACGATGGTTCAGTGTCTGAAGGTATTCGTATATTAACATCCAATAACTATCCCAGCACTGCCCAACCTTTGAATACTACACTACCGGCTGTGGCTGTGCGAATTCATACAGTATGCTTGTTGACAGTATGTAGTTTGTATTTTCCACCACGCGATGTCATCCGCCAAGAGGAACTCGATGCATTAACAGATCAGCTGCCAACGCCATTTCTGCTGTTAGGTGACTTTAACGGCCATAGTTCTTTGTGGGGAAATCATGATACTAATTCTCGCGGTTGGCAGATAGAACGGTTCATCTCAGACAACAGTCTCTGTCTGCTTAATACCGACGAGAAGACATATTTCCATGTACCCACAAGAACATTTTTTCTCTCGATCTAGCCATTTGTTCTCAATCTCTTTTGCCATTGTTAAATTTAACAGTAGGAAATGATATGCATAATAGCGATTATTTTCCCCTTGTCATCATATTGGAGGTAGTAGTGTAAGACAACGCTTACCTACTTACATGTACAGTCGGGCAGATTGGACATTATTTACACAGTTGTTGATGCTAAAATGGTTTCGATCGAAGATATTGATATTGCCTTTTGTAAAGTCACTGAAACAATTAAGAATGCAGCTGATGCATCAATGCCCAAGAGTTCCTCTATACCACACAGGCGGTGCAAACCTTGGTGGAACAAAGAATGCCAAGAAACATATAAAAAACAGGTAGTTATGGGGGGTATTCAGAAGGTACCCCACTACGGGCAAACTTATCGCATTTAAGAGAGCAAAAGCATTAGCTCGCATAGTTCATCGTCGAAGTCAGAAGGAATCCTGGTCCTGCTATGTATCTTCAATAACATCTTCAACTTCCAGTAAGCAGTTGTGGAGAAAGGTGAGAGCAGCCAATGGAATTTATAGAGAATTTTCTATTCCTATTTTAAAATCCGGAGCTGCTATATACTCTTTTCCTACGGATATTGCTAACGTCCTTGGTGAAGCATTTGCACGTCTCAAGCTCGAACTCTTATAGTCTTTCGTTTTTGAGGCCTAAGAGTCGTGCTGAGCGAGTACCAATTCGCTTCAACCATCGACAAGCCTTACCGTACAACTGTGAATTTAGAATGTTTGAATTGAAGAAATTTTACATCAGGCCAATAACACCAGTCCAGGACCTGATGGAATCAGTTATCTCGTGCTTCAACATTTAAGTCCAGACTTGCTGCTAAACTTACTTTAATAGGATCTGGGCTGAAAAGGAATTTCCATCTTTATGGCAAGAAAAAGTAGTGATTCCTTTCCTAAAGACTGGTAAGGATCTTTCAAATTATCGACCAATCGCTCTGACGAGTTGCTTATGTAATACTCTCGAACTTATGGTCAATGCCCGTCTCATCTATGTCTTAGAAACTAATAATTGTATCCATAAGAATCAGAGTGTATTTCGTAAAGGAAGATCTAATCTTGATAACACATTTGGGAACTCATATCCGCAACGCTTTTGTGCGGAAAAATCAGTTACTTTCCATTCTCTTCGGCATAGAGAAGGCATATGACCGTACATAGCAATATGGAATTCTCCGTACATTATATGATTTTAGCTTTCGGGATAATCTTCTAATATTGCTGCAGAATTTTTTACGCTCCCGTGTTTTTAAAAAGTACTTATTGGAAACTATACATCCAATACTTTTATACAATCTGAAGGTGTTCCTCAGGGCTCAATTGTAAGTGTCACACTTTCTAGCTTATTCATCAATAACATTCTCCATCAGCTTCTATCATCAGTACAAGATACTTTGTTTGCTGATGATCTGCAAATATCATGCGAAGAAACAAATATGCGATTAATTGAGAGACAACTGCAAACAGCAGTTAACAGACTTGCTGCATGATGTGCCGAGAATAGCCATGCCTTATCACCAAGCAAGAGTAAATATCCACTTCTGTAGAAAGACTAGCCTATACAATTATCCAATGATATAAATCACTCCAATACAAGTAATCAACGAAATAAAATTTCTGGGAATTATCTTTGACCGAAGATTAACCGTTACGAACACCGTTACGAAGTGCAGATGTTAAATTAACTCTCCTTCGTATCGGACACACACGTTTCACACACAGACATTTGTTTTTAAGTGAACCAAATCCATAGTGTCAAAAAATTATGTGTGAGGAACCATTCACTGTTTATCATATTTTAATTTCATGTCATGATTTTAACCAACAACGTTTACTCTTTTTTTAAAACTAAATTTATTAACTCTATCTGATATAATAAGGGATAATAAGGGATTCACCCCATAAAAACCTATTTGCTTTCTTGAGGGCAATAAGCTTCATACATTTTATTTAATTTGTATTTTAAAAATTAAAATTATATGTTTGATTTTTTCTTTATATTTTATAATTAAATTTTAAAATAATGTATGCACTGATTTTTTTTAAGACTTTAATGTTGCTTGGGTTTTTGAAAAAAAAAAATAAACTAATTAAATTAAAATAAAATAATAATAAAGCTACAAAAATCTTACTCTTGGCGCAGCTTGTCCAATTTTGGACCTTACGCCATGAAACCCAACCAACCAACCTAATTCGAAAAAAAAAATCATAATAACTAAAATTTCTATAATATTTGTATTCTCATTATAGTGTCTATATAAACTTTAATACCAAAAATTTTCATAAGAATAATACTTCAAAAAATAAATAAATAAATAAATAAAGCCCTATTTATTAAAAAAATTAAAATAAAATAAAGCTGCAAGAAATCAGATATCTACGTAATTATATTCTGTATTGGAATTATATTCAGCCTAAAAAATACTATCATCCTGAATTCTCACATATTTATTCCATATTACAGGATAAGTTTTTGAACATGCGATTATTCTAAGAGCATAGAATGCAGGCTATTTACTGATGAAACAGTCATACAGCCTCTGGATATCAAATTCTAAATCTATCTGCTATAAGGAGCATAATCATATATATTAAATTAATAGAACATTTTATTGTAATTTTAAGCATTTTTATTGTATTTTATTGTAATTTAATGATACCATTTTTTTTAGCCAATTACACTTTTGTGTAATTGGCTAAAAAATGGTATCATTAATTAATTAAAACGTAGTAACTTAAGTTAGTAAATTAATGATTATCTAGTAGTTTTTGAAAATTTTTATAAGAATGTGGGAAAAATATATAGAATAAATTGATATATAAAGAAACAAATACGAAATAATTTTGAATTTTTTCTTTGTTGTGAAATAGATATAGACCCTATCACAATTTACAAAACGGATTATTAAGCATTAAATAAAAATATATTACATGAATGCATAAATTTATTTTTAATGTTAAAGCATTTTGAATCAATCAACTGTAACTGAAAAACAGCTAAAACTAAATGAAGAAATTTTTTTACAAATTACAACAAAAGAATTTTGAAACTATGCTTTTGTATAACATACACCAATATTCAAATACATTGCAATTAAAATGATTTTTAAAAATACAAAATAGAAAACTACAATATAATAAAAGACAAAGCAATACTGCATATTTTGTAAAATATAGATTTAAATTGCTTTCTTTTAGATCATGCAATCGTAAAACAAATACAAAAATAACAATAAGATTTTTCTTCCATTTTTGTATAAAAAATGTTTTTCTCTGCAAAATTTCAACTAAATGTTTTTGGCATTAGAATAATTTAAAATACCTTATTCACAAGCAATAAAAAAACTTGGAAATGCATTAACAGCATGTTTCATGTTCTACCATTAAAAATGTAGATACACAAATTATGTAAGGAATTGTAAATGTTTTGTTGTCCTTAAATCATTGTCACATTGTAAGAAAATAATGTTGATATAAATATTTAGTACTTTCATCAATATTTTAAATTCATCCTTAAACATACAAAAAGTACAGGTTTTATACTACCAATGTTCCACTGAAAGCAGCCTCTTTTGGATACTTAGAGACATACATTCTGTTATAGAATAAAACAATAGATGGTCTATTTTCCATGACAAAATGTTATTTTTTTTAAAAACATTTTCTTTCTTTAATAAAATCTTTCTTTAATAAGAGATTTTAACGGAAAAATTGATTGGAATTTTCATGTCATTTAATTAAGTAAAAATGTTATTACGTTCAAAGATTTTTTTGATGAATTTCATAAAGCATTTCAAATTGTAATCAATCTGAAAGGAAAAATATACACATATGTGTTTATTTAAAAATATCATACATGTAAAAATTAGTTATGGTCAACTGAATTAAAAATACTGATTATTTATTTTTAAGCAATTAATTTCAAATTAAAAATTTTGGAAAATTTTAAATGAATTATAATTAAAATTTGGTTTTAGCTGTAAAAACAAACAAAACTTAATTTCAAAATAGATTTAAAATCATTATTAAAATTTCTTAAGCTAATTACCAAGTAATATTAATTTAATGAATAATAACAATTACCTTTCATTATTTTATAACCAACTTTAAAACCAAAAACTTTAATAAGAGATTTTAACTAAAAAATTGATTGGAATTTTCATGTCATTTAATTAAGTAAAAACATTACATTAAACATAGAATAATACTTCAAATTTTAAAATACGTTTTACAAGCAAAATGAAATTAATACTTGTAGTAATAACAATAGTTAACATTTTCTCAGTCTCCATAAAACTTATTTTTATTACATATTATACAGAATATACCTGATCAGCGATTTCTTCCTTATATTGCATTTCATCATCTTCAAAATAACTCCATGTTTCAGATTTGCTTTTGTTAATTTTTTTTTTAATTGTTTTCTTCACTGCTGACAATGACAACCATAAAATACGAATACAAGTTATATTTCCATCGACAAAATGTTTAGCTGTAAATTCTAAAATATACAAATTAATAGTAGATTTTGATACATATAAAATTTTGTTTTCGTTTTATCTATGAACGCTTTCTTACATAGTAGCAATCAAATCAAAAATTATCATTGAAATTTTAATAAATAAAATACATACTGTCAATAAATATTCTGTAGATTAATATTTGCTGTATATTGTATTAACATTTAAACTAAAAAGCTTCGAATTTTATTTATGAAAAAATTTATTCTTATTGATTAATGTTGTATTTGATATTAATCGCGCTTTCAATTCAGTACAGTAAACTAAATTAAATAAAGTTTTCATAATATATGTTGGATATTTAAATTAACGAGAAAATTAATAGTCATATTTACGCAGTTTCGAAATTAAAAGAATTTAAATATGCATTCATTATAATTTACTATTAATTTATAATAAATTAAATTTTGGCATAAAATAATATTTAAAGTAAAAAGTAAAATTTCCAAACACATTGTTATATTATTAAACATTATCAATTAAGCAGAGATTTCAAATATAATAAATATTACATGAATATAAATTGAATAGAATTCATTCATTTACACTCTCGAATAGGAAAATTTATACCATGGTGAAAGATCACAAATATAAAGATTTGATTTAGTCATTCAATTAATTATGAGAAACAAAGACTTACTGTAATGTTTTTGCGCTCCTTCTTGTCCAGTTTATATATATTTTTAATTCAAATAGATCGACTTTACAAAATGAAGACTCAAATTCCTCCATTTTTAGCGAAACTTTACCGAAAGCATAGAGCCACATGATGATTTAAGCCAATCAGAGCACATCACATTTGATTTATGCCATAAACACGTCAAAAAAAGAGTTGAAATTGCTTCGAATCGAGGATGGAGTGTTTGAAAGAGAACTTCTCTACCCAATTAAGTAGAAAAGGATTCATTTTATATATTTGGAGTACAAAATATCATCCGTCGCTCATCGAGTAGTGAAAAACCACTCGATTGTTTTAGAGTTTAGTTAGTTTAAGAATGTAGCAATTCGAAAATTACTACTTAAGTTCTAGAACAACTCATTCTCATTGATACGATTAAATTACGAAAACCTAATATGACATGAAAAATTTTTAACTTTTCGCTATTCGATTTCTTCTTTTTACAATATTTAATTGTTTAATTACTTTCTATAATAATTAATCAAAATTTTTCTTAAAAATTTATTTCCATTTATTACATTCATGCGAGTGATCAAGTAAAGAAAACTTTATTGCACAAAAGGGAAAAATTTTATTAAACAGTTAAAATTTGTTTTATTTTTCATTTGTATAGTTAATTTTTTATTAATGTATTCAAATATTCTTTCTCTTCATACAACTGGATTTTTATTAATTTATTCATATTAATGTAATTTTTTTAGTTAATTGTATGAAAGAAAAAGTAATTGTTGGGTAAGCATCATTATTTTCTCTTCTGCACGGTTAGAATTTTAGTAATTTATTCCTTTAATTAAGTGCTCTTTATTTTTTCATTATTGCGCGACTTGCTTTATAGTAATTTATTCTCATTTACTTTATTTATGCGAGTAAATTACTAAAGCTGGTTGCGAGAAAAAGAAAGACCTTTATTAAAGAATGATAAATAGGTCTTTTATATAATAAAAAACCTTTATGACGAATATTCTTTGTGAAGGATGAATGGATATTTAGACAGTCGTTATTGGTTGAAGATTGATAAATGATAGATTTTTTTTTTACAAAATTAATGAATAGCATAGCAACTGCAGATAGTTTCTTAATTGAAGGATGAGAAATAATATTGAAAAACACATTAGATTTCATAAAAAGGTGTATTTGGAGCTTCACGAATTATTATTTAGCATTCTAATGCAACCTGTAGGCTTTGAAAATTCTTTCAAGAGCCCCGTTAGCAATATGAATTCTACTTTTTTACTTTACCTTCTATAGTTAAATGCTTAAAAATAGTTAAGAATTTTTCTGAATCTTTTTTCTAGAGTCATAAGTAACGTGATCCGTAAATTGCGTTATTCCGTTATTTTAAATTTTGCTTATAGCCTCTGCTTCTGCCATTTAGTTAATTATAAATACCAAACTGCAAGAGTTATACGTATGGCTGAAACTTCGGTTCAACTTAGGTTCAAGTCCTACTTCGCGATTGGTTACAGTAATGCCCTCTTATAACACGGTATAATAGTTCCGCTTTATAGGAAAAAGTGTTGCACGCGCATTATCGTAAAATTTTACCAGAATACTTTACAAATTGAGATGTTTAAATCGAATATCAAGGAAAAACTATGTTACGAACGAAATGTGTTTGTTTTATTAATATCAAAGTAAGATCATTTTAAATAAAAAAAATTATACAAAAGTAACTAAAAAAGTTAATTTCAAATAAAATTTCAAAAACAGTTTTATTACAAATTTATTCGCTGTAGGAGTCGTCTGAAATAACATTCCACTGGCGCCTTTTTTAGCGGATATAATTTAATTTTATACGAACACACTGTACAGACGTAATCGAAATGGATTGTGAACTGTGCAAATCATTATAAATTTCGCAATACAGAAATATGATGCGGGGAATCAAAGCGTTATATGGGGGATAACAGATGAAACCCGTAATCACATAATACGAAAACACGTAATAAGAGTAACCTGTTATTGGGGGATTACGGTATTTGCAATTATACGGAATCCATTTTAAATTATACCTTACAATCTAATGAACTGTCGTATGTGCAAGAGCATATCTGAGCAAAAATGAACTAAACTAGCTCTGAAAATAAATGCAGACTTTGAAAGCGAGTGCCTTAACGCTTAGGCTTTTTTACATCTAAATGCTTAGTGCTCTGGTTTTTAGTGAAACAATACTGCCTTTAATATTCACTTATGGTGGGAAGGCTTGATGTGATTAAAAATTCATATTGATCCGTTGCAAATTAACGCTAATGTGCAAAAAGAGACGATTGGGTGACAAAATAACTTTCATGCCTTCTCTAATCAAATCTTCCCTAACATGTCTCTTTCAGTATTATGTTTTAAATTTTCTTTTTTATTTTAATAAAACATCTTTAAAATTTCTATACGGATACATTGTCCGATTTTACAGCTTGTGCCATTAAACCAAACCAACCAACCAACCAATCCTTCTTTCCTAAACTGTAGCTGAATATCTCTATCTGAAAACTCTGGCTTTCAGTTCAGTAGTTTGTGAGTTCAAGTGCCACACCGGAATTATTGCTACAATGGGGTTTATGGTTTAATATACCCACTTTGGGGCGTGGGTACTCAAAGTTGATCAGAATAGACTTTAAATTGTAAATGTTGGTCTAATTTATACCTTCTTGTGAGCAAAAATGAATGTTGAACGACAAACAAGGCAATCCAAATCTCGCATATATACACTCACTCAGATAAGTACCGGACTGTCCCTTAAGATTAACGGGTTTGAAATATTCACCTTACATTATACTCCTCAACATGTTGATGAACCTTCGGCCAGGTGAAGTAGTCGCACCTTAGTGAGTACCCTCCTCTCTACATTTACGCAGCATCAGCGGTAGGATTTCCGATGCCAGATTAACGTCCCTAACCCACGGAGCCACAGCCACCTACTAAAGTAGAATGTGGTCCCTCCCTCCCTATCGCTGCTTGCTTCACTTGCGTGAAAACTTCAATTCTTCACGAAATTCCAGGTCAGGATCCCCTCAGGGGTTTACCTTCTTCAGGTAAATATGGGTGTCGCAATCCCAAGGTACCCTAGCGACCTGTCCTCTTCTTTCTTTTCTTCTCCTTTCCATCCCTCAGGGGTTTACCTTCTTTAGGTGAATATGGGTGTCGCTATCCTAAGGTACCCTAGCGATCTTTATCCTTTTTTTCCCTCCTGTCCTCTACTTTTCTTTCTTTTCTTATTTTTTGTCGTCGTCGAGATCAAGACTTCTTGCCTGTGTTGCATCTTGCTTTTCAATGGGTTTTACGTCCATTTTTTTCCCTTTGGTCTTTCACCCCATATGTTGGCCATGTATGACGTCCCGTAAGGGGGAAATTGGTGTCCTGGGGTCCCTTAGCGTTCCCTTTGGCCCAGGCTTCTTTGTAGACGGGTGGCTGGAGTGAGCCCGCTCTCAGTCAATCGGCTGGTGCTTTGTTAGGATTTTATTTTACCCCTTGCATGGTGCTGTAGGGCTAGTCCTGTATTCTGGGTTGTGCGGACATGTTGGCTAGATTCTCAACCCAACATGTAGTACTATATCCTGGTGATACCCCTAAGGTAAGTGCCGAGGCTGGCTTTTGCCAGAGCCGGTAACTGCCTTCCCTTGTTGGGCTCTGTGATGGGCGGGGGCCCACTGGGGTGAACATTTCTCTTTCTCATGGGTCCAAAACATTCTGGCCACGGCGAGGGCCTTAACTCGTAACAAATTGATAATAAGTTTGACAGACTTGGAAATTGTTACCCAAAATTCATATTAATACAGAACAACGAGGGCATGATTAAGCAAATGTCACCTTTCAAAATTCTCAAACAGATTAAGGCAGTTGCAGGAGAACCTAGTAATGTAAAAAAGCTAAGATCAGGAGATTTACTAATCGAGAGTTCATCTGCTCTACAATCAAAGTATCTTTTATCTTTAAAAGTTTTTGGAGAAATTCCAATCATAGCCTCAAGTCATAAGTCACTCAATCAATGCCGTGGTGTAATTTCAGAGATGGACCTCTTATCAGTATCTGAAACTGAGATCCTGGAAGAATTAAAAGACCAAAACGTCTGCAATGTCCGTCGAATCATCATCCGTCGAGGTGGAGAAATTTTCCCCACAAAAAATTTGATACTAACTTTTGACTGTCCCAATCTTCCCAAATCAATAAAAGCAGGTTACCTGAACTGTCCTGTAAGACCTTATATCCCAAACCCCATACGATGCTTTAATTGTCACAGATTTGGACACTCTAAAATGTTTTGCAGATCAAAAGCTACATGTACTCGATGCTAAAGTCTGGAACACCAGGAATCTGACTGTAAATCTGAACCATTTTGTATAAACTGTAAAGAAAACCATAGAGCATCTTCTAAGACCTGTTCACACTGGCAACATGAAAAAGAAGTTCAACGGATTAAAACGACGCAAAAGATCTCATACCAAGAAGCTAAAAAGACAACTGCAAAATACAGCAATTAATTTCAAGAAACCATATGCCAATGTACTGAAAAAAACTGTATCAACTGTTGTACAAACAGACACTTCATCAATAATCTTTTTTAAACCTGAAACACAAAGCAAACCTATTACAGAGAAGCTCATATTTATAAAGCCACAAAAAACGAGTAACTCTGATAACAGAAAAAAGCTTAAGATTAAAGATCAATCAAATGTAACTACTTTCAAAGCCAGCCTTCCTACAGACAGCCATAGCGATATGGATACTTATATTGATAATTTTGAGTTGATTACGAAGAACAGATCACGTCACCGTAAAAAGAACCCTTCATAATGGTGGTTCTTATTTCTTGGAATTACCATGGACTCCGCACGCATATATCTGACATTAAAGACATAATAAGTTCATACTCTCCTGCTTGTCTAACACTCCAAGAAACCAACTTGAAATCTCATACTACTTGGAAAATAAAAGGTTATACGCCTTATCGAATGGACATAGCTGATTATTCTATATCAGGTGGGGTATGCATTCTTGCTTCGAATAACTACCCCCACACAATATTCCCATTACGTACTTCGCTGCAAGCTGTGGCAGTTGAGATACATATTAATTTTCGAATCACTATCTGTAACATTTACCTATCACCACGTAATGTCATTTCCCAAAGCAACTTAATGAACTATCGCAACAACTTCCCGTTCCTTATGTATTAATAGGTAATTTTAATGGACATAATGCTCTATGGGGAAGTACTAATACAAATTCTCGAGGACGACAGATAGAGCAACTGATAACTGCCTCTGTCTGCTAAATAACGATGAAAAAACTTACTTTCATGCTCCTACGAAAACATTTCTTTCCATAGATTTGGCTATTTGCTCTCCTATTTTATTTCCTCATCTGAACCTGACCACTGAGAATGATTTATATAACAGTGACCATTTTCCTGTAATCCTCACTTTTGCTGATCCACCTTCTAATGGCTTACAACCTGCCACCTTTAAGTATCATAAGGCAGACTGGCATTCTTTTGCAGAACTGGCAATTATTACAGAAGAAATGATTACAAATACTGATATAAATGATGCTGTTATTAAAGCCACAAATACTACTATGAAAGCTGCTGAAATATCCATCCAAAATATTCCTCTCGTCCTCGAAAATTGCTGAAACCCTGGTGGAATGAAACCTGTGAAAAAGCCTACCGTGAACAAAAAAAGTTTTGGAACATTTTTCGAAGACATCCTACTACTAATAATCTAATTATCTTTAAAAAAGCAAAGGCTGTAGCCCGCAAGATTCGTCGTCAAAGTCAAAGGGACTCTTGGATGCGATATACATCAAATATTACATCTAACACTCCTAGCAAGCTTGTTTGGAAAAAAATGAAAGCAGCTACTGGCTTGTACCAAGAATTCTCTTTTCCGATATTGAATACTAACACTGCAGTTTATTCTTCTCCGGAAGAAGTAGTTAATAAAATTGGCGAAACATTCTCTGGTGCGTCCAAATCTGACTCTTACACACCTTTTTTCCAAGAGTATAAGAGTCGTACTGAGCAGATCAACATAAACTTTAATAATTCTGAACAGTTGCCCTACAACTAGGGCCCGAAACAAATTTCACATGTATGAGCTACAAAAGGCTCTATCCAAGAGGCATAATAGCAGCCCAGGTCCAGATGGAATTACTTATCAAATGCTCCACCATCTAAGCCCAGCCTCTCTTACCAATATCCTGTTCCTCTTCAACAGAATCTGGCAGGAAAATATTTTCCCTTCTATGTGGCAAGAAGCAATAGTTATCCCCATCCTAAAACCAGGAAAAGATCCTAAAGACCCTTTAAGTTACCATCCTATAGCCTTAACTAGCTGCTTTTGTAAAACAATGGAACGCATGGTAAATAACCGTCTTGTTTTTTATTTAGAAAACAATAGGTGTATACCTCAGCAGCAAAGTGGTTTCCGTCAGGGTAGATCTATGTTAGACAATATTATTAATTTGGAAAATGACGTTAGAACCGCTTTCGTTCGTAGGAACCATCTTGTATCAATATTCTTAGATATTGAGAAGGCCTACGATAGAACCTGGCACTATGGAATTATTCGGACCTTAACTTCTTACAAAAAAGAAGTTTTAAAGTGCGCATTGGGTCTGTTTTATCTAGATCATTTGTTCAAACTGAGGGCGTTCCTCAGGGTAGTGTACTTAGTGTAACATTATTTATTGTTTATATTTCCAAGATTTTATCTGTATTACCTTCTTGTATTAAAAGTACACTTTACTGGATGACTTGCAGCTTTCCTGTCAAGGTTCAGATATACATTCAATTGAACGACAGCTACAGATGGCTATAAATCAAATTATTGACTGGTGTGACAAAAATGGCTATACCATTTCACCAAGTAAGAGCAGATGCATCCATTTTTGTAGGAAACGTGGCCTTCACCCTGATCCCAATATCCAACTTCAGGAGGCATCCATTCCTGTTAAAGAGTTACGATACCTTGGGGTAATTTTTGATAACAGACTTACCTTCTTGCCCCATATATTACATTTGCGCAAGAAGTGCGAAAGATCTCTTAACACACTAAAAGTTCTTTCCAATACTTCTTGGGGTGCAGATCGAACCTCATTGTGCAGAATATACCAGTCTGTTATATTATCCCGTATCGATTATGGGAGTGTGTCTTATGGCTCAGCTTCAAAGTCTGCTCTAAAATGGTTAGACCCGATTCATCACGCTGCACTTCGTATCTGTAGTGGAGCGTTTCGCACCTCACCTGTTGACAGTCTCTATGTTAACTGCAACATACCTCCTTTAAAACTTCGATGCATCAAGCTTTCCCTTAATTATTATTTCAAGAGTTTTTCTACTCTAAACCATCCACTAAGGTCTGCTAGAGTTGACTCTACGTTAAAGAGACTTTTTAACGCTCGCCCTTCTTGCACTCCTCCCTTTTATGCTAGGATTCAACCTCTTACAGAGGAAGATGACCTTTTAACTCCAGTTGAGATTGCTGACTGCAATAGTATTCCCCCATGGGCTTTTCCACAAATACGCTGTTTAAGCAACTTTGCTCTGTTTAACAAAGAACATACTGATCCTATAATTTTCAAACAAATTTATGCTATTCATCGGAATCAATTTCAGGATTACTTCCCAATCTTTACTGATGGACCAAAAACAGAAAGACACGTCGGCTGTGGCATAGTTTATGGCACTAATATCTATAGTTATTGTCTTCCGTCAATCTGTTCTATTTATACTGCTGAAATTGTTGCCATTTTGAAAGCTCTTAACATAATCAAGTGCTCTCGCAACCGCAAATTCTGCATTTATACTGACAGTATGAGCGTTATGAAACAGCTCAAATTTCCTCAACACTTTCATCCCCTGATTTATAAAATCTTATCTTTGTTCAATGAAATGTCTCATAATGGTTTTGAAATATTGTTTTGCTGGATACCTAGTCATTTCGATATTACAGGTAATGAATTAGCAGACTTAGCTACTAAAGAAGGTAAAGACCCTATAGACCAAGCAATCCCTTACGCTGATATCCAGCATTCAATCTTTGTATATACGCATTCTATTTGGCAGAATTTTTGGAATACGCAAGTAACAAACAAACTTTACTGTGTTAAACCTCTCATTCGGAACTGGAGTAATATCTCATACAGACGTGCTGACATTATTTTATCCAGACTTCGAATCGGTCATACTCGTTTGACACATAGTTATATTTTATTTAAGGAACCTGCACCTCTATGTTCGAGCTGTAAAATAGTTTTAACTGTATATCATATCTTAATTGAATGTCCTAATTTTAACCTTCTTCGTCTTACGTTTTTCCACAACACTGTCTTAAATTTATTGGACTTGATTGGGGAGATACCTCATTAAAATCTCTTTGCTTTCTTAAGGACTATCAGAATTTTGCACTGCTTATAACGCATTCTCTTTACTCCAAATTAAATTTTAAATAAGATTCAAATTTAAAATTTTTTACTGAAAGAAACTTGTTTTGCCAATTTTGTAATGGATATTTTATTCTGATCTGATAGAATTTAAACATTCGTTCGGCGCAGTATGTCCTTTTTGGATTTTGCGCCAGAAAAAAGACAATCACTCACTCACTCCAGGTTAGGATACTAACAGTGATTTGGAATCTACTTTTAATCATAGGTGTGCTAGTTAATTTATATATCAATCGCAAAACTAACCGACAGGAAAAATAACTCAATTTATTGAAACCCTTTTGACTAGAAGATTAGTTCATAGTTAGCTACAAATCTTAAAATTTCATGTGAAAATATTTTGAAAACGTTATAATTGTTAATCAATATTTTGAAATCTAAAATATTCTGAAATCGCTTAATGAACTAGATGGGTATATCCCTCCACTGGCGACTTTTGAGACTTTTTCTTAGCCAGAAAATGCAAATGTTGCCACTTAAAAAAACCTTACATATGATGCAAAAACGACGTAAAACACAAGAAAAAACCAAATCTGGCAATAAAAAAATGGAAAAAGTAACAAAAAATTTAAATTGGGAAAACTGGCAATACTATAATCCAAACAAAAAAAACGCCAGATTTGACGAGAAATCTCTTGCGGGGATATATCATACTTACACCTCGTTTAATGGTGTCTTTCAATTTTGTACCTAAATATATGAAATTCTTACAATACTGGTGTTTTACTAGCTAAATTGAAATGGTTGCTTTTGCAGATGTTTGGTGAGCCAGCTGTTCGACGTGTCCTGCAGCTCGACCATTGAGCAGATTCAACAGAAAGAGGAAATCAGCATTCCTTGGGGCACGGGAATCGTCGGCTACGTCGCTGAAAGCAAAGAATCCCTCAACATTCCAGACTGCTACCAGGTATTTTGAAACCATCCCTTATCATTTTCAGGTTGCTCGGTTTTTACTTATGTTGTACAGTTGTTTGGACGAAGGATTATTTTTCCTTTTTAATCTTCCAAAACGAAATTATGAAATTTTCTTTATCATATTTCTTCAAATTATTTGAAAGAAGGCAATTTATATGTTTTTTTAATTTAAAAAAATTTTGGACATTTGTACACTTTTGGCATACTTGAAAAACCGAAAATATGTTTGTCACTGAGATCAAAAATAGTACTTTCTTCCAAAATAACGAAAAAACTAATTTAAGATATTTAATTAAAAAAAATTAATAAGTGGAACTGTAGAAAAAAAAGATCCGATGCCTTGATTATTATTTTCATATATTAGCTACGCATGGATGATAATTTGAAAAAAAACATGAAAAACCACACGCCGTCTTTTTTCTTCAAGCAAACAATGTTCTGTTATGTTGCAGCTTAAATACACATTTTATGGAACTCAGACAAGTGTTAATTAAAATTTAAAGTATTACAAATGTTGAGATAAAAACAAAATTTAGAAGGGAAACACAGTTTACAATTAAAGTTAACCAGAAAGATGTCAACATCATGATATGAATTTCACTCCTCTCTTTGTCGCAATTTAACCAAATTTCACAGCACAAATATTTTTATTCATATGGATTTATCGATATTAAAATTTTGTATGATTGTTTCTATTTATAATATTTCTTCCGTAATTCAGCTTATCATAATAATTATTACGAAGATTTTTTTATATTGACAAATAAAAATAATCATTTCTGTACTGACAAATAAAATTATATCTCATTCGTGTGATAAATTGAGTTAGGATAGAAAATATTTGTATTATTATTGTGCATTCATGTACTTTTTATTTGCATTAATATCGTTCATGAGTTCGTAAACTTATAAACATTCCCTTAAAAACATTAATTACCGCACAAACCAATAATAAGTTGTAATGAATGTTTGTGAAACCCATTTATAATTTTTTATGCATTCTTTACCATGAGTTCATGCATTTATTGCATTCATAATTACATTCATTTTTTACTATTAGTAATGCTGAACTAACAGCCTGACGTTAATGCTCTGACCTTTGGTTCAGCAGTTCGTGATTTTAAATCCCACCTTGTGCCGGTTTTGATGTTAGTAGCTGGGAATTCATATAAAACAATACGCCCTGGTCTAATTAGCCGTTGAGTATTAAAAAAAAAGAAAATATTACCAATATTCTTTATTAGAATATTTAATTATTAAATTGTAATAATTCCCATTTAAATTATTGCATTTTATATGGGAGGCCTCCTTAAAATATAGAACTCTTATTTGTGAAATGAAACTTTCTTGCGCAAAATTTAAAGTGATAAATGAACTGAACTGAAAGTATTGTTTTTTGTGATAAAAGTAATTCGGCAAATTATTTTCATTACCAATTAAGTGAATCTATACCTGTCGGATAAACCAAACTCGTATAGCTTTTGTTGCTGGTATGGAACCTAACTTTAATTTTCGAAAATTTTATTCGAAAGCAAATTTTAATTCGGGATCATTTTTAATTTGTAGGTCCCGGTTGAATTAGACTTTACACGCAAAGTTGATGTGCCGTGTAAAAAACTTCCTTCTTGTTTTTACACGCCACACAAATTTTGCGTGCACATACCGTGTGATGTGTTTATATTAATGCATAGGTATATTAATGTTATTTTAAACTAATAAAAAATAAAAATAATGTAAAAACGTTTCTCCATTAGTATGTTACAAAAACATTTAGATTGAATCTGAAAGTTCTATAACTGATTCTTCACTAAATTTTTTCTTATTGTGAGTTTCATATTATAACTTGTAAGCAAATTATTTTTTACAATAGCAAAAAATTCCTGATTTTTCTGAATTTGAAATAGTTGAATTTGATGATATAGTTGAATAATATAGTTGATTTAGATGAATTTGATGATATAAATTTGACTCTTCCACGCAAACAACTAGCGCGTCAATGTCGAATAAGATTATCTTTCGTAAAAACGAAGAAAATGCTTAAATTGTAGTGACACTGAAAACTTATCGTTAATATCTACGGCGTCCACACGGCATTGGAACTTGCATGTCTTGGTATATCGCTGAGATATTGGTCTCGGCAAAGTTAAAAGAATCAGAATTCCGATAAGAGGTACCTGCTGTGAAACTTAATGCTACTTATTTTAGGTTTTATAAAACTGAAAGCCATTTCTGGGGAAAAAACTTATCAGTCTCAGGTGCCTTTCTATAATTGGGAGCAGAATATTAAAATAATTAATAAAATATTTTACAATATGATTGAAGTATAGGAAAATCCAAAAAACTTTAGAAATGATTAATCGCAATTAAGTAATTAAGAAATCAGAAAAAATAAGTACTCGTAACCCAATCAGTGGTAACTCATGCTAAGAAATCGATGACGTCGTTTAAAATGTTTTAAAAAACTTTGAATTTTGAGTAACAGCTTTGGATAGCGTTACTCAAGTACAGGAAACAGGCGAATACATTGGAACTTGCTATTAAAATGATTACACAAGGAATTTGACATTGCAAATCATGGCCGCAGTGGTTTTGTTTGTTTTGGCATCTTTTTCAAGATTGAATTATAGTGAGTTCGAATCCTGATTTAACCGAAGACTCATCCTATTCCCTTAAGGTGTCTGCCACTACAACTTATTTAACGAGTCCCAATGTCGTCTAAGTGAAATAATACCTCCTTGGAGCAGCAGGTGAGGCACTGGAGGGTCTCCTAATTTGGTCCGTGCTTCTAAATGAAGACTTAAACTGTGCTGTTTCCATCTTATTGGTAGAGCATGATTATGCGTTACAAGGAACTATACAGGTACGATAACACTGCATTGTACATGCTAAATTAGGCCGCGGTAGTCTGGTTGATAAGGGCTCATTATCGAAAGGTAGTGAGTTTGGATTCCGACTCAACCGAAAATCCGTCGTGTTCACTAATGACGGCTACAGCATGTTAAAACTGGGTGAGTTCGCAATACCCTCAAAGTGAAATGATACCTCTGGGGCAGGCCAAGTATTGAAAGTCTTATTCTTGGTCCCTGCATCAAAATCACGAAGACTCCATGTGGCTACTTCTTTCTAACTGGTAACTTTCTAACTCAGGGCTAGGTACAGGGAAGCATGCTGGTGCAACAACAGTATGTTAAATTATAATTTTTCTTTATTTTCATTCCAATTTTTCCGCATCTTTAATTTTTGGCTCATGATATCTTTTCATTTCGAAAACAAGATCTTGCATTGATGATATATATGCACACAAAATTAAAGCAATGACCAAAAAGGGCCATTTTTTTAGAAAACCAAATCAAATCGACCGAATTACTCTTGTGTAAAAATAAAGCATAGGCATATACAAACATACACAAACTTGTTCCAATAGTTATAAAAATCAAATTTAATTAACAAAGCCAAACCGGTAGAATTATTCATTTATTTAAGGAATAAACGTAAATCTATAAACAAAACGTGTTGGTTTTTTAGAATGACTAAGAGATGCCATTGAAAATAATCTAAAACCAGAGAAAAACTAAAACCTCGACATGTTGCCATCGTACCAACATTATTCATGAGAACAGCCCTGAAGCTTTTATCACCTTATCAATGCTCCAGCCTTGGGGGGCAGAAGTTATTTCGACTTAATAATCTCTTAAATAGATGATTTCCCACGTAGACTCTCAAATATTATCTTCGCATGTGCAGCATTTTAAGAAGCGATTCAAGTTGTACTGTCTTAACAAATTGCATCCAAATTGGTCATTTTGAGAGTTTATTGGGGGAGAAGCGGGGAATATAAATTTCATCATACAAATTATTGTATATTTCGTCAAATGTGTCAAGCTGCAGCATATAATTATTTTATCGAGAAAAAATAACTCGTGATATCTCGCATATTTTATGGGAAATAGCCTTATTCTTATGAGAAACGGAATTGCTAAATATTTTTGAATTTATATATTTTTAAAATCACAAGTTCTTATGTCCGTTTTAGTTTGCTTTTTTTTAACTTGCAACTTACTATTAAAAATGTGATGGGCAGTAATTAAAAATATTTAGCAGTTTATGTTTGTAAACTTTCATGCCATTTACTTTTAAAAAAACGTAGCTTCAACTTTAAAATATTACTTCATTATTTACATTATTTAGTTATTCATATTTTAAAATGTTACTTCAATTTCATTAATAGTTGAACGTATAAATTGATGGCATGTAGTTTCAGATTTGGCACAGAATACGCTTTTGAGTGGCTATCTCTACTTAATAATGCAATATTATTACTAAATGACTCTATTTAATGCAATATTAGTAAAGTTATGCAAAAACAGATTATTATTGTAATTTTTTTCTTAATATATATATGGAATATACGTATATTATGCTTACTTTTTCTATTACATAAGTTTAAACATTGAATAACACAACCAAATTTTGGTTTCTTATAAATATTAAAAAACTTTAATATATTGAATCCGGTTTTCATGCCACTTTTTTTCTTCTTTTTAGTGATAAATGAAATTTTTTCAATCAAACTAACTTGATCGATGAAAAGTAGCTTGATCCGTCATTTTGTTTTTTTATAACGCATGAATATTATATAACGCATGTTATATTATAACGCATGAATATTGCTCCTGCCTTATTACATTATACATTGTTACTCCAGTACGAATTAGATCTAGAGTTTCTAAATTCCTTGTTTAGTACTGGTGTATAATTTTTCTTGTCACAATATTTATCTTTCATTTAAAATACTTGCCTTGTTTTTGTAAAACTCACTTTTCTGGTTTGCTTATCGTGGTGTCGATGTTCTGGATGTATTAATTTTGTTTCTTAGTTACACTTTAAAAAGAAAAATTCCAAGTCATTTTGTAAAATTGTGAGTTGTTTTCTCTGTTGGAATTTTTTATGCGGTTTCTAATCACAACATAAAAAATTACTTTTTATGTGTTGCGAAAACTACAGCGGGTCATGAGCTAACGAACATAATCTGTTACAAGACCATGTTCGCTATCCGAAATGCTCGTTAACCGACAATCGATTTACCTTCGATTTTTTGTGAAATCGATTCATTTGGTCTGAAGACTCTAAAAATGAAATTAAAAAGGCTTTATAATTTCTTATGAATATGAACTTTGTCTAAAAGTAAGTTTATTCCTCAATAATTATATATATATATATGTATATATATATATATATATATATATATATATATATATATATATATATATATATATATATATATATAAAGTATAATTTCATATGCAGGAAAAGTTTCTGGGTAAAAAGCATTGTATTTATGATTCCAAAGCATATTTATGTAATCAATTAAATACTTACTAACTAAACTTTTCTTGTATAGCTGTAACAACATAAAATGATGAAATGATAGACAGACCTATGTCAGTAGAACTGTAAAAATACCATTACTCTATTTTTATAAATTTATTTAATAATAAAAAATTAGGCATTAATAATAATAAAGAAGAAATCAAGTTACATTTGTATAACGTAAAATATTCAGTCAATTTGTATTTTTCTCAATTTTTGAACAATCTTTATTAGGTTGAGTATTTTCTGATTAAGATTTCTTTTCAATCGGAAATTATTTTCAAGTAAAAACTATTGGATTCTTCTATTATGTAGTTAAAAAAAAACATAACTCACATATTTAAAAATGAACACGTGACTGAATCGAGCTTCCGAATACCTCATATTTCTGGTGCAAATAAGCATCCATAAAAGCAGCAAATTCCTTCTGAAATTCAACATAGACACAAAAAAACTTTATTAATAAAAATTTGGCTTAATTTAATTGCATTTTGAGCTCGCTGAACTAAATCAATCAATCCATAGATTTCTAGATTAAGTCACTCGAGCAATATATTCACAAGTTTAAAAAGATGAATCTAATAATTTCTATTTGAAAATAATTTTGTATTGAAAAGGAATATTGATCAGAAAATAATTAACCCAATAATGCTTCAAAAATTGAGGAAGGTACAAATTGACAAATATTGACTGAATATTTTATGTTATATAAATCTAATTTATAATTTTCTCTTAATTATAAAAAATTAGACATTAATAATAAAGTAAATTTATAAAAAATAGTGTCATTTTTACAATTCTACTGACGAAGGTTTATCAATTTTATGTTATTACAGTTTGTGACAAAAAAATTCAGTTAGTATTTAATTGATTATATAAATATGCTGAGTAATCATTAATTTTTTATGTAGAAATTTCTCATGCATATAAAATTAAATTTTACTTAAATATGTATCAAATCGTTTGTGAATAAACTTACTTTGACATATTATATTCGCATGATACCATAATTTAAAAAATATAAATATTTTAACCTTTGAAAAATAAATAAAAATTTAATTCTAAGTAAAATACATTAATTATACTTTGCATATGCGCATAAATAAGTTTATAAAAATCTTATTATATTTTGTATTGAATTTTTTAATAATTATTTGATGGAACATTTTTTATTATTTGCTTTCAATAAGCTTAATTCTGTGATTATTTTAAGTATATTTGTTGTAAAAAAATTTCCTAATTGTTAACTAATTTTAAATTTTCCAATTTTAGGCTATGTTATGTTAAAGCATAACTTTTGTTAAATGAGAAAAATTATTTTTATTTCTTTTATAATGTTATTAAATTATCTTAGTTAAGAGATTACTAATATAGTTATGTAAAACGTAAATATCATTAATTAGTATTAACTCAAAAAGGACATACATAGCAAAACATAGTATTAACAAGAAAATGATAATTATAGATAAAAATTTCAATTAATAACATTTTTAAAAAGATGCTATACTGTGTTTTATAGATATACTACTCTTATTTTAGTTTTCTCAGATTAATTGAAAAAATCATTCCATTATTTTAACATGTACTGACAATGCGATCAATACTGTACTTCGATAGTGGAATAGTGAAGATTATTCGGTATAAATTTTCACATCTAAAATTGTTTAGCTTTAAATAATCTATAAAAATTTCATCCAGAACAGAAAGTGGATCTTCTCTATTTCTATAAATAGGCCAACTTCTTTAATCTATCAGATTTCTACATTCTTGTATTATAGCTTAAAAATTAACGCTGCCATTCTTAATTATCGATGAAACTCAACACAACAAACACCTGTTAATCAATCATGACGATAAAAAGAGCGTGCGTGGTTATCGATCGCTGCGCCACCTGACTGTCTATAGGGGTACTCCAAACAACTATCAAATCGACAGGCGGGATATGTGACTTGGTTTCAGCGTTTTAATATCGCTGTATTTATTGCCCTCTGGTGAATTCATTAATGATAAAATTGTTCGAAGGGTATGATATTTTTCAGTTTCTCATTCAATTAGCTTTCGTATTAAGGGTTTTAGTGGCTTCACGCCGCTTACAGTAAGATGGACAGAATGAAGCGTCTCTTGCCGATTGCAGTGATTCTTAGAGTGTAACCGCATTCTTTCTGAGTTGGTGGAGGTCTGTGAGTTGGCGACATGTTCTCATTGGTGTCCAAAGCCTTACAGCTGATGTGGAGAGGAGAATGCGCCAGCTGAGGTGGGACCTCGTCACCGTACTGTAATTAAAATTACGAAGTGCTTGGAGACAGGCGATTATTCCAAACCCGATTATCTTAAGGTACTATTAAGAAAAGTTATTTTTAAAAATAAACGCGCGCGTCCATTTTTTTCAATCATATGTATGTTTTAATTCTAATTAAATATGCACTAAAAAACACTATGAAACTATTTGCGCCAAACTTTACTTCGGATCTATTGCTTTACTTTTTTTTACTGAAATATGTATATTCGCTCTCCAATACGCGCATTGAAAATTAACAAAGTCGATATCAAGCATTTAACAAATATACCCTCGATACCAAAACACATTAAAAATAGAATTTCCCGTGGGGAATACCTTAGACAACATCCCCATAGTGATTAATGGACCCTGCCTATGGTATAAATTATACCTCTCGCTCATCTCTTTACAATTTGTTTATACTTTCTGTTAAAAGTTCCAGTTTTTCAATTTGGTTACATGGCATACACACGTTTAATTTATTGATTGAACAAGTTTCTAAAATTACCAATTTGTATATATGGTTGTATAATTTAACAAATAAAATATTATTTCCAACTTATTTAAAAATATCGATTTTATGTTATTTCTTACTCTGTATAAAATTCTCTTTGAAAAAATTGTTTTTTTTATGATATTACTAAAAGCAATTAAGAAATTAACTTGTTATTTTGTTTCATTACAATATTCTTCTCTGGAATTATTCTGAACATCCAGTCTTTGCAAACAACTAAGTTTGCCGAGCTCTAAGCGAAATAGTAAATGTTCTGGTGTTTAAATCCGCTGTTAATAAGTTCGAATCCCACGAACGTCGAAACGATGTTTGTTGTTCTGAATTCCTTTTAAACTAAGTCCTGCTTTAATGAGTCTTTGTATGTAAATAAATGACCATTGAGCTACAAACAAATCAGAGTTAAATGGAAAATCAAACAATTTTGACTAAAAATGAATATTTTTCCTTTTCTGTATAGTTTAGTTCTCGTTGAAGTTTTACTATTCGGTAAAAAATTATTCAACCTTGAAGTTTTTCAGTTGTAAATTAAATATTTTTCAGAATGTAAATTATTTAATGTGTTTGATTTGTAAGTAAAGATAATTTCTCGATGCATTATTTATGTAACTTCATGAGGCTTTGATTTCAGGCAAATTTAATCATATTGCACCTATGTATTAAGCACACATTTAATTACATTTTATAAACTGATCTATAACACATATTATGTTCATTCTGAGTAACTTTATTTTCATAAAGATAGTCTTTTAGCTTAAGTTAAACATTTTTTTTTTTTTTTACAAATTTCTAAACTTTTTAAATTTGAAACACTCTAACTATATTTGAGCTTTTTTTAATTATATGTATTTTTTTTCAAAATTTATCTGCTGATTTTTTTAAAGAGAATTTTTTTGAACAAAGAACAAAAATAGTTTTTAAGAGTTCAATTAATTTTGTGCGATGAAGTTTAATATTTTCAAAATTATCATTTTGTCTGCTGAAGCAATTAGTTATCAGAGTGTATTTCAATTTATTTACAAAACAGATCCGACATATTATTTCATTTACACTTATTACTAACTATCATCATTATTATTATACTTATCCCTTAACCTGTATACATGTTAAGTTATTTTGGTTGAATTGTTCGAGGATTCATTTCTAGGACTGATATTTGTGAAAGCGAATCAGAAGTTTTAGATGCAATTTTTTTAGCAGACGATCCCTTCAGATTGGCAAGTAAAGTCTTACGACGATTGCAAGGACGGCCTTTTGGTTTTCGATATTTTGAACTTATGAGATCCATAGTACAAAATATGAACAAAACAATCCTATATTTCAATAATTTGAACAAAAATTTTAAAAAATTTCGATATATAGTTATGAAAACAGCTTTTTTTTTAGAAAAAAAAAATGATCTTCAAACAACTAACATTAGAGAAAAAGTAAACAAACAAATCTCAAAGAACGGTTGCCAGATTAGCAAGTTAAGATAATTAAATAAAGTTTGTTGGGGTCTGATCAATAGCAAGCAATTTAAGCAAAATTTTAATAACGAAACTAAAAATTTTCCATTCCGAAACTAATAAAAATGTAAATATGAGGGCGTGGCCCTAATATGAATTTTTTTTATTTTACTCATAACTACTTAAAAAATCGTCGAAATTTAAAATTTTTTTTTGTAATGGCAAGGTAATGATATGCAGTAATAAATAAAACAAAAAATGAAAAATCGATATTTTGGTCAAATTTAGTGTCCACTGTATTCTTAAAATTCACTAAAAACTAACCCTTGGTCACACTTTCGTGCGCAAAATATGTAGACCGACAAACCAACATTATTTCGCAAATCATGGGCAAAATCCAATATGCATACTGAAAATTCACGTTTAAAACAATATGGAATTCTTATGTTTCAAAACATTCATTACATACAAATTAACTTTATTTAACAATTTATAAGCAAAATTCATCTTAAAAAGCAATGTGCAATTCTTATTCTTCAGTTTTACACCAAAAAAGCCATTTAAACTTGCACATTATTGATTAGATTTCGTTTTTCAATCTTTATATTACTGATAAACGACAAAATCATATTCTTTCTTCAAAATCCTCATTCCGTGTATACTTTATCATTTGTTCTTTATAAAAGCTCCAAATCTTTACTTTTCTTTTTTGTTCTCATGTCTATAAACACCTATTTTTAGTTTTCCTGTTTTTAATTTTCTTAAATCTTTAATTTTTCCATTGCTTGTTTTTATGTATTTTCTTTTTATGTCATTTCTTGTTCTCTTGTCTTTACATTCGCCGTCTTTACCCTGTCATGTTTCTATGTATCTATTATTTTATTTTTATGTTTTCATTTAAGATAGCTCCACATGTCTTCTTTATGTCTTAAATGTTTTCTCGTCTACTGTGAAATGGATATTGCCTGTCTTTATTTAACAAAGTTAGAGAACGAAGGGCAATCGGAGGCGAATGTTTTCTTCCTTTAGTGTGATTTGAATATTATATTGGAAAGCAGGCAAAAACCCGAAATAATATTAAAAAAATCTTGAAATGCTATTTAATACTTCTGTTTTTTGTTATTTCGCCTTGAAAACGTAATGGTTACCGCTCTGACTTTCTATTCAATAGCTCATGAATTCGTTTCTCCCTTTTTTGAGGGTATTAAATAATATTTAAGAATCCACTTTAACATCTGTGTTCTAGTCTAACTAATTTCTTCGTGTGCAAAAAATATTGCTCGATAATACAACTTTTGATGATTGGTTTTCAGTTACTATATAACATTTTTGATTAACCAATCTACAACAGATATTATTAATCACTGTGATTAATATTACATTTACCATTAATCGAAATAGTATTAGTTTGAGTAGAGAGAGTATTTTGACTACTGGAAGATGTAAATATTTGAAATGGAGCAAAGTTTTTGGAGTTATAATTACAAAGAGTACAATTACACTAATTTTGATTGTTTTTGCTTTCGATTTTTTAAATTTACTGATCATTTTATATCATTAATATTATGATTATTGATTAAAAAAACTAATTTCAAATGCATTTACGAAATTTCTGAAAAAATGATAATAGTGATAAATTTTTAACACAGTTGTAAATAATGATTTCTGTAGGATAATCGTAGACATTTTCTTTCTTGCAAACTTAATTACTACGATTTCAGTTGTGAATTTTGTTTCCAAATTCTTTTTAAATTTATTCTTTTATTCATTAAAATACTTTTATCCATTTAATCCATTAAAATAATATGTAAAATTAAAAGATGAATTTCAAATGTGGATTCGCACCAAAATATTTGTTTAACTGTTTTCTGGTGACGAGGTCACTTGAGCTGGCACTCTCCTATCCTCATTTAAAATAAAAACAAACAAAATTCCAATGGAAAAAGTTTGAAATTTACATTTATATGAGAACACATGTATTTTCTCATTACCATAAACATATATCCTTACTATTTTGCAAAGAATGTTTTTAACATTATATTCTTAAAAATTTTGTAAAGCTTGTAAAAATTTTAATTGATTAGATAAATTGAATAAAAATTCCATATTTGATCAACGAAATTGCATCCGATAGCACATCAATTGAATTACATGAAATCTCCGATTCTCTAACAAAATGAATAAAATTTAGCGCTTCCTCTATTTGAATTTTGATGTAAATAGATCAAGACATTTCTTAATCTATTTACGTGACTGTGTTACTCACGTTTGTAAATTAATTAACATCTTCTGAACTGTTGCTAAAAACGTATAATGAAGAGTTGTGGCAAATTCTTAAAGTCCATCAGTATTTGCTAGCTGTAAACGTTAGTTGAGGCGTACTTGTTTCACAATAGAGGATTTTTAATCCCTTCCAGAACTTAAAAGTAACAGTCGTCTGTTTTTGAATGAAGATTCACTGTAAGTGTGTTATGGTTAAAGTTCGCTTACACGTGTTTATTTAACAAAAGAGGGTGGCATTGTTTACGCATTGCAGACACTTAGAGGTAGAGAATTTTCCTGTCGTAGAAGAGCAACTCCAATGCAAAGTGACATCATAATGATACAAGTTTGGTCTGAGGGGAAAACCGGATGTAGTTAGGAATGGATGCAGAAAATTGAGACTAATTCAAGAAAGACATATGGCGCTAATGGAGCATACAGCTACATTTAGACAGCACCTTTGTTTAGCGCTAAATAATTGCTGTGTTAATGAAGTGGGAAAAAATATATGATAACGTCATATAATAGCAGCTATTGCACTGCACATCAACTATTGCTTTCAGTCTCTAAATAATGTTTCTTTACTTTATAAATTGAATCATTTATATCAGTATATGTCGAATGTGCTAGTTTAATTAGGATACCTTCACAATATTGACTTTTTTGCAAACACGGTATCAAAGTGTCAGAGCTCTCTGCTGCCCATTCTACTCAAAGGCTAATTTGATAGTATTTTAATTAGATTCTAAATAGAGATCTTAAAATTAGAATCTCTACTATTTTAACTAACACCATATGTTTTGATCGGATATTTTAAATCTTCTAAAGTCATAAACTTTGAACAGAAAATCAAGCTAATTACCAATATAACTCAACATAATTTAGTCATAACATCGAGGTCTTTACAAATCTGGAAGCCGAATGGTTGTCACTCATGACTTCAGATCATCAGTTAGTGGGTGCGAGTCCTACCTGCAGCATGGATGTTGTAGTGGTTCAGAATTCACTTTAGGCTGTAGGCCCCTGCATAACTAGCACACGTATGTAAAATATGACCGTTGATCAACTAATGAATCAAATCTTATAGAATGAAAGATTTCCCGTTCGATACCAAGTGCTGTTGAAAAAACTGGAAATGAATCGTTGCGTTGCTGCTTTTTACGTGCATATTTATTGGTTTGGCTTGCTTATAGCTCAATGACCACTTTTGAACTTGAGATCCAATTACACCAGGACCTACAGTTAGCTGTAAGTTTCTAAGCACTGTAAATGTTCAAATTCGTGATAGAAATAGTATCCACTGGTGACAGAATAGTTAGTTCTCTGCTATTTGGTTCAATAATCGGTTTTTATTCTTGAAGGCTAATGTGTGTGGATGTTTTCAGTAGTTGGAAATCTGTTTAAATTTTAGGTCCCGATATAATTAGCCCTCATGTGCGAAAATTTCTCAAGCAATCTTTAATTTGCCCAGAAAAATCCTCCTGAGAATTTGGCAGTTCCTTGCAACAGCTTTTAGCAGACAACAAGACAAATCTTAAGGTTCCGAAGATGAGTAGGCATATTTCTGTTAGTTTTTTTAAAAATTTTGAACATTCTTTTATAAAAAAAAATTAATGTTTGAATTTTTTGTTTTGTATAATGAGGAACAGATGAGCTTTTTTCTTCCGAACGAATCCGAGTTGAAAGCAATATTTCTTTAAACACCTGACGTGCCAGTAAAATCTTTCTACGTGTTTCCTTGAACACACCTGTCACATCACTGAACTCTGGAACATGTTTCTATCAAACTGAAATCATCACACAGCCTTCTTGCTCCCATGAATCACCACCTGTCGAGAACATTTAAAAGCAGTTGAGATCACAATCTTATCTATTTAACAAGGCACAAGAATTATTGGCGCAGTTGTACCGAGCGTAGGCCTATCTGATCCAGGACAGCAGAGAAAACCTGTGGCTCAATGTCAAATGGTAATCTCTTGTATCCGCATTAGAAGCGACACAACATATTGTATAGATGCCGTGCTTCTTGAATTATAAAACTTATCGGCTCAAGAGGAAGTTTTACCATCGATTATAAATGTTGGGAATCTATTTCAGTTTATATTGCATAGCATATTTCTACTTTTTTATGCTCATTTACAACCGTGGAAATGTAAAGAAGGTATAATTAATGAAAATTAATTCTTACATCTTCCTTATACTAAATATTAAGTAAGGAAATGATTTTTTTGCAAGATCAAAAAGTATTTTAAATTGTCTTAGGTCCACGCTGTGTATATGTATTATATTAACGCCCATAATACAAAAAAAAAATATCATTAATCCAAAAATTAAAGATTTTTTATTTAGACTAGGCGGGATATTTGGCCAAGTAAAATAAGTCACTGTTGCAAATGCGTAAAATATGGAAGTTCGTTATAGTTACCAAAATTATAGCAAACGCCCATGATCGGAATGGAGTTTCACACATTATAGCCCATGCCCGAAGTGCAATTTCACGAACTATAACAAACAGCCATGCCCGAGGTGCAATTTCACATACTATAAGGAATGCCCGGTGTAGAGTTTCCCTACTATAAAAAAAGCCCGAAGTGAAGTTTCATGAACTATAATAAACGCTCATGCCTGGAGAAAAAGTAAAATGAATACCGCTAACCATTCAACTACTCGCTGTACCGGACTGCAATTCTAGAAAAAAGTAATTTGTGGGGGGGGAGGGAGCACTATTAAAAAGCAAGTTTCTCTCTACAGAAATACCAGTGTTAATATTCAATCAATAAGATTAAATAAATTCACTCTCATACGTTTCGACCACATTACTATACCTAAGAACCAAATTTGAAGTCTTGTGACCAAAAAGTGTTGCAGCAAATTGAAACACAGTAATATGGTATGTTTTTTGCTCATTGGTCATTTGCCCAGATGGCAGTCGAATAGCTTACATTTTGGCCTTCGGTTCCATTAATCATGGATTTTAATCCCATTATGGTTTTGGTGTGGTTTGGAATCCACTTTAAACTTTAGGTACTGCTCCAATGAAACCTAGTGTGCAGAAAAGGATTTTTCATTAATAAAGTAAAATAAATGTTGCGTCAGTCTTTCCTTCAAACGAGTACTAACTAATCGGTATGTGTGATTTTAAGCTACTAAAAGCTTCCATGCTCGAGGTAGAATCCAAATCCTTAAGAGCAGAAAATACACTGACAATATTGCCTAAACAGAAATATTTCTTCAAATTAAATATCATTATCTGTACTATGAATTCTAAAACTTTATGAAAAGGCTGAATAATTTGTTTATGTAAAATTGTCATTTTTTATATATTTGTGCATAGATTTATTTGTAGCTTTTCATTCACGCCATGCTCAGAAAAGATAATATGAAGACTCGTGGGAACTTTAAAGTGAATTCCAAACTATTACAAACACAAATGCTATCCCAGGAATCGAGCTCGCTAGCTATTGGATTAAAAATTGAATTAGACTGCCGTGAGCTCAACTACGCCGTGATGTGAAATACTATCTAAGTTGTAGCAAACTTTGGAAACAATTTTCTAAAAGTAACATATATTGATAAATTATCGTGGGGAAAAGTGTTTTTTATTTTTTTTTTTTTTTTTACTGACAGTTTGTTAGTTTTATAAAATTATAAAATCTAATATAATTTTTAAATTTTATATTTTTGTTGTTGCTATTTATGACACTTTGACAAGTCAAGATCGCTAGCCGACGGCCATATGAAATTAAGTCAGAAGAGTGCGTCTTTCGTTTAACCAGAGAAGGTGAAAGTACGTCTTTGTTCTGAAATTCCTCCCACAGATAACACCACCAGAGGATCCAGTCTTTCAGTTTTAACTTTGATCTGGAGGGGAAGAAAATTTTCTCCAGACCATTACACCCATGGTAACTACTTAATGACCAACCACAGGGCATTCGATTCCAAAGACTTAACGAATCCACATATCTCTTGGACTCTGTGGGTCTTTGGCAGCATTGGGAATCCAACCCAACACTTCGGGACGGAAGGCCGATGCTCTAACTGCTAGGCTACCACGGCCTTATATTCTTATAATTTTAAAGTTTTAATACTTTTTTAAAATACCATGATTGAGGACTTTTATGATAATTTAACTATCATTAGTTTAATAAATTTATAAAATAAAGTATAATTTTTATTAATCTAGAACATTCTCTCTCCCTGATTCTAACTGGCGTATACTACTTTACTTTCGCCTCTGTTGTGTCTTTGTGGTTTCGATGATCATATCGTGAAGAGACTGTTTTAAAGGCTTGACATTCACTTTAAATTTTTGATCACGGTTTCATTGCCTAAGTTGGGAGTTAAATGCTCACCATGTCTTAGTGGCAAGACAGTGCTCCTCAGAATTTAAGGTTCTAGGTTTGATCGCAGCAACGATTGAATAACTCGAACTGGATGTAATGCTTCAGTATGTATACTTTGCTGGGTAAGTACTTGGGAATTTTCCGAGTTTTTTTCCTTGAAACGGGAATTTGTCTTACCATCTATAAAGTTGGTAGTCATGGCAGGAAATTACGCAGTAGACATTAAACGGCTCTTAACAGCCCTCGTCCGTTGAGGCCAGCTGGTTAGCGCTCTTGCCTTCGGTTCAACAGTTCGTGGGTTCAAATCCCACTTTGGGCATGGATGTTTGTAGTGGTTTGGAATCCACTTTAAACTGTAAGTCCCGGTCTAATTAGCCTTCGTGAGCAAAAAAGGACCGTTGAGCGACAAGAACAAGAAGAACTCGTTCGTTGAGCTAAAGTTGGTAGTCAAATAACTAACGCCCTAGTCCTCAATTTAAGAGTTCACGAGTTCCAATATTCTCACCAAAGCATGGCGATGTTGACAAACATAGTCCTATATTTTTTTCCACGCTTAACATTCAGATAATTGGATGGTGTTTATCCTATTCATTATTTTCATACGTAAAATTAATTTGAGCGATTTGAAAATATTTTTAGGTTCAAGATAATTTAACACTTGTACACCTAGATTCCTATTATTAAATTGACACGTTTATCTATTTAATTTGATTTATAATAATATTATAATAAAAAATACAATATTTTTATAATAAGGATTTCCCTCTCAGTGAATAAAAATTAATTTCTGCTTATATACCAAATGTTTTTGAGTTAAATAGATTACATTTTTAAATTTTCTTCTTGTTTTTGCGAAAATAATTTCAAGCTTTCTATATTTCTTCATTCTAAAAAAATCGAACCTGTTAAAATTATTCATTCCATATCTAATTTCATTCATTAGATAGAGATATCCCAAAATTATTTTTTGAAAATTTCAATGCGTAGCAGAATAGAATTTATTGTCTGCATACTAAAAAAGTTTTTGTTCATAGATTTTATTTTTACTACTATTATATAAATGTGGTTCGAAGAATTAGAAAATCTCTCAGAACTCGATATAGAAAGTTTAGAATTCATCTCGCATCTAATTTTCATCATTTAATGGAGAGATTTCGAAATTTTTTCTTGATATATTTCCGATGTAGCAGAATCAAGTTTCAATTCTTGCTTCAATGAAATGCTTTAATATTCAGCAAATAATTTCTAAAAATTTTATTTCTCTGACGTAAATGATTTATATCTGTGAAATATTTTCTAATACTCGTGATAGAATTTTTGAAAATATAGGATTCTTTTTCCTTATCAGACTTCATTTGTAAGACAAACATAACGCCGTAATTATTTCTCGTAATCAAATGTGATGTTTCTTGTTGGAAGAAAAAAATAGCTTTGACTTAACAGCATATTTTAAAATTTTAACTTTATATTTTTTTTATTTTTATTGCTTTTAAATAAATGCTTTGAAAAATTTGGAATCTTCTACAATGAGGCATCCTTCGAAAAACATTTGTAATTCATTCCCCATGTAATTTTTATCGTTAGATAAGGATGTCAAAAAATGAATTTCTAGCCGCCACTATCGGGTAGTGTAAAGATTAATGATGAAAGATGATCCTTTGATAGTGACGTCACTAAGTAATTTGTTTTTGCAGTAATGTTTGCACTTTTACACAAGGTAACGAAATAATATTCAATTAAAGATTTCTAATTGTTGTGTTGGGTCCCGCGTAAGACAATGTGATATCTTGTTTCACAGTTGTGTAATTATTTTTAAATTATCTTTTAATTGCAATTTTCTCTTGTTTGTTGTATAAAAAAAACATAGTTAAGGTAATTCCAAAAAAAAAAAAATTGTTTTATGTTTTTATTTTAAATATTTAAAAATTATTAATGCCATGAATTTTAATTTCAGGAATTGAAGCAAAATTATAATTAAGCAATTAGTTCTTTTTAGCTTGAAAATGTCATTAATTTTACGAAAATATCTTAAATCGTAAGAACAAAAGCATTTTAAATTAAAATTCGAAATAAAGCAAATGTGTTTTCATTATAAGTATTAAATCTTGCTTATTATTTAAAACGTAGGTCTTTTACAAATAACTCATCATTTTCTTAAACGTTTTAGCAAGGGTGCTTCTCAATATGTACTGTATAAAATATTTGACACGGTTTGATATTATTATAATTATTAAAATTTTAAAAGAGTAGATTTCCACTTTATGGCATTATTAAATCGATTCAAAAAATTTTGGTGTTTTTTTTTGCGAATACCTTTCCACGTGCTGATAGGAAGACCCAGTTGATTTTATTATAAGTTATTATAGGTGTCATTCGGATTTTTAGGTGACCAACACTCTTGTAAGCGATATTCATTACAAATCCTCAAAATAAAAAGTTTTATAGCAAGTGATTTGTGTGTGCCTAAGAATTTGAACCATTTTAATGCAAAAGGGTCTTCGCTAGAAAATAAAATATTTTAGAGTTAATAAAATTTTTATCTAAAGCATGTAAATGATAATTATATAGAAAACAAAAGATAATTAAGATAATTGAAAAATGAAGTAGTTTGTGTGTGAAAGTTTTAAATCTGTAAAAAATAAAAAAAAATCTATGAATGAAATTGAAGGATTTAACTATATTTTCTTTATTATAGAAGTTACTAAACATGAAAATGTATCTGTCATAGATACCATGTATCATTAAAAAATAATCTTCATAATATGCTATCTTTGGAAACAAGTGGCGATTTTATGCCATCTGAAATGCAAAAAAAAAAAAAAAAAAGAATGCAAGATCAGTAATTAATTTAAATGCAAGAAGAGTACTATCAATCATTGATAAAGAAAAATTTACATATTTATGAATGACAGAAAAAAAAGATTACCTGTTGCCGCGCGAATGACCTTATTTAAACTCTCTACGAGGATGCCAGTTATTCCGCAAACTAACAGTGATCTTGAAATTCTTAACTTCTCGATTTTTTAGTTTTATTCAAAGTGAGTCATTTTTCTTTAAAATTGAACGCGTGCTTCAAACTCATAGTTTGACAATTATGCTTTTGGAATTATTCTAAATTAGTTTTCATTCCCAGTAATTTATTAAATCTTCATTTCATTAAGACTCCTCTGTATTGACAAATTATTATATTCTCTTTGTTACAGTTCATTTATTTAAAACAAAAATGACATATATCTTTTGTTGTATCGATCTAGAATTTTTAATTTATTAAATAAAACGCATGAAACTGAGAAATAATATTTGACCACAACACAATTTATGAAAGAGTCTGCATTTTCACTAACCAGCAAGTTGTCAAGTGTCACAAGTAGGGACCGGCAGTCCATATCTTTAATTCTTAAAAATCTCATTGAATGCCTAAAAATTATATTTTCTTAAAGTGTTAGTATGTTTTGTATAAAAGAAAATTTTTCTGAATATTATTGAAATGATTGGGTGTCCATACAATTAAGATGCCGAACGATTGGTTACCGCTCTTATATTTGGTTCGACATTCGTATGATTCTCGATATCTTAGATATGGATATTTTTCCACTCAAAAATTCAGAATGTATTTTAAGGTGTCAATGCCCCGGTCTAATTGATCTTCGTGTGCTGGGAGAAACAAATCAGTAATCAATACATTTTGAGATAACTTGAGGCTAACGACAGATCTACCCTCAGTTCGGACAATAGTAATACTTTACTGTACTACCTAAATAATAACAAATACCAAAATGATAGTTATGTCTATATAAAAATTTTATTGCAATGCTTATGACTGAACTTTTTCATTCTAAAATTCGTATATTTGATTTTTACCTTCATCGCAAATGACCTTCATGAGAAAAAGTGACCATGGAGCAATAAAAATATTAAGCCTATATGTATTAAATTTGAACTAACTTGAAGTAACAATTATTACTTCTACTTTAGTTATGTGCTCTTTTTACAGTATAAATTTATAAATATTACTTGTATTTTTTTTTAAAATATCTCTGTTATGAAATACTCATATTTTTAGCGAAAATTGCGCAATTTAGGTATTTTCTATGTTAAAAAGACATTTCGAATTATTTGACGACGATTTTGCACAATTCTTGACGATTATTCGGAAAAACTTTTGTGCAAAGTTCCATAACCGAAGCTTTTGGACCAATAGTAAGCAAGATATCTTAGAACCTTCCAGAAACTTCTCGAAATACTTCGATTTTCACGCCAAGTCATGCATAAATTCCACCGCTCTTCACGGAAGAGTGAATGAGACGAGAGTTTTAGTTAACTCCCTCATCTCTATTTCAATCCATTTTCCCTTAGGGGCGTATTGAAGAAATCGAAAATACGTTCATTTCTCTGAATAAAATAGCGCTGCGTAAATTTAGAAATAAATAAATAGACTTAAATGGCTGAGTTTTTCTGAAAACGTTTAATTCAGAAAAAAAATGGGTATCGAATGACACAGACCTTTTTTCCATCCCCAGCGATTACTCAAGGTAAATAATTTTAAGAGGGTAAGAGAAGAATCATATGCCTCCCTATTCTTGAAGTAAGCAATATTCCTAGATAATGTGTCGTTTAAATTAATAACAATCTGGCATGTGGCTTATACTTTACATTGAATTTTAATTGGCATTATAATATTTTAAATTAATTACAAATGTGCGTAATCAAGATTTCAACTTAAAATTTTCCAATTTCAATTGATATTATAATATTTACCTAAAATATATTTGTGTGTGTTGCTAATTTAAACGTATGAAGTATAATCACAAAATGTGCTAATTATTTTTTAAAATATAAATATTTGAAAAAATTTGACTGTATTTCATTTTGCAGTGATATATACACTGGTGTGCAAAACTTAAGCAACAAATGCGTTTTTTTGTCATAACTCTACAAGAAATCATCCGATTAACATGAAATTTGAATATGATGTACATTATTCTGTACTTAAACAATGGTAAAAGAATAATGACGCAGAAATGAATATAAAGCTTAAAGTAGGGTATGGAACAAAAAAGGCTTTATTTGACATATAGTGGCCTTACACATGAAAAAGCGTAAGTACAACTGGCAGATGTTCCCTAGTATGGGATATGCCCTCCCCTTACTGTAATTGTTGCTTGGCATTGTCTCTCCATGCTAAGCACCAGATTATCCAGGAGTTCTTGGAGTAAACGTCTCCATTCCTCCTTTAACGCTTCTTTCAGCTGATGGGTGTTACCAGGAGGATACTGTCGTGTCGCAAGACGTCTCCCTAATGCATCCCATACATGCTCTATGGATTTAGATCTGGAGAGTAAGCTGGCCAGTCCATTTGTGTGATATCTTCACTTTCCAGTAGCTCTTGAACATTAGCAGTATGGTGTGGACGGGCATTGTCATCCATAAATATGAAGTCTGGTCCGATGGCCCCTCGGAACAGACGCACATGGGGTAGGATTACCTCATTGCAGTAGCGGTCTCCAGTTACAGAACCTCGATCGAAGATCTGAAGCTCAGTTCGCCCGTTCAACATAATGCCACCCCAGACGAGAACTCCAGGACCACCGTAACGATCTCTTTCCGCGATGTTATTAGGATGAAATCGAGCTCCAACCTCTCTCCAGATCAACTGACGTCGAGAATCGCTTGTAGCACTAAAAAGACTCTCATCTGTGAAGAGGACGTGACTCCATTGATGAGGTGTCCAGGTTTCGTGTTCTCTGCACACTCTAAATGGTGCCGCCGATGGCAAACTTTTAAAGGTATGCAGCGTTCAGGACGTCTAGCAAATAAGCCACCTTTGTGGAGGCGTCTGGACACTGTAAATCTTGATACTTGTCGTCCTATGGCTGTGCACAGTTGCTGAGATATGGCGCTCGCTGACTGAAAATGGTTTCTTTTCGCCTGGAGGACAATGTAACGGTCATCTTTTGGTGTTGTTTTCCTTGGACGGCCACCACCAACCTTCCGAACAACTGTACCAGTAGTTTTAAAGGCATTCCAAGCACGAGAAACAACACTTTTGTTGATCCCGAACTCCTCGGCGACACTGGTCACACTACGCCCCTCCTCAAGCTTCCCAATCTTTCTTCCTCGAGTAAAGTCGTCTAAATGATTTCTTGAAGACATGTTCCACAAAACAAATCACTTGCACTTACAGCGAATGTCTTTAACTACGGTGCTCTTTATCCTTTTATCACAGTTTTGATCTTCGCGCGCCGACCCACAAGGTTTACGTACATTTACATTACCTATGACGTTTTATTTCGAAAATTTGCATGCAAATAATCTTTCTATTGAATTACGTGCATATTATACTGCAATTTCATGGCTATCTTATACTTTGTTGGGGAGCTGTGGCCGAAAAACCACTTGTTGCTTAAGTTTTGCACACCAGTGTATAATGCACGTGTTTTTTTAAATTAAGTTTTCAATTATAACACAGGAAAAAGACCATTGAGTAACAGACACTAGGAGCAGCTCTATTCAGGATTTTCAGTCAGGAATCAATTTAGGAGTAGATATTTGACGTTGTTTGGAATACGTTTTAAACTGTAAAAATCTGATCCAATAAGCCCTTAAATACAAACCAAAAAAAAAAAAAAAAAAAAACTGATCATGATGTGATAAACATCTGCACTTAAAGAAGTGGTCTAGGAGTTCTCCATTTTTTTTTTTTTTTTTTTATTTTTATTTTACTTTTGCGACGTATAAAAATGGCTTATGAATGAAAAGTCTACTCGAAAGACAAAAATACGCCGTAGACAATCAAAAACTTTTACTGCATTTTTTTATTTATGAAAATGCCTCAATTGTCTTACTTCATGCTGTATACTTAATTTGTGTCTTTAAAACGTGTACGAACTATTACAAATTGGGGAAAATTCCTATCTTTATACAACACAAACCGAACAATAACTATTGGAAATGACTAAACATATAATTATAAATAATTTAATAATTATTTAAATTTACTTGAATTCTTATTGTGCGTGAAATAAACTGTCTACCCTTCTTTTTTCTATGTGTTCCTTACAATGTTATCACTTTCGATAAAATGAATTTTAACCTTAACTACAACTGCTACAAAATTGTGCCTAATATCCATTATTTTTCAGCGATTGCAAACATCGTTAAAAACACATTAACCTGTAACTACCACAAACCCAATGACAAGGCTTTTTGAGTCAGTGCCTAATTGACTATTCATCCTGTAACCTGATATTAATGTCAGCCCTTTTGTTATGGATTAAGTTAAGACATTAGCATAAAAAAGTAAAGCAATGAGTTGTTCTTAATTTGGGTCTTCTGGAACAATTTAGTCGACATTTAGTATGGCTGCCACGTTTCCCTTTTTTTTTCAATTGCCGTTTGTTATTTAAAAATATTCTTTCGTCGCCATTTTTCTTTATGAAGAATTATCATTCTTCATCCCATTCATCATCTTATGATAAAAGAACTTAGAATAATATTCTTTGTAATTCTGTATTGGGAATTTTCTTTCCTATTGTTTTTCCTATATCAGGCGGAATTTTATAAATTTCAAAGTAAGTTTCAGAAAGAAAAAAAAAGTTGAATCATTGTGTCTTTAATGAAACGCTACTGGCACTGATAGAGTTTTGTATATTTAAATGACTTCCCTACCTTCACAGTTGCTTATACTTGGTCTTTCAAAGTAGCTTTAAATATCCTAGTTTTTTCTTCTCTTTCTTACCAGCTGTCGCTTCTTTTGCCTCACGGAATCACATACAAATATTTTAACTCTGCGGTATCTTTCAGAGAAAACCGGTACTCATACTTCTGTATCCCCCTCCTAAACCTTTCTTTTTCAACTTGTATGTAACAGGTGTCTTTAAAACGAGACTTAATTCAGCTAATCCTATTCTTCAAATGATTCAATACGTTATGGCGCCTTCATTAAATTTTATCATCGAAATATTTTCAAATCTTCCCTACTTCTGAGGTGTGAGTAGAATACTTTAGTTATCTTCAGAAAAATTTAAAATCTAATTAATTTTCAGAACAATTTTTAAAGTAAGTTATTTTTTTTTACTTAAAATAAAAATTTATTTCTGTTATTACTTTCATTGTTTCGGAGATACTCTATTAACAGTTCTTCTTTTATGGTTAAACTATACCCATTGCATTGGACTTCTATTAAACAGTTTGGAGATTCGATTCCCACTCCTGGCTTGAATGTTTGTAATGGTTCAGAATCTCTTTTAAACTCTGGTCTTCTTTATAGTTTGCCCTCGTTAGCCAAAAATATGCGTCGAGTGAAAAATTAATCTATTTTATGGAACAAGAAAGGGATATTTTAAGAGGTCATTTGTAAAATAATTTTAAGCTTTATTTTAACTAATAAAAGATTTTTAAATTTTTGTCAATTTAACGTATATAGCCATGAATGAAATTTTATAAATTAAATTTTCAGATTTTGTCAAGTTGACAAGCAACTGATTGGTAGCACAAACCATTCAGTTGACCTTCTTTTCAACATTATGAAATGTTCAATTCCCACTTCGATCTTGAATGCGTGCAATGGTTCAGAACCCACTTTAAACTGCAGGTGTAGTCCTCTTTTTCAACAGGCGAACGCTGAACAAGACAAATCAATCAGATTTATCATGCTCGGAAAAAGGGGGAGAGATTTGAAATACGCCCAACTTGTCATTTTGCTGCAGATTAACCAACGGATCAACGAACTCTGCCATGTTTTTGTGAACGAAGTTAGATCAGCAACGTTTTCTTTGGGCATATTTCGATTATTGAAACTGTTGTTTATTTATTGGGAAAATATTTCATTGTGATTAAATTTCATTTAAAATTCATTTAAAATCACATTATTTCATCTTTAATTTCGATCCCTAGTCGAGTAATTTAAACCGCAACTGTCAAATCATGTGTGAAAATCGAAGGAACCTTTACATAGCATCCAGCCCTTCCTTCCCTCAGCCCTCTTCTCTATTGGAAAAAAGGATGGAATACGGTGGGAGCGTCAGCTGTATTGTACAGAGTGTGCAACTTCAATTTCTGCTTAAGCTTCCTAAGCTAAATTTTAATGAATAACTTAGCATATATTTAGCTTTCTTAAGCCGTCTTATGAATGAGTGCTTTGTTTTATGACATCAGTCTCGAAATGAATGATTAGTGTTGTTGTGACTTGTCCCTTTTGGTTGACAGCAACATCAAACCAGGTTCTTGAGTCCGAATGTTTTCAAACAATGGAGCACAGGCTCAGGGCTCGAGAATAACTGACATTTAATTAAACCAAGGCAGGACAGCCCGAGTCACATTGTATTTTGGATACAGGGAATGAATTTTGTTGCCCGTCACGTGACGTTATACACGAATGTGTCCACTTAGAAATCTCGTAAGAATTGTCTGATCTTGCTTGTTTACCAACCCCAATCACATCAGTAAGGTTTTTCATCTCAGACATTCATAATTTACATATAAAACTGACTTCTGAGGCCAAACAATTAGCTAATCATTGTTAATGTTAAGATCGCCTTTCAGCGGGTTCCATTCAGTGGGTAAAATTCATGCAGAGGGGGCTCTCTTCAAAGAACAAACATCTTACTCCACCCTTGTGGCGATCGCTGAAAAAGTAAGGCAGGCACTGTTAAGAACTATTTTCTTGAAGGTGGAGCCATTGCCGCTGTCGTTCGAATTTATATAGTCTTCTACTTGTTTTTGTGCTCTACCTTCTCGAAGGAGCACATCTCTATTGCTCCTGTAATTTTCAGTCTAATTTTATGTTTGTGTGTGTTGTGTTTTGTTTCATAATAAATATGAGAAAACGTATTTCTAGATTATTTGAGTTTTGAACCAGGGCACCAGATAATAGATTGCAAAAATCTTGATCGAAAGCATTCTTATTATTGGTTATATGATTTGTTTCAGGCACCATGAGCAATATCCTTACGGCTTCCCTCTCTGTTTAGTCCATCAGCAATTTCATTAACGTACACATGCACATACGATGGAACCCACTGAAAGGTGATCTTAACACTGGCAATGAATGATTAGCTAATTATTTGGACCTCTTAAGCCAGTTTCATATGTAAATTATAAATGTTTGAGATGCCAGTCTCTTATAAATATATCTATTGATTTCTCAAACTATATTTGACTTCAAATACTTGTTTTGCGATGTTTAGAAAATAAATTCAAATTGCTGCAATTTTGTTTGATTATTCCTCCAAAACATACACAAATTGATTTACTATTTCAAAATAGAAAGAGGAGATTTACTATTCCTTTTCTGCTTAATTAGTCTGGGTTGGAATCTCAAACATAAGAGTCTAATCGGAAAATAAATGGTGTGTAGTTTGTTTTCAGTTCAACAGTTCGTAGATTAGATTCTTATTTCTTACCTAGATGTTACGGAATAGGATCCCCGAAGAACAATGAACAGATCTGTAGTCACCAAACAGAAGATGATTGAGAAATAATTTTACTAAGTTGAATGTAATGTAATAAGTAAATGTAAGTATTACTTTACATTTACTTATTACATGACATTTTATATTTTACCATTTTGTATTTTACAATAACTTAAATATATCTTATATTTATCACTTGGTATTAGAACAAAAAACATTCTTTTTTGTTTGTTTATATCTCTTTTCTACTGTTGCTAATTTACATTTTGATAGAAAATGAAAACGATATTTTTTGTAGCGTTAATTTAATGTCGTGAATTTAAATTATAATTTTATATTATCATTCTTAGATAAAATTGTTAATACTTAGATATTTTAAAAATAATAATAAATTAAATACATTGACTCCTACAGATCTACCAGGTTTAATCCTGACAGAAATTTTAGGAGAACTGTACTTTTAACTGTATCCGCTTCAAATAATTTGTTGTTTAATTGGCAGTTTAATTAATAATGCATTGCAGTTTAGTACAATTGTTCATGGATTCAATGCTCACTTCAAGTTTTAATGTCCTCAGTCATTTGGAATCCACTTTAAATTTTAGTACTAATGCATAGAGTGTGACCGAAAAGCTTAATGCGTCAAACCTATTGAATCCATTTTAAGGTATCCTATACTGCAAAAATCTAATGCCTGAAAGCTTACTTTCCGGCTCCTACTGGAAAAAAATTATTCATTGTAAATACATAACTAACATCTATTCTTCATTTTCAGATGCAATATAAATACCGTGAAAAATATGAATTAAAACAAATGAATTGATTTTAGATATTTTTCTGTTAAATGGAAGCAAGTAATTATTTACAAGCAATGTTTTGGATTTGAATATTCAAGGATTGGTTAAAAGATTTGTCTTTTATATACACAGTCAATAATGGTGATGATACTATGAAAATAACATGTTCCTTGTTCAGTTTAATCCTATTTTTATTCTTATATTTTTTCAATAATTTAATGAAAAATAAATGTGTGTTTTGTGTACACAGGATTCTAGGTTCAGCAACCGAGTCGATCAAAAGACTGGCTACAAGACCCGCAACATGCTGTGTATGCCCATCCTCGACGTGGACGGAGAAGTGAAGGGAGTGGCGCAGATAATAAACAAATGCGGGGGCGACGAGCCCTTTACCGATCTGGATGAGAAGGTATAAATATCTCTATGACCCTATACTTCTGAAAGGCTATTTCTAAAAGAACTTTTCATACCTTTTCTAAAAATATTTATCAACTATAGTCCCTTGAAAAGAAATTAACCAATAATAGTTCAAATATGTAATATATCTTTTTTGTTATGAATTATTTGAACTTTGCTCTTAACTCTTTATATTCTTTTGTGTCAAGCATTTAAGTTTCCAGAAAATGCTGTTTGTGTCAATGTATATTTTTGCTTCCTCAGGTTCTGATTATTAGTGATTATCTGATGTATGTTATTGTTCCTTTTCTTAATTTATTACTATTTTCTTTAAATATGAAAAATAAATATAACTGCTGTGGATGGTCTGTCCGAAATATTTCGAAAATAAAAGTTCCATACAGAGTTCCAAACTATCTTAGAATATTTTCAAATATTCCCAAACATTTCCGACTATTTTACTACATTTTCTAACGTTTTAGAAAATTCTGGATCATCTAGAGCAATCTGAGCTTTCAGAATATTTTAACCCATCTTGACTTTTTCAACTCCCAAATCATCTACTTCATCGACAAAACTCAGAATATCCTGGAACATTCTTCAGTATTTCCAAACTTCTGGAGTACTTTACAACATTCTCTAATATTTTCGAAAATTCTGCAATACTGTTACAGCCTGTGACCTTTCAGAACATTCAGGTGCATAGTGGCCGGTATTAGCCGCTTCTACATACATTATTAACTGTTTCGTCAACATGGTCTGAGGAGTCCAGCAGGGAGGGATATCCATATCTAATAACAGTTTGTTTGAGCGATGTAGTGCGACAACTCATCAAAGGTATAACTTTTCTCTCTATAATTTGGAATTAAATGCGACGATTCCGTGTCTAAGAAGCTAGTTCAAATGAACTCATTCCCAATGCATTGTCTTCCAAACTAATAAGTATGAATGGGTATTTCATATACTTTCTATGTTCTTTTATTTGTTCCCCTCCTTTTTTGAATATATTCAATAAATATTTCTTCCTTTCTATTCTTGCATCAATTGTAATTTCTTATTGTTATCTTTCGTTGGATTTCTTGATCTCGAATGAACGCTGACAGTGTTTAAACAAAGGCAAAAAAGTATTAGTTAGTAGTAATTCGAAAACACATCTTAAAGCTGTTTTACGCTCGTTATAAAAGTAAGTTAAATGTACTGAAGCAATCTGCCCTCAATTAGCCTCACAGCAAATCATTGTCGAACAATTGTGAAGTTCGATGTGATCTCATAAAGGTATGTGTGTTTGAGAGATTCGCTTCGCATTCAGGGGAAATCTTGAAAACATGCCTCATAAGTTTCCTGAAAAGTCTACTTTCTGTTGGAAGCTAGAGCTGTTTCGTGCCAAACATGACAATCTTGGATTTTCCTTTATTAAATGCTTCTACTTAGTTTGTCAAGTAGTAGTTCGGCAATGAAATTCCGGGTTCTAATATTTATACGATTGTTAATTACAAAACCGAATTTTATTAAGAATTAAAAAATAATATTCCTTTCAAAAAACTTGGATCACTTTTTATAATGTATTACAATTTTCTATAAAAATGTAGTTGCTCTGCTTTATATTTCAACATTAATCTCCAACTTCGTTTATCCAAGTGCATACATTTGATCTTACATGAAAACTATTTTTATGTTCTTATTTCCGTTTCTGATGAATTTTGGTTTACATTGATTAAAAAAATTCCCCTTACAAATGGAAGATTTTAAAATACTTCAGAATTAAAAACTATTAAATGCTATGCCATTTTCTAGTTCTGCTTAACGCAAATTAAATTTTTAAATTTAAGTAATACTTCGAAATTTATCGCTAGAATTAATGTACGAATAATTTTTGTCAACGAATTCATTTCTTCGAGGTCTGAAATATTTTTATTCTCTCTTGTTGTGCAAAATATCAAAAAAAGGGAAATTAATAAATTTTTATTACATCGTTTGTGGGTTCAATTCCCACATCAGCTTTGTATGTCAAAATCCAAGGGAACTATTTAAAAATAAGTTCCTATATATATATATATATATATATATATATATATATATATATAATTAGCCCTCGTGTGCAGATGTCAGTTAGCGACATTGTCCGTGCACGTTGATTATTCTGACGTCACCCTTAAAATTTGCATGTGCCTATCTGAATAGGCAAAAATTGTACAAAACTGGCAATGAAAAGAAATATGGCATGAAATTTCTCTATGTCGTCACTAAATGAGCTACGAATCAATATCAAGTTTATAAATAAACACAATGTCTTGCTTAAATGAATTAAAAATAAATCTTTTGTCAAGAAAAATGTGAAAAGTTATAAGAAAAAAATTGGCATTTATGTAATAAACTGTGCCAAATGTTATAAGCGTGGATTTTTATGATAAAAAAAATTATTTAGATTTTATACCATTTACACCTAAAACAAATGTAAGTTTTTACTTTTCATAAATGTTGGAAAATTTCTACAAATGAAGTAAAATTTAATTAGTTACATTGAGAAGTTGCAAGTTTGTTTTTCTTAAAGAGAAAATGTTGAAAAAAAGCAACTCCTTTTTTTTTTTTTTTTTTTTGTATGGATTTCTGATTATTTCAAAATTTGTTCGCAATAAGAAAAAGGACTCAGATTGCAGAGATTTATTTAATATTTTATTTACCAATGACTATACTTTTATTATTTTTTTATGTAAAACTTTTCTTTTTGTTCATTAATTTAAATTTAGACACATATCTACTGCAATCCCCCTATAACACGGTACTCGTACAACGCATTTTCATATTGCGCGATTTCATGTCCCTTGTATAACACGTGTTTTCCCCCATATAATGCGTTCGTTCCCACGTCATATTTCTGTACTGAGAAATATATCAGGATTTCTACAGTTTACAATCAATTGCGCACATTGTGTCAATTGTGTTCTTATAAAATTAAATTATATTGACCTTTGAACATTTCCTCTAAAAAAGACGTCGGTGGAATGTTATTTCAGATGAGCTCTTACAATGAATAGACATGTAATAAATCTGTTTATAGAATAATTGTATTTAAGACTGTTTCTTAGTTACTTTTTGTATAATTTTTTAAAAATTTAAAATGCTCTTAATTGGAATTTAATAAAACGCGCATTTCGTTCCAAACATGGTACTTCCTTAATATTCGATTTAAGCCCCGAGAATGCTCATACTATTTTAGAGTGGTCAACGCGGTTAATTCATTGTGGAATGTAAATTATAATCTATACAAAAAATTTAAGTGTATGTAAAGAAAATTTTCTATATAACTAAGCTTCTAGCTGTGCTGACATCTATATTTTATTTCTGTTATGATTAATTTCACACTCTAAAATTAGATAAGTCAGCAAATTTTTAGTTTTGAAAATTCATGTATTAATGACTTACACAAAATGTAGTGTTTATATATATATATATATATATATATATATATATATATATATATATATATAAACACTACATTTTGTGTGGATATATTTATATATATATATATATATAATATAAACTTAATGCCATCTTTTTTAAGCCGGATGAAATGGAGAGAGTGTTTTCGTCGTTAGAGATCTGAATATTCAAAGTCACAAACAAGAATGTGCCGAAATACAAAATAAACTTGAAACAAGAAAAACAAAGCTAACTTGAATTGCCCCAGAAATTTTCACGTCTTTTAGGTAATTATGTCTCTAAGAAAATAATATGTAAAATAAAAATAAAAATACCAAAATATTCACTAATAATAAGAAACATTATATTTGTAAGATCAAGTGGCGTCAAATAACACTATTTTTTTGCCAGCAGTAGAAAACTGCATGGCTGCTACTTCATTCAACCATTCGTTTTCTAAACAGGGGTTCAATTCTAATAGTTGACCAATTTTATACCACCAAATGATAAAAATTCCCGATTATGGAAGATTCCACTACGCAATTTATACTGGCCTTCGGCTGTTAGGCTATCTGTCAATCGGTGCTGATTTATCCATTGAAAAAGATTTTTAATCCTTGTAGAAATAATTGGCCTCATAAATTAGTTTATTAATTAGCTGATTTTTGCATTTTCAGGTTTTTTCAAGGTACTTACAGTTTTGTGGGATCGGCCTACGCAATGCAGAGCTCTACGAAAGGTCAGAACTGGAAAACAAAAGGAATCAAGTGAGTAAGTTTATTTCTTCATATCCAAATATTAAAAAAAAAAAAAAACTTTAGTCGTTAATTATTATTGAAAATAGCTCTTGCACTAATTTATTTGATGCAAGGAGTTCATCCACACAAAGTAGAAGCGAAATAATAATATAGTGAAAAAGTTGAACAACATATAATAAGCATAATATTTTTCGCGTATCCAAATGTGTGCATAGGAACTTCGCTTATTACCTTGCAAAAGGAGAATAACATATTTTTAGAGAAATCAAAATTAAACAAGGCTGTAAATATTTTTTACAAAATGTTTGAAAATTTGATAAAAACAGTTAAAGGGAATTATTAAAATTTGGTAATGGTAGAATTTATAGAATGAGAGCGAAGGTATGTTTAGGTGATATGTATTGGTTTTAACTATTTATTAGAACTCAATGATTAATTTTTATACAGCCTATTCTTGCAGGCTGAACTCAGTTTGGTGCGTTATGTTTAACACTGGTTTGCTGTGTTATGTACCGCTAAATACATAACACAGCAAACCAGATAACAAATTTGAATCTCGAATAACGAATGAGGAACTCTTGCCATTCTCTTCATGCCTCCTATTAGCATGGCATTAAATTCTTCCGGACCTTCAACATTCAGGAGAACCCTCACTTCGACAGGCCCAGCTGAATGGTTAGCACTCTTGCATCGAACAGGTAGCCGAATTGTTAGCGCTCTTGCCTTCGGTTCAACAGTTCGTGGGTTCGAATCCCACCTTGGGCATGGATGTTTGTAGTGGTTCAGAATCCGTTTTAAGCCGTAGGTCCCGGTCTAATTAGCCCTCTTGTGCAAAAAATGACCGTTGAGCGACTAACAAACCAACCAACCTCACTTCGACAGTTCTTGTCTGAGTTAAGTGTCGAACTTGTAGCTGGCGGTCATCATACTTGCCTTTTTCTGTTTGTCTACCACAAGAATGACTCCGTCAAAGTAATATAGTTAGTAGTGGTTATATTATAGTAACAAGAACTGTGCATTTTAAATGGGAATTAAGGGTGTTATGAGTTGGCGAAATTTAGGGTAACACATTCTTTATCCTCCAAGAGTTATTAATGTCAAAGTTGATTCTTTTTCTCGGATCCTGTCGAATATACTACGTGCATGTTACTGTGGCAACTTACAAGCTTAGACAAAGCGGCTGGAGTTATTGTAATAGACATAGAATACGGCTGCGTAATATTCACATATGTATTTTGAGACGTGGAGACTCAGGTGGACTAGAAAACTTAGAGTATGGAAAGTAATGTGCGGCCATTTTTAGTTCAATATCTATTGATTTATGGTGATTAGTAGCGGCTGACTTGCTAATGCACAAAAGTAACTTGTCAGAACTAAAAACATTTCACTTACATATTTTACTTTCGTCAGTATACATAAAATCTTTTGTTCGTGGAATATGCATATTGCAGAAAAAGGTCTGCATGTGCTCTGTTAGAATGTTCACTATTACACACTCACTCACTCACTCACTCACTCGCTCACTCACTCGCTCACTCACTCGCTCACTCACTCACTCGCTCACTCACTCGCTCGCTCACTCGCTCGCTCACTCGCTCACTCACTCGCTCGCCTCGCTCGCAAGGAGTAGGATCAAATGTATCTTTACGGATGTAGCGCGGTCCGGGCAGAATGCATGTTGATATCGTTGCTTGTGATTATATTTGAAATTACAAAGTTTTGAGCTGTGCTCAAATTAGTTAAGGTAGGTAACCAGAAATGGCATTGTATTATATAGGCAAAATTTATTGTAATATAAAATTGCGTTTTATCATACCTGTAGTCTTGTGCGAAAGCTTCGTTGTTGTGATCAGAATGCAAGTTTAAATAAGTGGGATCATACCACATCCGAAAGTATACGGTAATTGGAAACGACAAGGATAATAAACGAAACGGAACCATACACATGCAAGGAGATGGTCAGTCATTAAAATTTCACGAAGATACAAGCAGGAAATCACGTGAATGAAACCATGGCTCATTGTGCGCCAAAACCGCCTATTAGCGAACCAAGTGCCACACCAACGCCCCAGGAAGCCGTCTAATTGGCAAGGCATCTACCATACTCCGATCGATTGAGCCTCATTCTGACAAATGAAAGGACTAACTAGGCCTTTACTGAAATAAATACAAAAATGATTATACGATACAATATTATGGAAGAAAAGAGGGAACAAATAATGAGATATTAGAATAAAAAATTGTTGGTACAAGATTTTTCAAAATAGAAAAGCAAATACAAAAAATAAGGAAGTATATTAACAGCCTTTATAAAGATGCTTGATATTGAAACTCTCAGCTGAAATTTGCTACTTTCAGCCTTAAAGTTCTCTAGGTTAAGGAGCTGTTTGAAATCCAAGTGTGCCTGTAATTTTTTTTGAATAGATTCTTCACGACATCGTCTTATTTCTGGTAATGGAGCAACATGTCTTTTGGAATATGGATGGCTTCATTATGCGGGAAAAATGCCTCATTTTCCATGGAACATATTTTCTGCGTGTCATAAATGTTATCAGGAATTGATTGGCAAAAAAACCACCACTAGTCTCTACCTTGAAACCTGAGGATACAACGACTGGAGTCTCCATTAGTTTGATTTCTACCTAATCAGTCTCCAGTTTTTGAATTCGGACTTAACACGTAGCATTTTAAATATTTGATCTTCCAATTTGTTCGAATTCTATCTCTTCTCTAAATATTGCCTGTAACTTCATTGTTAATGCCAATGTGGGCCTTAACTTGATGAAATAACGCTTTTTTTATGCATCTCTTGAATTTCAAAAACAATATCACTGCTAAGATCATATCAAATCATTGCTATATACATTGACTGTGAAACTGATTGAGAACAAAGGCATCAATAACAGCCACAATGTATTTTCAGGTAAAAAAAGAAAGACAGTTTTTACTTCGAAGGCTGAAGTCTTGTCATTCAATTGGATTTGAAATCTCGTCATTCATGAAGATGGAAGATACACATTCACACAGTACTTGACACAACTAAAAACTTTTATTTTGAAAAGACCTATCTTTGTGTGTAATGTCCTTCTGTAATATGATGTGGACATTTGGCAAGAATGATAGCAGAATATTGAAATTTCGTTATTTGACCGTAATTCCAAGTAACGAGGTGGTTGGCTGTGATATTAGTGGTTTTGGTTCACCAAAAATTTTGCACATCTATTTAACAAAATATAAACTAGCTTACTTTAACTTAATCTATTTCTCACTGAAGCTTTCAAGTATTAAATAGGAAAAGAACACGGTGTCTCGATTAAACAACTTTTTTTAAAGTTTGTTTACAGACGAAGTTATTGCTGAGGTGCTGTGAAATTTTACACCACTGTCAGTAATAAGAGAGCGTTTTTGAGCAAAGAATAAAAATATTAATTGAAACTTCCGTCACAAGGGGGCATTTAAAGAAATTATTTACTTATGACTGATGTTTCATTGAGACTTCTAATTTTTATTCATAGTTTACTGTAACAAAATATTTATTGCTCATTTAAATTACATAATCTGTAAAATTAACTAAATTTAAAACTTTAATTGTGTGTGAAAAACTTAAAGCACCACTTAATTATACCCTTTTCAGCCATTACTATCGGACGAAAAGTCTGTCTCTTTAATAAAAAAATAATGTATTAAATGGCGAAATATCTTTTTAATAAGATTTTCAAGTTCCTTACATTTCTTCGAATGCGCGAACAACTCCAAATCACGAAAATTAAATTATCGTTCGATACTTACTATCTATCGAATATGTGTTTGATCTCTAATTTTTGAGAAAAAATTTAAACAAGAGAAGAATAAAATGCCAAGCTTTGACCAAGATATCCGGAGATTTTATTTTCAATATTCTCGATTTTACTAAATCAAAATGTCGTTAATATAACGAGATCGAGCGTTAGTTTTAATGTTTTACCAAAACGGAAATTCCGCTTTGATTTTATGAAAATTTCAAACTTTGAAGCTGATTTGGAAGATAACCGCTTTCCTTTGACAGAATAGAAAAGGTTGTTCTTCTGGGAAAAAGGACAAAACTTCCAATGTAATTTACAACATGGTAAAAATCCGTGGTCATTCTTGTTCATAGATGTAATTCCTACCTCTGGTATTGCTGTTGTAGTGATTCTGAATACACTTTAAACTATGGGTTTTGGTTCAATTAGTCCTTGTGCAAAAAAAAAAAAAAAAAAAAAAAAAAAAAAAGACTGATGAGCAACAAACAAATTAAAACAAACGTTTGTTAGAATCATTGGATAGCTCAATTCTCCAGAATTTAAAACTTACTATCGTATGATATTATTTGTGCAAAGAATTCATCTTGTGCAGCAATTGCTGCCAAATGATTTTGTGACTTGATACAGTGATAGCTCGCTTTGAGATTGATTTAATATATCCATGGAGTATCCCTTGTACACACATGATATACACTTTCGCTTAAATGCGGCTCTGCAAGTATTTATAAATCCCTGTCAAGTCTTACGGATTCTTTTGCATTCATCATTAGTAACAGGTAAGGTGCTATTTACTGTATCATTTATCCTCAGCTTGTCCTTCTAGGAGGAGTTAAGAGTTAGGAGTCATGTCAAATATTGGATTATACTGATCAGCGACATGCATCGTTGTTAAAGAATAAAACTGCCTGATTTGCTATCAAGCTCGTCTCTCACGCACAGTTTTATACAAGTTAGAGCCCTTAAATTAGTCGTTAAGTTACGAAAGTCATAATACATCTTTTCACATACGAACATAGCATCAATCGAAAATGTCTTTATCCGTGACCTCCTTGGTCCTGAAACTGGCTACTTTTGGCTTTGAAACAGTTAGAAACATCTGGTAAGTTGTAATAAACTACGAGATTTTTTTTCTCATCTGTTAAGATAGCTTTCCACATCCTGTGCGTCCATAACTGTGACATTTTCTAGAACATATTGCGATTAGTTTTGGAACATGATATCGGATGTTAAGTAACATTTATGATAATTTTGAGGGATATGTTTAATGAGTTTCAAAATGATATTATATCACAAATGTGTGCTCGTTATTATAATAAATATGTAAATCATTAAAAAAATGACCCTGGATGGCGAAAATTTGAACTGTTTGCATACCTTTGTTATGTCCAAAAAAAATCATTTTCTCAGCAATAGTTTTGCCGCATAATATAGAGCTTATTAAAATATATCAGCTGGATTAATTTATTTATTTTCAAATAGAATCTTAATTGTACAATAAAGCAATCATAGACATCGGGATCCTGATGCCATTCCAGATATTCTTAATTCCATTAAGATATTCTTAATGTAAAATATTTCATGGATTCATTTTCAAATAGTATTGCACAATAGCTCTCTATATATGCTTTTACTTTTCGTAAATTTAGTCTTTTACTTTATTTTATTAGACTTGTTATTTGTTGTGGCTTTATATTAATGAAGGACGTATACATTAAGTGGTATAACCAACTAAAATTAGCACATCGGCATTAACTTCAAGGATAAAAAATTTTCGGAACGCAACTGTTATTTTAAGGATTTTCTTTCCTTAGTACGTGTCACAATTTTTGAGAAACTTAAAAATCCCCACGCCATGCTATGCTATGCCTTATGCAGTTAACTATGAGATTGCTATCTGGCATCGGCTCCATTTGTCTTGGATTAGATAGGCCCGCGCCTTTGATGAAACGGAAACTATAATTCTTGTACCTTGTTAGAAAGATAAGATCTTTATCTCAGCTGGTATTCAGGTGGATTAACAGATGGTAATTCATGTATTTAAGGAAGCTGTGAAATGATTAAGAACACGTTTTTAAATTGCAATGGCGATTATGTGGAATGTGTAGCCTATATGTTTACATATAGGTGACTTGACCATTTTTTCTCACAACTTGAAGGTTCAAATTGTTTTACTTTTAATTCAGTTTCTTTGAAACAGAAAATAATTCGTTCATCACGGAAAGAACGAATAATTTCATAGGGAGACTGTTTTATAATTGTCATAGAGTAAAATTATAACAGAAATATGCAAAGCTCACAGCTTAATTGTTAACTCTCTGGCTTTCAAATTTGCAATTTGAGCTCGGGTTTTTTTTTTTTTTTTTTCCTGATATACATTGAGTCTTTAACTGAATGGTTAGTAATCTGGTCTTAGATTCTACAATTTATGGGTTTGATTCCACGTCTGACAGGAATGCTTATAGTAGTCTGGAATCCACTTTAAACATTTTCTCGGTCTATTAGTCATCGTATGCCAAAAATCAATATATAGAGCGACAAACCATTCGAAATCAACTCCTGTGTGGGTGTTTCTATTGATTCGATGTGAATGTTATAGATCCTGGTCGTTAATTCTCGTGTGCAAAAAGTGACAAATATAGCGACAGCACAAGCTTAACAGAATTATAAACAACCAATTATCTTTTCTCTTAATAGCAATGAAATTATGCAAAAATAAACTGGAGAACAATAGAGAATTGTAAAATACTGCATGTACAAATTAACGCCAGAAACATTCTAATCGCAGCGATAGGTTCGAATCCCTCCTTGAGTATGGATGATTGTAATGGTTCGGAATCAATTTTAAATAGTATGTCTAATTATCTATCCGGTCTAATTATCTCTATTGTGCAAAATATAGCATTTCAGCCACAAACAAACCAAATCAATCACGTCAACATCAAAAGGCAGTTAAACTATAGAATATCAGTTCAGTAGTTAATTGTTTCGCAATTCCTACCTCGGAGGAGTATGCTAGAGATAATCGGAAAGCATTCGAATGAATGAGTTCTTGGTAAAACGCTGGAGCTCCATCTGCTCTGCAGCTTCTCCCGTTAGACAATGATAGTGAAGCATTGCATTGAAAGGATAATCGATCGCAATCTCCTTCTCTAGATTGCTCTAAGTGGTGGACATATCGAATTTAATCTATCGTCCAAAGCTCTTCTGTTGTTGTGCCATGCAAGTGGTGAGGAAGGAGCTAGCTCAGGTATGACTTTGTCACCTGAGAATAGCTCAAAAACAGGTGGTGCTAGATGACCGGCAAGTATTTCAAACCTGTTAACGCTAAATCACAGTCCCGAGATAGACGTTATGTCGTATATCTGGGGTGGCCAAGCTCCTTGATAATCCAAGCCATTTTTTCAAAGTTTGAAATTTTTCACGAGCCGCGATTAAATACTTATTTAAAAGGTATGCAAAAAGGTATTAAACTAATTGTTTTTGCAAAAATTGCATTTATTAAAAACATATGAATAAAGGTACAAAATATGTGTGTTGAATTTAAATATTGAAAATTAAACAAGTTTATTTTACTTCTCTTGATAATTCTTTAAAATTTGGTGAATAATTGGTGACAACACTTTTCAGGAATTCTATGAGATTCTGGTTAGTTTATACCTATGACGAATTTTAAAGTGTAATAAAATGACTTCCATAAATGCGCTGTTCTGAATATTGAAATAATTCGGCAAACATAATCACACAGCCTTTTTTTTAAAAATTCAGAATACTCCAATTCTGGTACAAAATTTCGAAACTCAAAATAAATTTTGATTGTAGAGCTTGATGTTGCCTCTCTATTAATTATAATTCTCCTGATGTTTTTTGGGTCATAATTATGTTGGAAATGGATAACTCACTTTGAATTATTCTAAATTCAAATGGATGCAGAAAAAAAAAATCAAGTTGTGTTTAAAAATATTTCAAGTCTTGAAATCTATAATGGAATTCCGTCAGTATTCCTTTCAGCTTCTTTATATACTCGTTATTAGTATTGGAAAAAAATTTTTTAATTCCAGGAAAATATGACAAAAATTTTTATTTATAATTTTGTTTTAAAAATGTTGTAATTGAGTTTGAAAATTAAATATGCAGTGACAGAGGTCAGATATTATTATTCTATTTATTATCACTGCATTTGCAAAATTCAGTGTTTGCAAATGTTCCATTACATCAGTCAAAAACATCAAGTCATGTAACCATTCATCATTGTCTAATTCTGAATATGTTGTTTCATTTCCTTTTAGAAATGCAGTTATCGTATCAAACAAATCTACAAATCGATTTAATACGCTGTAGCTTGATAACCATGTAACAATTCAAAAGAAATTTTCATTTGGAAGATCTTCATCTTTTAATTTAAGGAAAATTTTGAATTGTCGATTTTTTGCATTGGTGCGATTGTAATTTACAATGTGTAGCACTGTTCTCATAACATCAGGTTATTTTAAATATTTTATAACGAGATGTTCTCAGAGAATTATGCATTGAATCGATATAAATTGTGAAATTTGAGAATCCTCTCTTAAATATCCAATAAGATCGATTTTTTTTATCCATCAGAGCTCCATCAGTTGCAATGCTTACAAGCTTATTAAGAAGCAAACATGGAATCAAATGCATTTTTAATAGTGACACATTGGATTGACTCTTGAAGTGCTACTAAATCTAACAAATCTTTAACTATGAAATCAAGTGAAACAAAATGTATGAAAACTGCCAAGCAGAGATTTGTAATATCTGTTAATTTTCCAAGGACTAAGCTGGATGGAATACAGTTATACAAATCATTTTTTTAAATTATATTCAAAAAGTGTATTAATTGCAGTTATGCATCGTTTAAATGTGTAACTTGAGATGGAAATTTGGGAAATAACTTTGTTCAGTGCTGAATTATTTGGATCTAAAACTTTAAGTACATCTTCCAAAATTTTTTATAAATATTGGGTTTTGCACGAGCAATATTCCAGGTAATAGCAAAACTAGCATAAGCCACATTATTAGCTTGATTGCTAAGGGTCATGAAAATTGATTGTTATTTACTTGCTTCTTTAAAATGAAATTTATCTGATCTTAATTTGGAATTTAGTGGATACTGATTAGAAAACAGAGAATGATTGGTCCCGTTATGTCGACATAAATTGATAGCATTATAATTTTTGACCGACAAATAATACGTGTTGCTTTTCCGTTATTGACAATACAAATTTTCTCCCACTCATTATTAAAATTACCAATTTCTTTCTCGCATTTTTTTAAAAGAACTGGAAATATAGAATTACAAATTTTGCGTTATTAAAACATGGCATGTGTTATGTAATACGAAACAAATTATAGTTAACTTACCAAAAATTCCTGACTACAAATTATATCTGTTGTAAGAGTGTGATACAAATTGTTTCCTCCAGAGCACAATGTCAACTGTCTGTCGCAATGAAAGGTTGCAAATTAAAAAACGGCATGTAGAGTCGGTCGATTACGCCAATATCGATGTTCGTTCGCTCAGTTCATTCTTAATTTGGACGGAAACGAAATTTGCTACTATGTTGCACTTAGTCTTTTATATTCATTGTCTGTAATTTTAAAGAAGTTTTGAAATACTGAATGATGGTCAATTTTTAGAATATAATAAAAAAAAAAAAAAAAAAAAAAAATGAGAACGGAACTCGGGTACATTCATCGAGAAGCACAGATAATCTTTCAAAGACCCGCATTGTGGCATGTTCTCCCCTATGTTATAAATGATTGTGGGGAGGGGAACTCACTCGTTGATAGTGATTTTGTAATTATCTCGTTTTTAAGGAACGAGATATAGATGCTGCATTAATGTTTTCTACACTCACATACGAATTGGAGATATAAAATTTTCAGTGTATTTTTCCCCTTTCTTTATGACATTTAAATAGCCTCCCACTGTTCATGAGAAATCTTCTTAGAAGACAATACGCACACAGCTATTAAAAAATGCCTTAACAACATTCATATTAAGCTGCCCTTTATGAAGTGACATTCCTTAAGAATTTCTTGATGACAAAACAACTGCTCTACTAGACCGCAATGGCCTAGTTGTTGAAAGCATCGTTCTCGACTTAACCAAAAATACGCTGTGCTCATTAAAGGCAGCTGATTCACGTTAAATAAGTCGTGGGGACTAAGTCCATCAAGTGAAATAATCTCTAGCAGGAGCTAATCAAATATTAATGGGCTAGGGAAATTTGCTGTTGCGGCAACAATTGCCCTTCAATTAAACATTATTTAGGATTGAAATCAGGAACATGGAACTCTTTTAAGACAATCAAGATGAGTTTTACTTGCCAAAATGCCCTTAAAAAAATAAAATTCGTAATATGATTATAAAAATTTTAACTCTTAAAAGTAATTGCTGCTGATATCGCTTTAATATCTATGCTAAGAGCTGTTAGAGGTCATTTGAATTACATTCGTTTATATATACCCAAAGACATGTGTAAGAATAATTGCTTCGAATCTTTAATAGCTTGACATTTATTTGACTGGTCGAAAAAAGAATCGCTTCTATATTAATGGTATTTATTTCAATTTTTTTTGACTGGATAAAAATGGTAGGAGAAATTTTCAGTATAGAAGTTGGTGTACTTTTAAGAAATTTTTATAATTTGAAATTTCAGCAATATAGCTCTTTATTTTTTAAGGTTTAAATTTTTTTGATTATCTAACATTAATATTATGATTAATATTATTACATATTCCTGATTTTTCTATCAGTGACCTGAATACAGTCACTCTACATGAAAAGTCGTCTTAGGAGCCATACATAAATTGATAAGGTAAAAAAAAAAAAAAAAATGTAGCATGAAAAAAATGAGTGCATTATTTTCAATTTGGTTAGTTTCAAATATTCTGTTAGCAAATTATATCGCCCCACCTGCATGTCATTCACACAAACAGTGCTATTCATGCTAATCACGAATGTGTCGTGAAGCTAACAATGAATCAAAGTCAAGGACTAAAGCTTTATGAATTCGAAGAGGAGTTCTATAAATGAGCCAGTTAGAGCGGCCCCCCATCTGAAAGAACTTTAGTATGTTCTTAGTTTTTAACTGCTATTTATCTGTTGCTTGCTTTTAATTGCTTTTTTATTGCTTGTAAACTAACCTGATTAAAAACTTTCCGGAATTGGCTTTTTTAAGTTTTTTCCAAGGTTTTGAAATTTACTATCAGTATTTAGTGTATAAGTCCAACTCTTAAGGTTTGAGTCATGTAATTGATTCTAAAAGTTTTTAAATAGTTGATATTAAAACAACCACACGATTAATTTGTACTACAACAGTTTCAAATTACTTTTTTTTTTTCAATAAGCCTAAATACTGTATAATTATTACAAAATAAGATTAAATTGAAAAGTAATATTTTGCTTTTATTTTATTACAAAGTATCCAGATGTATTTAGAGTTATAGGCAAAAATTCATATGGCAATATTTTACTGAGAGCCCTTTTAAGGTTTTAATTATTTAATTGTTCTGCTTGAATTTTTTAAAACCACATGTTTGTGCTAGATCAAGATACTTTTGAAATCCTCGACTTAGTGTTATTTATTACTCATAGAGCTCTTCTTGATTACATTTTTCAAATTATCTTCATTGTGCTTGTTGTTTATTTGCATAGTTGTTTGGGAAATCTATAATTTTTTTGTATGTAATTGTATATTTGATGTGAAAAACTCAGTGGCATTAAAAATAAATTTTAAATCTACAAATTTAAGAAGTATCTTTCATTAGAGCTGGTAAATTTCATAGAAATCCCAAAAATTTAAATTATATCAACATCCCAAAATTTTAACAATTTTAGAGTAATAATTTTATGATAATGTTAAGATAACATTTTATTTGAATAATGATATATTATGTTTTTATCATTTCAAAAATTTACCACACATTAAAATATTTTAAGCAATTCATTTAAAGTTACTGATAATAAATTTAATAAAAATGTGTAATATTTTTATGTGTACACAAAATATTCATAATTTCGAATGTAATGAGATATTGGCATGATATATTTTATGACTTAAAATGACTATTTTTTTGGGGGGAAAAATGAATGTAATATTAGGTGCAACAATAATTATTTTAAAAAAAAAGTAATAATTTGGTGTGTGAATAGTAAGAAATAATTTGTGAAAAAAAGTTTATATAGATTTTAGATGTAATAAAATAATTTGTTATACAGGTACTGCTTGATTTGGCGAGAATGGTTTTTGAAGAACAAAGTACAATTGAACATATTGTTTACAGGATAATGACTCACACTCAGTCATTGTTGCAATGTGAACGATGCCAAGTACTTCTTGTAGATGAATCTACAAAAGTATGCTATTCTACAAATCATGATTACAACTAAATGTAATTTCTTAATAAATTATAATTGTAAGCTTTGTTCTTAAAATTATATGAAATTTATATTTTGTTTTTCAGACATTTTCCAGAGTGTTTGATTTGGATGTGAATGACATGAAAGCAGAAAATGCAGATACAAGGACAAGGTTTATATTAAAATATTATTTGTAATAATATAAATATGAAATTCTAAATTTAGAAATCATTTTTCTTGTGCAAACTTTTTTGGAAGAATTTTTTTTTTTGAATAATTTAATGTGCAATTTACAATTGTGAAATATGGATTTCTTTTTCACTCAACATATGATTATAAAGTAAAACATTGTAAATAAATTACAAATGGAAATATGTATTCTTTACAAGTATTGTATTTTCCTGTATATAATCCTTTGCGATATATTATCTGCAAGACCTTTATTTCAAGTAAAACAAAAAGTGTTGCAAAATCAGCAGCAATTGTTTCAGCAATTATACGAAATATATATATTGCTGATAATGTGTTCTCAAATAAAATAAAAAACACACAGTATGATTAAAAATATAATAAATTATACAGTAAAAATGTTTAAAAAGAAAAAAATTTCTTAGGATTCACCTCAACTCCAATTATGATAAATTGAGATGAAAACTTGGTGTTGATCAAGATCCGAGAAGATTCTAATAACATTTATCGAATTTTGTTTTTAATACTTTTTAAAACAAGGTTAGATATATTTAAAAAATAAAATGTTTGTTTTTTTAATAATTAAATGAAAAAAATTGGGTTATTTTCGAACTGCACATGGATGCAGTTTTTCTTTTATAAAGTGCATACTTTATTTTTTTAACTTTCATTAAACACATTTATCATCATTTTTTAAATTTCCATTCCCTATAGCTTTTAGTTTAAAACTTGCTTTGTAACTTAAACATTTTTGTTTCCACATGATGTATGAATATCAATGTTTCCAGAGCGAAACATTTCGAGTTAAGATAGATGGCAAAATAAGGCTAGCCAATTGCAACTATAATATTTTTTCAAAGAACAGAATTCGTTCTGAAACGTAATTGGACAATGTTAATTATACATAAAAATAAGTCACTTGAGTCGTTTCACCATCTGTTATTTATTTTATGAAAAATAAACAGCATTTCTTTCAAAACTTTATTTTAAGCTTTTCTAATGGAGAATGTTTCTTATCAGATTATCCATGACCAACATATTATATCACAACAAAATTCGATGCTTTTATAACACATAATCCACAGATTTTATGCAGGGAAATACTATAGATTGAAGTTGTAAATTTTTTTGCTGTATGATTTTTCTAATGCACATTAGAAAACACTTGTTCTGAATTATTTTATGATATTTTCATATATTTAATATTTCTCTTATTGTTTTTCTTTCTGTCCACCAACTTAAAACTTAGTTTGCATGAAAAACAGTTAATACTCAATCTGACAATATGATAGCTCTGTAGAAACAAACTTTTATGATGCCATTAATTTGATCTATTTCTAAATGCATAAGTCTTTTTAAAAAGAGATTATTAAATAATGAAGCAATAGTATAAGTAATTTTTTAAAATATATATAAAAAAGAATTTAATGTTTTTAGTTTATTACACAGATAATTTTATTTCAGCGACAAGGTATTATATCTATTTAATTGTGGTTTTTTATATGAATACTTAATTTTGTATTCCATTAATCTTTAATATGTTTTTAATAAGCACTTAGCTTGTGGTTGATTAAGCTCACTAGTTTGTGGGTTTGATTGGGCTCAGAATCAGCTTTAAGAGAGATTTTTGTCTAATAACTTTTGTGGGAAAAATAAAGTGGTTGAATGATAAATATTGGTTGTATTCTGCTGTTCCAAAACAAATTAGGCGATGGTTAAACTCCTGTTCCTAATTCTATTTTTTTTTTTGTTAATATTGCTAACAATTTTAATTAAAGTAATCAAGTATTTATCAATAATAATCAAATGCATATGTTTTTATAACTAATATCACCATCTTTATTTTTGATTAGTGAGCTGTTTAAATATAAGATGAACTTAAGAAACTGGAATTTTTTTTTACAACTCATTTTGCATTATTTTGAAAATTTTGAACAAGTTAATAAAGCATAAAGTAATAATTCAATGACTTTTTTAAAAGATTGTAGTAAAAAAAATTTTTTTTTGTTCTAATTAAGTTAAACTTTTTAATTATTTTTGTTTTTCTTAATTTTTTTTATAAAAAATCATTACTGGTTTTTTTTAAACCTGATTTGCATGTTTTTATTTACTGTTCTATCTCTATAGTCTCTAGAATATTGCAATTTGTTTTCAGTAGTAAAAAGAAATAATTCTCTTTCATGTCTCTGTATTACGAAAAATGCAAGAAATCAAACTTAATCAAGAAATAAGAGAATTACAAATATTACAAATAAAGTAAAAATTTATTTAAAATAAATTCTTGACTTTTCATATCATTCTTATTTTATTCTCTGTAATTTGTTTAATGCTAACAATTAATAACTGTAAAATTTTTTTTTTAAATTATGGAAATATTTTCATTAAGATAGTGTGAGAATATTTTTGGTAGGTATGTGGATTAGATTCAGGTAGGGGTCTGAATTCAGGCTTGAAGATTTAAATTTTCTTTTTTCTATTTCAGTCCTTTTGAAGGTCGCTTTCCTATCAATGTAGGAATAACTGGCTATGTTGCTACAACTGGAGAGGTAATTGTTTATGTACAAATATTACAATCTCTATACTACCATTTACCATGTTGTTCTTTTTAGTAATTAATTTGAGATTAAGTAATAGGTACTTAATATCTAAATTTCTTTCATTCTTTCAGACATTAAACATTTCCAACGTGCATAAAGATGACAGATTTGATCCTTCTGTATGTTTGACTCCTGATTCTACACATTAATCTCATAATTTTCTTTTGCAAAAATAGAAGTATTAAAATTTAACTATTTGATATAAAACTGCTTTTGAGATCTATTAAATTTCTTGTAATATATTTTATATTAAGGATTTTAAATTATCATTTGATTATAATACAAAGTACATAAATCAGATTAATAACTCTAGTGTGTTTATTTTTAGTCATACATATCAATTATATTCCTTTAAGTTGTTATATATCAATGTCTGCCATCATTTATTTTTTTATTTACAAAAAAATTATGTAAATATGACAAATATTTTGTACTGGAAGGCCTATCCTGCTCTTATTACCATTTAAATTAATAAAAAATTCATATATCATAATTGTTTTTATACTCATAGGTGCTCACTTTATTTCTTTAGGATATTTTATATCAAATATCTCTAGGAATAAGACAGATTGACAAATATTGACAAGAAATTCATCAGTTTAAATGTAAAACATTGACTAAAATGCAAAACTGATTTGTATTTTGAAAGTCTCATTGATAATTAGTTTTGATGCAATCGTGAGATTTTTTGCTACTCTATCATCCATTTTATTTTATTCTTTTTGTTTAATTTGCTTAATTTTTTATGATGAATAAATTTAAAAATCTTTGACTATTTTTTTGGTGGAACAAATTTAATATAATAACCATTTTTCGTTTAATTGCCTCCTAAGCAACTCTCAAAATTTTCAGTTTGTTCTATAAAATCAAATAATCATAACTGAAATTTATCCCTTAGTAAATTTCCAGTAATTAAGTATTTTAATACTTTGATAAATTCAGTGCACATTTTATTGAACAAAACTACTAACCTAAATGAACTTGCCATTTGCTCTCTTAAAGAATCTCTTTTTTATTGTTATCCCTGTAAGGCATCTATATGTACTCTGCTTGATTTTTCTCAGAAGCTTTTTCTTCAATATAGCTAGCTGATTTCCCAATAATTCAAGGAAAATCTGTTTTATATCTAGAAGTGATTATAGATCTCATATAAAATCTTAATTTAGCATATTAGGATCTTTAATTTTGACTTTAAAATGCTATTGACATAAAGTAGCAATGATTTTGTATCATTATGTATCCATATCATTTATGGTGTTAAAATTTGGACCAAAGAAAAGTTATCTGTTCTGTTATGTTCAAATCTAAAATATTTTACCTCCAAGTATTTATATCGTACTATGATTTAGCAAATGGTAGGTATTTAATTTTACTCTCATTAATAATCAGATGTATTTTTTCTTAGGACTATAGAGATTGTTAGTGCCAGGAACGATGTATTTCTTGTTTGCAACAATTACTTTAACATTGGCGAGAGTTTTCTCAATTTTTGACAAAAGGAACTTCAATTATTAGTAAAATATTAACTTGTCAATTTCTGAGTTTTGCTGTAAAGTAGAAAATTTTTTTTTATGTTTTTTATCTATCAAAAAATAAATTATATATATTTACATAAATATATCTATATATGTATATAAATAGTACCATTGTAAAGTGTTAATATTTATTACGTTATTAATATATAAAAATATCAATTATCAACAATTGAGAAACATTTTTCCCTTTTGCTTTTTCTGTATGATTTTAATTAAGTAGAATATAATTTTTCTGTTATATATTTGTATATATATATATGTATATATATGTATATATGTGTATATATGTATATATATGTGTGTATATATGTATATATATGTGTATATATATGTGTATATATGTATATAAATTTGGAGTATGCTTATGTAAATTGTTTTGTTTCTTTGATAGTTTTAATACAATTAAAAATTTTCCAAATGTATTAACTCACTTTCAATTTGAAAATTTCAGGTTGATGAAGATAGTAATTTTTCTCATCAATCCATTTTGTGCATGCCAATTCGGAATGCTTCCTCAAAAATTATTGGTGTGAGCCAATTAATAAATAAAATAAGTGGAGCACCTTTTAATAAAAATGACGAACACATTTTTGAGGTATTTCCAAATATTAAACATTTTAATTTATCAAAAAATTAATTAATGTTAAATATTTATCGAGTGTTTTATCAGTTTGAAAATATGTGCTATGTTATTTATGAAATTGTTATTAACATTTACACAAAATATTTTAAGTAAACTTCTCTACACAAGAGAAAAAACACAGCAAATCTAACACAATAAAATTTTATGTATCAAGTAAAGAACAATGAATTCAAGATCAAAATTAAGTTCTACAGTTGAAGTAGAAGTAACAATCATAGTGTGCAAAAATTAAATTTTAATATTAATTTATATTTGTAATGTTTTTTTAGCTTAAGAATTTTAATTTACCAATATTTTCTATTAGTTATTTGTCATAACTTTTCATCCAATTATTTTTGTGTTATTATTTCTCATATTTTAAACATGCTATTTATTTATACATTAATCATATAAAATTTTACTATTATTTCTTTTCCATTTTAGAATTAATGTCACATGTAATATTGCTAAATTAAAAAAAAAAATTAGAAAAAAAAATTGCATAAAATAAGAAGAGGTATATCAGTGAAAAATTATTAATTTCAGTAATAAGAAATTTGACAATAGGAAAATTTTCAACAGCATTCAAATTGTTGAAAATTTTTCCATTGTCTAGGTTTCTTATTGTGTAAGTTCTTTTAATGATTCAACATTATTTTTTCTTGAGCTTTTAGTTGTCTTACTGTTAATTATATTTTGTGTTTTTCTATTCACATTTGTTGTAATTTGACTATAAGATTAAATGCAACAAACTCAAAGAAAACTGCAATAAAATGCTGAAATAATAAGCTAAGATTTAAAGTTTTGAATATTTTTTTATGTTTATATTTTGTATTTTTGTATAATTTTATGAAATCTTAGTTACAAATTTTTATGGACTGCTAAAATAGTTATTTGAGGTAATATGAATCGTATTAAACAATTTTTACCCCCATGGAATTAAATAAAACTTATTTTCTTGTTTTCAAAATATTTAAACCATCAATTTTAAGAAAAATGCATCAAGCCTGAATACAAATACTCATGTGATAATTTTTTTATCACATGAATATTTGTATTCAGAAATTTGTAAAAGAATTAAAATTCAATTTACTTAAATTTGTAAAAAGTTGCTTGACTTTAATGAAAGAGAAATGCTTAATGATTTAAATTGATTTTTTGGAACTTTTGTGATGTGATCGGATTCATTTCAATGCGAACACTCAAAGGTTAACATTATAATTAATTTATCTCTCCAATTTCTCCATAATTATGTAATTGGGAAATAATTTCCCATATCCATTCTTCATTCATGTTTTTACATTGAAGAATAATTATATGAATATAATGTAACTCCTAATATATTTTATAAATCAGCACTTTTAGTAATTTAATAATGAACAAAAAAAAAGAAAAATGAAATTCCAAAAGGAAAATTAAAAATAAACAAAATTCAGATTCTTTTGCTTGAAAAAATGGATGAAAATTTCTTTCAATGATACTGATAATAGATATTTTATGGAAACAATTTTTTCATTAATGTCACTTATTAATAGAATTTTTGTCTATTTTTAATTAATTTCTGAATAATGTAATAAAAAGGTAAAGTTTTATGTTTGATTGTCCCATCTTAACATTCGAAAAATGATAAAAAAAAAAATCAACATACTGTCTGTCTTTTTTTTTTTTTTTTGCAATAGTTATATTTTATATAATTGTATTCCTTAAAATGATTAACTATTCTAAGATTTATTTACTTTCTAAACATGAAGTTTCATTTTTAGTCTAACAATATTTAAAATGTTATAAATTCTTGAAATAATTTTGTTGTCTTTTCAACTGTGTTAGGGAACTAATAATTTGAATGCATATAAAAAGATGAGCAAAAAGTAATTAATTTATTTAAATGTTTTTTACAGAATGAAAATTTTTAATAAGTAGATGAATTTCCACATTACAACACTTAAAAATTAAAATTTATTTCAAGATAATTAAATTTTAAGAAATTTTCAATTAAAAGAATACATTAAAAAAAATTGATATCTTAAAGACAAATGTGAAATTGAAGGAAATTTTAAATTTCATTGTGTGTGTGTTTCTGTTTACTTTATATAAAATTTTATAAATTATAACTAATTTATTTTTAATATTTTTTATTCTATCAACAGGCATTTGCAATCTTCTGCGGAATGGGTATACAGAATACACACATGTATGAAAAAGCAATAAAAGCTATGGCCAAAACAAAAGTTACACTTGAAGTTTTGTCATATCATGCTACTGCTCCTTTAGATGAAGCAAAACAATTAAGTGTAAGGAAATAAACATATGACAATATATTCTAACAAATATTTTTATTTTATTTTATATTATAATAAATTTTATGTAAATTGTTATCTTCTGTTAAAATTTATAATTTAATGAATTTCATTTTTCTGTTTTCCTTTTTTTTTTTTTTTTTTTTTAACAATATTACAAATTTTTTCTGAAGTACTTTAAAATGTTCAATCTAATCACACTTTAAAAATCAACTATTACAAAATATTATTTCTGATGCATGAATTTGGTTACAGAAGTGTATTATTCCTTCAACCCATGTGTTTCGGCTGCAGGATTTGAAGTTTAATGATTTCAGCTTAGATGATCAAGATATGTTGAAAGCTTGCCTGAGGATGTTTATGGACTTGGATCTAATTGAAAGATTTCATATAAAATATGAAGTATGTGTTATTGCTAAAATTCAAACATAATTTATTGATATCATTATTAAAAATGTTCGATTTATTAAATATTCTCTGGATAATTTCTTTACAAATATGGATTTTGTCTTAAAGTATTTTCTGTACTTTTGTACCTGATATTTTTCTTTTGTTTTAATTTCTTTTTTATAGATACATTTTACTGTCTTCCATTAAAAAATTAGTACCATTCAATTGAATACCATTGATACATTATGTATGGAAGTAAATGTTCAGCGTAGTTTTTCCTCAAATAGAAATATCTTGTTTTTATTAGAATATTTAGTTGTACAAATTAAGAGAATTCAGTTATAACTTTCGGTACTTACTCGTTAGCGTCATCGCGACTTTTTAAGCCGAACGAAAATAAAATATTTTTTCCTTATAATTAAAAAATTTCTTTTCAGAATTATAATTCAATGTTTCAATAGTAGAAAAAAAAACTAAGCTCTAATTCTACTTACGTTTTGGAAAAAAATTAGTTGCAGTGATGCTAATACGTAAGTACCCAACTTTCTATATGTACACCTATAATAAAACTATCAAATTGAGTGATTCTTTATTAATTTAGTCAGATTATAATTAGTTAGAATATCATCGTTCATTATTTAGTTTTATTTTATATAAAAAATAAAGAAGATTTAAACTTTTTTCTTTATTTTTTATTTCTAAAGCTTGTTAAATATTTTAAAAATGACACTAAACCTTTATTAGAAACTGTTAAATCTTATCCTATTGAGGGTTTGCAGGATTTTTTAACTTATTTTTGCAGGAAGCATAACATTCATCAACAATACCAATGGCGTCCAATAGTTATTTCTAATTTGAAAATTCAAGTAATGATAAAAATATTTTAAGGGAAATTTATTTTTAAACAAATGATCTGCGTGGAAATAGTATGGTTGGGATTATTAATGAATTTTACTTGTCTTAATTTTATTTGTTAATGATTATTAGTTTTTAAACTATGGACAAATTTTTTTTAATTAGGTTTTGTGTAGGTGGCTACTTAGTGTGAGAAAAAATTACAGACAAGTAACTTACCATAACTGGCGGCACGCTTTTAATGTTGGTCAAATGATGTTTTCTGTTCTAACTGTGAGTATCAAAGCAAACTTTTAAATTCATAAATGCTGTAATTAATTTATTATGATAGTTCGCACAAATGAATTTTTTTTATTTTTAATTGAGTTGCCATTATAAACTCTATGAGTATGTTATGCATGAATATTTTAAAATAATGCATGAATATTTTTTGCTTAATTTTGAAATTTAGATTAAAAGCTATAAATTGTTAACAATATCAGCAATGTTGAACTTAGTATCATTATTATTCTTGTTTTAATCACAAATAATACTATTTTTGTTTATTGATTTTTCTTAAAATAATAATGAAATATTTAACTGTGAAAGTTTATTTCTAATATTAATTTTTATGGTGTGAATTATTTAGTTATTTTTCAATTTTAATTTTGCTATGGGGTGTCAAATATTAAAAAAACTGATATAAATTTTTCTAATTAACTATATTTATAGCATAGGTGTAATAAGTGAATATGTTGCAATCCTCCAATAATTCTTTTCTCAGTATTTAACTGTATTTTTTTTTTTTTTTTTTTTTAATAAAAATTACTTTCAAATACAGATTTTTTTAAATGATACATATTTTTTAATATGTATGATCTTTTATATATAAAAATACTGTTTTCTGCAAGTTTAAAAAGTCAGCTTATTAACTTATTAAATAATCACGCTTTATTGGTTTACTGCAAAATTCTTTCATGCAAGATTCCTTAAATCATAAATGTCTTATGAATGCTTTAATATACCACATCATAAATGCCTTATAATTTCATGTATTTAAATTCAAAAAGGAGTTTTTATTCTCTTTCTTACAATAATAATTTTTTAGGTTTCTAAATTTTGGCAAGTGTTTGGGGAAGTTGAAACTTTTGCACTTATGATTGCTTGCTTATGTCATGATTTGGATCATCGAGGCACAAACAATTCCTTTCAGATAAAGTGAGTACTCATTGTGCTTTTTAGAAATATGAATATTCTAAGGTTGTTCCAAACAGCTTATTTTGAAACATTTGAATATTCTATTAACAACAGTAATGAGATCTATCTCCAGATTTTCTTGAGGAAAGAGTAGAGGCAACATTAAGGCCTTGTCTAATAAATGTTATGAATAATTCCAATCATAAGATATTTTTGTTATGATATTGTTATATTTATCAGTTCCACAGTGTATTTGATGTTTGCATGAAATAATTATAATGTAGCATTTTAAACAAATTATATGGACAATAATTGTCAATAGTAAAATATTAATTACTTAGTCTTAAGTGATGTGATTTTGCATTATTACTGAAGTTTTAAATTTACTGCTTCATTTTTAATTGTGACTTAAAAAACCATTGTATTAAAAAGTTTTTTAAATTTATCTTTATAGTGTAATGTTGCTATAAATGATATTTTTCACTTTATGATTTACCTGCACTGTGACTATACAAATAAAATATAGTCACACTTACTGAACATGTAAGTAAAACATTTATTTTTTTGGTTTTATGAATAAAATATCACTTAGAGTATATGAATGAAAGTATTAGAAAATAATGTTAGTTATTTTCTAATATTTCACTGGAATTTTATTTTGAAAAGATTTTCCTTATATTTTTGTCTCTTATTTTAATGAAATTGTATAATTAACAGTGCCTTTCAAAATGCTTTTTATATTAATCTTTTAAAGATAGTTAGCTATCTATTCATGGACATTATTTTTAACAAACAAAACTTATTATAGATTTTTTGTGAATAGCAAAATGCATATACTGTGGACGTTTTTCAATTTTACAGTTGATGTATCATTCAAAACTAACATATTTAGAAAACATTTTGCAGACATATGTATTTTCTCTTAATATTATTTAGTTATTAACATGAACTTACTATTAATACTCCATTAATGCTAAATTTTTCTTCATATTTTGCTGCTGATTATCTGTTGAATATTTTACTATTTAAAATATTTTATTGACATGTATTTTCTCTTAATATTATTTAGTTATTAACTCAAAGTTATAAATATATCATTAATATTAAATTTTTCTAAATTTTTTATTGCTGATTTTCTTTTTACTTTGTTATATTTAACCTGACTCTAAAACTCACTGTATTTTAGAAATATTTTTATATTTCTTTTCATGAATTATCTTAATTATCTTACATTTTATCCTAGGGTACTTGTTAAAAATTTTATTTAAGAACTAGAGTTCAACAGAGTATATCTTAGGAATTTATTAATCTGATTTTTTTTTTGTTATACCATTTAACAATTTCTTAGTATTCCATCTCCATAAATTTACTTCCATATTTGAAATATGGAAAATTAATAAAGTGTGCATGCTTTATATTTTATTTGAAAGTAATTGTATTCTAATTCTTGACTAGTGCTAAATGTGTGATACTGGAACAATGAAAATATATTAAAGTTAGTCATTTTTAATTCCTTATTTATTATTGACAATGGAATGTTACTAAAGAAATAATAATTAGAATTACATGTTTGTGTTCATAAATAACTTTATAGTGTTATCAATGACTTGCTGTAGACATTTACAATCTCATTTTTATAAAACAATCAAACTTAAAATCAATCGTAAAAAAATATTCTGCTGTTTCAATGCTGTTTCAAAGCATTAAATATCTGAACACATCTTAATATTTGTTGATTGTTAAATTAGCTAGTATGTATGTACCTTTCATAGTTTTGCTAGCCAATATAATAAAGCTGACAATTTGAAAATTCCCCTGAATATTTAATTAACAAATTTTGCTTTAATTTTTAAAAAATGTGCTTGTAGTATATATTTTTTTAAAAAAATTTATATTTCCATTTATCATAAAAATATGTAAAGAATAATGCATGAAGTAAAATACGTGAAGTTAGATATTTTTTCAAATAATGAAATGTATTAGTGTCTGTTCAAATTGCTGAAGAAATATATTCACGAGATGTTTTTGTGTATTTCTGAAATACATTTTTATTTATTGGCACTTGAAATTTTTAACAGTTTACAAAAATTATTTTCATGAAATCTACAAAAATTAGATAATTTTGTATACAAATTTCATGCCTTTAAAACAAAATGTCTGCTTAGTAGTTTTGATTTTGTTGCACCATGACATTTATTTTTCATTAATTGCTTGCTTGTGTGTTTAAACCAAAGTTAATGTTAAAGAGAAATATCATTAGTCAAATTATTTATTTAACTTGTTTATCATTTTTGTAGCTTTTTTTAAAATTTTTAACTGTAGAAAAATAATTTTTCAGCCCAAAATTACCTAAATGTTTCCTCTCTGTATGTAATTTTTCATTTCATAAATCTAGTTATATATATATATATATATATATATATATATATATATATATATATATATATATATAATATAATATAATATAATGTTAATATCTATATTTGTTTCTGTTCGTAATACATTTGTGATAAAATATTTATGATTATTTGCTTTAATGTTTTAGGTTTTAATTAACAAAAGGGTATGCAATTATTACAAAGAAACAACATTATAAAAAAGATTTTATTTACATTTATGAAAGAGATAATATGCAAAAAACTGTTGGAATATGTATGGCTTGAATATTACATCAAGTATAAAAGATTTATTGCTATATTAAATATCCAAAATTAATTTGAATTCAATAAATCTACATAGTTTGCCAAGTGAGAAAAGGGAAAATTCTACATTTGTATTTATATAATTAACATCTTGTTTTAGTATTAGAAAATGTAAATTTAATCAGGAAAATTGTCTTTTAAGATATTGGTTGTAAATTTTTTAATTTACCCTTATGTAACTGAGATATGCAAATTAGAAATTTAAAATCTTTCGTGTCTTACTTTTTATTTTTAATCTTTAAATCAAATTCAAAGGTAAGTTCTGAATTAAAAAAGCTGAATTTAAGGCAAAATAAATTAATTTAATAAAAATTTTATGTTAATTTTTAATATTAAAAGTATAACAGCTATATAGAATGTTCATTTCTATGTAATTAATTATTTAAAGTTCTATGTAATTGGTATTAATCTCTGACAAATAGGATTTAGAGTCTGAATTTGATATTAATGAGCAAAATACAATTGAGAAATAGGTTATAAAAATTGCTCTGTATAAATTTTCAATATACAAATATAGGATAGAGTTATTTGTAACTTTTAGTAGATGAATATTTTTTGCAACTGATAGATAAAATTTACTGTTTCATGTAACAAAATTTTATTGTTATAATTTGTACTTTAGCAGAAATTCTTGAAGCTAATAAATTATTTACATTGTTATTGGGTCTATACCTGAATATAATTTGGGGATCAAATGAAAGTCGTGTGAAATCTATAGCAATCTTAATAATTTTAATCTACAAGTATTAGATGCTTTTTATTTAGTCTTGTTAAGATAAAAATTCATTTATAAATTTTTTTCATTAAGAGCTACAAACATTAGCTACTTTAATTAAAAATTAATATATTTTAAATATTAGACTTTACTTTTTTTGAAATAAATTATTGCTTACAAAATTTGGGACAATTTTATGTCATTTCATTCTTTGATATTAATACTAATAAATTAGTAGGTTTGATTTTAAGAAAATCTTTCCCTCTTGTTAAATTATAAAACTTATTCTGTGTAATTTATGTTTAAAGTTTTAAACATATTAAATTTTTAAAAGTTTCCTACGTGTAACTTCTTAAGTATAAATCTTATTTTAAAATACTGAAATTTAATTTCAATATTTTAAAAATACATAAAAATTGTAATTTCTAACTTGAGGAAAAAACTTAACAAAGGGAAAAATACTTAAACTTATTTCAGAAACATCTTTAGTAGTTCTTAGAAAGGTTTTTATACAGTCTATGTAAATTTGTTACTTATATTTTTACATCTGTATATTTTACTTTAGGTCCTGCTCGCCTCTGGCTCAGTTATATTCAACTTCTACTATGGAACATCATCATTTTGACCAATGCATAATGATTTTAAATAGTGAGGTAATATGTTTTTGTATTTATAAATTTCACTTTAAAATAAGTTCCTGTGATATGTAAATGTTCATATTTTTTTTAATAATTATTTAATTACAATAAAATGTCTTGTTCTTTTTCTTTATTTAAAAATTTTAATCTTAATTTACATTACATTTAATTCTTATCGCATAATATTTTTTTATTCTATTGAGTAAAGATTTTTATATTTTACGTTGATATTGTTAGTATTTACAATAGCTCTACAATGATGGAAAATGTTTTAATTAAAATATCTAATACCTTAATTTTAAATATCTGTACATTTGCAAATATTTACATTACTGATTTGTTGCAGGCTTTTGTTTTGCATTAGATGATTATGTATTAGTTTTTATTTTAGTAAATATTTAATACTACTAATATTTAATAATATTACTAATACTCTATAATACTTTATATGAAAATAAACAAAAATGTTTTTATTTGAATCATTGTTTGCAAAATTGAAAAATTAATTTGAAAAATTGTTTTTTAATTTAATTTTACATATTTCTTGATATATTTTTCATGGAATGCAGAATTTTTTTTTTATATCTCACTGTGTAATTATCATTTATCTTTCACAATATTTTCAGATAAGAATTGATGTCTAAAATTGATCTCTTTCTATCTCTGTGTGTGTGTGTATATATATATACTTACACAGAGAGAGAGAGAGATTGGCAGAGTGGTCTCTTAAAGTCACGGATTCACTTTTATAGAAATTACTTGTGGAATCTTTCAGAAACTAAGACTTTAATTAAATATTTTCTGTTTTTGCTTGAAGTTTTTAAGTTTTCTCTGCTATTAAATCTAAAAGCATTTACAGTATTTTTAAGATGAATGCTTATCATAAAAATACTTTTCAGGAGCTATATTCCACACATTTGAAAGTGATTCTCAATATTTCACTGTAAATTTAATGTCATGGCAATCAAATGAAGATTATAATTCCAGTTACATATTTCTGTTTTATCCATTAACACCAATTTGAGCAATTGTATAGAAATTTCTCTGTAATTGTTAAATATTCTGAGAAATAAAATGCGAAAAGTTTACAGCAAAATGTATTTTCATCATTCTTTTGTTTAAGAGTTTCTGTTTGAATTATTATCTATATTTTAATTGCTTAGATGTATAATAACTAGATAAATATTTTAAGTAATGATATCATAAGGGAATGTACTTATCATTGTCAATGATAAAGAAAAATTTTCTCTATTTTAGGGTAACCAAATTCTTAGTCATCTTTCACCTGATGAATATTCATACATTGTACATGTTCTAGAAGATGCGATTTTAGCCACAGATTTAGCTGTGTATTTTAGGTAGGATAATTTATTTTACAGAATAGAATGCCTAATTGTAAAAAATATGTATGAATGGTGCATTATAAAAATACCTCATTTAAAATAGTAGTTCCATGTTAATGTTCAAATTAATATGAGCTCAAATTATAAAAATATTTGTAGTTAAAATTAACAATATTACACATTGGAAAGAATTGTACATTTACAAAAAAGATATAGAGATGTTTTGAATTTGAAGAGGTTCAGTAGACTCTAAATAAAAACAAAATTCTTTTTCTTTGAGTTCTTTGCATGAGCAAATGAAATAAAGTAAGCTGGGCGCTAGGGAAAAGAGAAAAATTTCACATCACAGCAATATGGGATATAAAATTAAACAAACATATTTGAATTTGTTGATTCTGTTTTTTCTGTGGTCGGGATGTTTGAATAAAAGGAAATGAACCTATAATTTACCAAGCTCATGTACAAAAATTTGTGTAATATGTATAGTTATATATATGTAGAGGACCTATAATTTGACTTCATATGTATTTTTAAAATATAACTTAGTCTTATTTCATTGTTAACACAGAAAGAGAGAAACAAGTTTGCTAATGCACTTCTCCATTTATGTTAATTATTACTTAATCACTAATGATGAAAGAGTAGTTATATTTAATAACAATTGCATCAAGTGCAATCAGAAAAAATTCTAATTACTATGGAAAAGCTGATTTTTAAAGACTCTGCAAATTCTGAAATATGATCTGTGTATGTTATGTTCTCTAGGATTGCATATACAAGGTCAATCGAGTATTTTGTTAAAAACAATTTAGAAAAATATTTTCAAAAATCTGAATTAGTTACATACTTAGAATTTTTAAAGGAAAACTTTAACACTGCATTAACACATAACAGTACAACATCATTAAAAATATTTTTGAATGCTTAATAATTTCTGTTAGACTAACAACATTGGAAGATATAATTAATATATTATATGAAAAACCATAAAAATTTCAGTTTAAATATCTAACTTTTATTTACATGAATAAAAGTTAGATATTTAAACTGAAATTTTTAACAAACAAAGTATTTAAAATATTTTCATGTTTTTTTTTCTGATTATTTAAATGATATTCTAATTACAATTAAAAATGAACTGCTAGTTATTTTATTATTTTTTCTGAAAATATTTAAAATAAGCTAATAAAATATTTCAAGGCTGCATGATAAGATTATAAAAGAAACAGTACAAAATGCTTAAAGTTTTCTATTAATAAGGAATTTTTTACTTTGATTTTCAAATATTTCTGACAGCTAACTTACTAGCAATATAAACTTCATAGTTCTTAACATTTTAACTTATGTTCGAGATAACTCTAGGTACAGTGTTGGTGTCCCGAAATGTCACACCCTAGTATTATTCAGGATAATTTTTTTGAATGCATCATATATTGTTACACTTGAATTTATATCAAGAGAAGTTTATTTTAGTTTCATTTTGTCACACCAGTATCTATATTGGGGCAAGTAATTTGTGCTCAATTCAATAAATGGCACTTACAGAAGGTTTCACACGATAGAGCTTTTTTCTCAGATCACCAATCCTCAAATCATTAAAATAACTTGACAGTTAAAGGATTAAACTGGACATGAATTTAATCTAAAAAAAGGTCCTTTTTTAATTAGAAAAACCTTATTTTTTAAAATTTTAGTTTGATATTTAAAGAACATATTTTTACTGCCTTTATTCTGAACAAATCTTAAGATTTAGTTTTAATTTGTTATACGTAATTTTTAATGAATTCATCATTTTAAATATTTATTTTGTTTGCATTTATAAGTAATTTATAAGTTAATTACTTTTAAAGAAATTTCTTCAAGTACTCCTTTTCAAGTTTTTATCTATATGCTTGATAATCTTTAGATTGGATCAAAAGCTAATATGAAGTAAAAAATTAAATTCATGTTTTTATCTATGTAATAGAATTAAAACTTTATTTAATCTGAATCTAATATTAACATTTTTTTAAAGATGTCTTAAGAATAATTTCTATAATTATGTTGAAAATTTTTTCATTTTTAAAATTAAGGTATTAATAAGAACTTGCCTATTTTGATTATAAGTATATACATAAGTATATTATATTCTTCTTTATAAAATACTTCTTTTAAAAAATTCTTGTTAATATTCAGGAGAAGAGGAACATTTTTCAAATTAGTAGAAACCGGAAATTATACCTGGAAGAAAGAAGATAACAGAGAGCTTTTGAGGTGATATATTTATTGTATCATTTATGGATAATTAGCCTAAAATGTGAAAGAGTCTTAAAAAATATGCTCTTACTATGCGTACATTAAAATTTAAATAATTCAATTTTTCATTTTCAAAACGATGTTATTTGGCCACCTAAATGAATTCTACTTATTTTCTTCACATGAAAGTGTAATGACATTAAATGATAGGGGAATATAACTTATCTCTCTCATGTGTTTCATAAGACATTAAATAGTTTCATACAATCATTGACAAATAATTTGTATTGTTTTTAAAAACAAACTGCACTTATTAAGTATTACTTTCCTTGAGTGATGGTAGAAGGGGAACTTATTCTATTTTATGTATCTTGATGTTAATAAATTTCAGCGTATATATTAAATAGCTCTTAAAAAACCAGCTGTGTCATGTTTATAAATCTTCTGGTTCTAAATATCAGGAAACTTTTAAACTGCCCTCAAAGTATGTAAACATGTGTTAGGGATATTAATTCTTCTATGCTTTTCATTTTTTTTAAATGCATGCTGTTGCATGATTGTGCCTATCAAATAAGAAAAATCAATACCCATTCTTACAAAGTTTTGTTTCTTAATTTTTAAAACTTATAACATTCCCAATAAAAATATTATAATTCCGAATAAAGTTGTTTTTAATAGAATTATCCAAAATATTGGAAAATCTAAGTAAGTCTTTGCACCTAATATAACAAGGAAGCATCTGTTTGTTAGAACTACTTGAATATTTGAAATGGGTGCTTATAAGATATGTATGGTAGTATATGAAATTTTGTATCATTCCTTCCATAAACTCCCAGAGATATGTAGAAAGTTGAAAATGTGCAGTGCAGCCCAATGTTTGGGCTATTTCTGGCAGATTTTGCAATTAATAATTGCAGCCTACCACTATACAAGATGATTTTCATCAGCTATAGATGATGCTGTTTTTAATTTAATTTTTTTTGTGCATATATATACATTTGAGAATTCTTGTACCCCTCAATACATAAAAAAGTACTTGATTTAATTTTTTGAAATTAAAGATATTTTTTTCATTTAAATTATTTCTTAATAAATTTCTATTTTATAAATTTTCTTTTGGAAGAAATATAAGAATAAATTTTAAATAGAAGAGAAAAGGGAGTTGACACGCGAACATTTTCGTGCTATGATTTTCTACGATTTTAAAGCAGGATTAAATCAAGAAGAATGCGTTCAGTGGTTGCAATTAGCATTTAGTGGTGAATCTCCAGCTCGTGTTACTGAATTCAGATGGTTTAGAGAATTTAGAAGAGGTCGCAATTTTCAGGATGAACACACAGAAGGCCGCTGTCGGCAGTAATCCCGGATAATGTGTCTGCCATACGAAAAATGTTAATGGATGATAATCGCTGTACCTATCAAATGATACAGAAGGATCTTAAAATTGGATCCGCAGCCATGCAAAAAATCATTCATGAAGAATTACATATGAAAACAGTTTGCTGTTGGGTTCCCCATAATCTAACTGAGCACCAAAAAGAGGAGCGTGTCAGAATCAGTATAGAAACTCTTAAATTGCTAAATGATGGTGGTAACAGCATCATTTCTAAAATTGTAACAAGTGATGAAATGTACATACCGTTTTTTGATGTTCCAACACGTCAAGATAGCAAAGTATGGGTCTTTGAAGATGATCCCATGCCGACAATAGTGAAACAACAACGCGCACTGCAAAAAGTGATGTATGCAATTTTCTTCAAAAGTATGCGATTGGTCAAAGCCTTCAAGTTGGAAGGACAGAAGACAGTAACAGCAAACTGGTATATCACTAAATGTCTTCCAGAAATTCTACAAGAACTGAATGTTAGGGGACTAATGCTTCACAATGACAATGCATCTTCACATACAGCCGGATTAACAGTTGAGTTTCTTAAAAACAAATTAAAGTGATCAAACATCCACAGTATTCCCCTGATCTAGCTATGTGCAACTTTTGGTTATTCTTTAATCTAAAAAAGAACTTACATGGACGTCACTTTCATTCAGAAAAAGAGATTGATGTGGCAATAATTCCTTTTTTTTTTATCTATTCCAAGAAATGAATGGCATGAGGCATTTAATCTGTAGAAAATTTGTCTACAAAAGTGCATTGATGCTAGAGGAGACTACTTTGAACACACCTAAAATTTTGTAACTACAACTTAAAAAACCTAGTTGTATCTCAAAAATTTCAGAATGACCCTCGTATTTTTTGATGTATAATACTGTGATTGAGAAAAAAACTTGGAAGAAGCCATTGATTGCCTCAAACATATTAAAAAATATTAAATAGCATTCAGTAATATTGCCCTTGGAATATTATACAATATTATTACGTGCTTAGAAGATTTCAAAGAAAAATTTTACACTGTAAATTTATATGTATAAACTTTAAAAAATACAACTGAAATGTAATCTTCTAAAATAATTCATTTCATTAAAATTCCTAAATTGTTAGGAAAAAAATTAAGTGCTACATGTCGTATAGTGTGTGTGTGTGTTTATATTTAACATGAGCAGATCAAATTCATCGGTATTGGCATCAATATCAGCCAACATTGATGGAATATTTGACCAATATCTTTAGCTACTTGAGATCTTAAAAAATTCTTATTATTCCCAGCTTCTGATAAATATGAGTATGGTTATTAGCAGAGCATATAGAAACTGAATATTCATATATAATGAGAATGTGAGAGGGACAAAGTTAAGCCTCCAATCAAATGAATAGATCAGACTTGTAAAAGCACTTAACATTACTGAATGTAATAATTTGTTTTAGTGAATATTTTCTTAAAAAGAGAGAAGTTAAGATGAAATGGCCATTTTATTTTTAGATTGGAGTAGTTGACACAAAAATTGTAAATTTCCCCATGTTTTCTTTCGCCAATATTTCAGTAACTTGATTTCTACATAAACTTTGAGTTCTAAACTGCATACACATGATGAATGCATAAGAAGGAATTCCACTCAATTATCTTATAAGGTCATGCAATATATCCTGTATGTGTATAAATACTTACCATATTTTAACAATTAAGAAATATAAATTAATGGTTACTTTAAAATTATTTTTTGTGCATATTACTTAATGGTGCTGGCGAGCCCATACCAAACAATTGGCAAAGTACTTGTGCTTACAAGTAAAAGTTTGGGCACTGCAGGAGTAATGGGTTCTCACTTTTCCTTCCAAAACAGATGTTAATTACCTAATGATGTTTGTGATTGGGCAAGCTATGTAAGGTCTGCAGCTACATCCACAGGTTCCTAAAACTGTGATTTGACAATTATCATTGTGATAATTGCAATCTTGGAACTGAAATAAAATTCCTTCTATAGATTATAGTTGGTTGTCCAAAAGAGTGATATAATCATACCTAGTGACTTATTCATGTAAAGTGAAAGGACCTCCAAACCACAGCCGAGCTGGCAGCCGAATGGTTAGCGCTCTTGCCTTTGGTTCAACAGTTCGTGGGTTCGAATCCCACCTTGGGCATGGATGTTTGTAGTGGTTTAGAATCCACTTTGAACATAGGTCCAGGTCTAATTAGCCCTTGTGTGAAAAAATGACCGTTCAGCGACAAACAAACCAAACCTCCAAACCACAAGATGAAGCCTAAATCATTGTGGAAAGATTCTATCCCTTCACTCTAGGAATGAGATAGTCTTGGTTTTAAGAATTTTGTGTTTTGTCACTTATAAACTGATCCTGTGTTGGAAAATAAAAGAAATATTTCATCAATAAACAAGATGGGCTTGCATTTATTTGCCATTTACATTTCCCGATTTTTGCTCATAACTTTATTGCTATTTCTGATTTAGATTCAACACAAAGGGATTTACAATCACAGTTTTGCCCTAAATATTCTGCTTATGCAATTCCATTGAAAAGGTATACATTGATTTTGGATTCTATAACTGTTTATTCAGAACAGTCATTTTCTGTCAGTATTTAGTAATCACAACTTTTAATGTACACTTGTCTCTTGTAATGACTGAGATCATCCAATCACATTTCTATTTTTCAGTTTTTATAGCCATAATTATTGCATTCTGTGCTGATCTTTTATATAGTTTCTATTAAAACCCCCTACAGTTTTCCCCTGTCGCTGCTGATGCAGCTAGCAAATGATCTTCCACTATTCATCCTCTTCAAAATTCTGACAAGTCTTGTTTTTGCTTCACCTGAAACAAAAGCAAGTAATGATGTACCATGTTTTCATATGTACCTTTGTGTCTGTAAAAAAAATTAGTAAATACATATTCAATTTAGTTCTGATTTGTAACGTAGAGAAGCTGTTGTTTGCAATGACACTCTTCATTTTTTTAAGCAATCTTATATTGTTTAATATGCAAGTTATATCCAGATGCTAGATGTTTGACATGCAAGTTATATTCAAATACCAGATGTTTGACTTGGAAGTTTTATCCAGAGTCTAGTTGTTCAATGTGCATAGGAAGGTTAAAATAATATTACATGCATGAAACTTGCAAAAATAGTTTTGTAAATGCTATTATTATTAGATAACTTCGATAGCAAATTGTATTTAAAATTACTTTTTTTTAAAATTTGATTTATTAATTTTCAAAACAGTATTTCCTAAAAAGGGTTGAATTTCAAAATCAAGAAATTCAAAATTCATATTTTTTTAAATTAGTTTATTTTGATAAAAAATTATTAAAATTTTTACTTTAATATTAATGTGTAATATTTTTCTATTATTATACTAAATAATTTTTAAACAAATTGGTATTTTGGTTATAATTTATTTAAATTTTTTTTCTTGTTATAGAGCTATGCTTATGACAGCTTGTGATATTGCTGCTATTACAAAACCATGGGAAATACAGAGAGTTGTAAGTAATTAACTCCTTTAAATACTTATGATAGAAGAAACCAAATAGAAAACTAATAACTGTATGAAACGGTGTGGAGAGAGTCCTCAAATTTCCTTTTCAAGGAAAAAAATTTAAACAAAAATTATCTTAAATATAGACATTCAGATACAAAAACTTCAAAATTGTATTTTGTTTTCCAAAATTTCATAAATTATTTTAAGGACTGCAAAGGTAAAAATGAAACTTTTTCTTCTGTGTGAACTCATTTGAACTATAATTTTAATTAAATAATAAAATAATATAAATGCTGTTCTAATAAGTTATTCACCAGTCATTGTATAATTTCAAACAGAATGTTTAGTTTAAAATTTTTTTGCGGATTTATATGTTTTTAGACTTTTTGTTTAGATACTAAATGCAATAAAAGTGAATATGTACAATTATTTCTAAGTATATGTCCATCATTGAGTTTTTATTGCTTTTTATTCAGTATTTGTCTTAAAAGTCTCGTTTAATTCTAAATGTATTAATATCTTTTATATTACTTGTATTTATTATTATTCTCAATGAATTAGTTATGTTTCTCATTTAAAATATTATTCAAATCCTGTATATTCTGGATTGAATTTTCTATAAATGTTTAGAAAAGTAAACATTTTATTAAAAAATTTTATGAACCAAACACATTCTAAAATACTAATAACAATAATGTTAAGAATGTATATATTTCAGTTTTAAATGCATTAAATGTAGATGATAAATATACACTAAAGTACCACAAAAACTGATATCATTGCAAAACATAAAACAAATGCAAATAATGGAAATACGAAACCTTTTAAAGAGTTATCACAACTCTTTGAAAGGTTTCGTATTTCCACTATCTAACACATCACGTGTTAGATAGAACATGTATGAGATAATAAATGTTATGCTAAGTTCTTAATTTGGTTATTATTACTAAATAACACCTGACCTAAATTTTTAGCAATATTGGATTTTTCTTTATGATTGGATCACAACTGAAGAGGCATAACATCTCGGAGTTAAAAATGAAATTTAGATTTTCATATGTAATTATTTAAAAGTGTATTAGGAAAAACAAATATATATTAAAACATCAAATCAGCTCTGACAGCGATGCAGCTAGTAAAAGATCTTATAAAATATATCATTGAAGATTCACTTGAGTAAAATTGTTATGCAACACTTCCTCAAATTGTGGTTGATGTTAATGTAAGGCATCAGCAGTATTGGAGTGTAGACTGTAAAGCTGACAGACCATTGTTTATACAAGTGTTTGGAATTGTGGGCCATTTATTTATTTCAAGATATGATACTTTAACCCTCACCCAAGCCTGCAAACACTATCATTGAACTTTCATTAAATAAATATTCTGATGAATACCATTTGTGCTATTGCAATGGGGAAATGGACATGTGAGGATATGGAGAGAATCTCATATATGAACTCTAATTGTTCATCAGCTTCAATAATCTGTGAAGTATTTGTGCTGGTATATTTAGCATGTACTGCTGTTGTGATATGGTACACCTAATTTATCTAGAAATGAAGCTAAGAGGTGACTGATGTTATTGTATTGTGCTTCATTTTTCACACACCCATTTAAATCCATTGTGCTGAACTTTATTAGCTCTGGCATGATAGTGTGGGTTCTACTTGTCATGATTTTCTTCTAAACAACTCCAGGATCCTTCTTTTGATTTTAGATCTTCCCAATAGCTCCCAAAACCCTCAGACATGAGCATTATTTAATATATCTTTAGATTGTCTTTCAGGAGGAAACTCCATGTTGCACTCCTATGAATTTGTGAATTGGTCTTCATAATATAATAGATATAATAATAAATATAATATAAACTGCCACCTTCATATTATAAAAACTCCATATAACCACCATATTCATAATATATAACATTCGTAATATATAACCATCTTCATAATATAAACTGCCACCTTAATATGTTCAAATTAATACTTATTGTGACATCTTCTTGTGACACCTGCATATTTTTGGAGCCCTTATACATTATGAGATTAATATGCCTGTTTTACTGGCAGTTGAATATATTTACATACATTCTATATTGAGTGAAGTTTTTTTTTTTTTTTTTTTTTTTTGAGCAAATTTATATATTGTAGTTTACATGTTGGTATATCAGTGTATAAAAATCGTATGTGGCTTGCAATCTTCTATATTGGCATTTTCTAAAGTTTTTAAATAAATGTTCTGATTTTTCTTTTTTGTTGCAATAGTATATTTGATTCCTTTTTTATTTAAATGTTTTGCCTTTCAGAAAATTATATTTTGTGAAAAAAGGAATTTTTTTAGCAAGCTAAATAAGTTAAATATGAAATTTTTGTAAATTTGTAAAACTGTAAAATTTTACTGTTTTAACTTTATATGATTCGTAAATAAAATTAAGCTTTGCATGATTGGTTAAGTAGAATTAACATTGCATTATTTAAGTGAAAACTAGAAAATTATTTCCTATTTCTAAGATATCATTGTTTTGAATTTTTCTTGAAAAATATAAGATCATACTGAATAATTAAAATACTTATTCCTAACTCATTATTTTGCATTTTATAATGTCAGATAATTTGTTTTCAAATATTTCTATCCAATGAAAAGGTCATATTGAAAATATTTTGTTCATCAATATTGTGTGTAATCTAAAAATGGTTGAAAATAAATGTAATGCGTTTGATTAGTATAAAAATTAAAAAAAAAATTGTAGTCTTGAAATTATAAGTTATTAAGCAATGAGCACAAATCAAAATTCTTTAATTTCTCTGCTTATGTTTAAAAAATATGGTAAATATTTTATTGCTTAAATATTTCTTGTGTATTTGATTAAAAAAATTCTTTCTGCTTATACTTCTTATTCTTAGGTATAATATTCTATGTAATGAGATTTATATTTCTTTATTTTCTATTAGGTTGCTGAACTTGTGGCAAGTGAATTTTTCCAACAAGGAGACATAGAAAAAGAAAAACTTAAAATTCAACCAATTGTATGTAGTTCAATTTCTTAATTTCCAACTGTTGTGCTTTTTAGATTTATACTAATTTATCTATGTACATTTTCATGTGAAGTGAAAAGTGTGTAAAATAATTGGCCTTAATTTTATGTTTCTATATTTTCAATATTTGAGTGTCGCATTAATTTATTCTACTTTTAGTACATTGATAGGTTTTTATTATTGCATTTACAAAAATGGAATAAGTTGTTAAAATATTTTTCTACTAAGCTCTTTTATTATTTTCAGGATATGATGAACAGAGATAAGAAAGATGAATTACCATTAATGCAAGTGAGGTTCATTGATTCCATTTGTGCTCCTGTTTATGAGGTAAAGGTTTTTTCTAAATTTAGATTTTATTTGTATACATTTGCAAATATTTATAAAAAGTATATTTTACTTCTCAGAGAATATTTATTTAGTTTAGTAATATGCCAACCTTTAATAAGAACAAATTTTTATTTAAATAGAATGAAAATTAGATTATATATATATATATATATATATATATATATATATATTCTAATTATCTAATTTTCATTCTATTTAAATAAAAATTTGTTTTTACTTAAACATACATATATAATATGTATAATGCTAGAAATTGATCATTCAAAATTGTTAAATTTTAGTATATTTATATCTACTTTTTTATCTCTCAATATACACTACTGGACATTAAAATTGCTACACCAGGAAGAAATGCAGATAGCAAAATGATATTTCTTGGATGAATATATTATACTAGAAATAACAAGTAATTAAATTTTCAAAAAATTTGGCTGGATAGATCCTGAGAAATCAGAACCCAGAACAACCACCTCTGGCAGTAATAACAGCAGTTATACACCTGGGCATTGAGTCAAACAGAGATTGGATCGCATGTACATGTACAGATGCCCATGCAGCTTCAACACGATGATACAGTTCATCAACCATAGTGACTGGCGTTTGGTGATGAGCCAGTCGCGCAGCAACCATTGACCAGACATTTTCTCTTGGTGAAAGATCTGGAGAGCATGCTGGCCAGGGCTACAACTGACATGTTCCGTATCAAGAAAGGTCCTTACAATACCGGCAACATGTGGTCGGGCATTATCCTGCTGAAACGTAGGGTTTTGCAGGGCTCGAATAAAGGGTAGAGCCACGGGTCGTAACACACCAGAAATGCAACATGCACTGTTCAAAGCACCGTCAATGCGAACAAGAGGTGACCGAGACGTGTATCCAATGGCACCCCATACCATCACGCCAGGTGATGGGTCAGTATGACAATGACGAATGCACGCTGTCAGTGGGCGTTCACCACGATGCCACCAAACACTGATGCGACCATCATGATGCTGTACACAGAACCTGGATTCATCTGAAAAGATGACGTCTCGCCATTCGTGTGCCCAGGTTCGTCGTTGATCACACCATTGAAGGCGCTATTGTCTATGACGCAGCGTCAAGGGAAGCCGCAGCCATGGTCTCCGAGCTGAGAGTCCATGCTGCAGCAAACGTCGTCGAACTGTTCGTGCAGACACTTGTTGTCTTCCAAATGACCCAGTTTCTTGACTCACGGCTCGTGACATGGTTGCACGATCCATTACGACCATGCGGATAATATGCCTGTCTTCTCGGCTGCTAGTGATAAGTGACTGTAGAGATCCCGTATGGCATTCCATATTACCGTCTTGAACCCATAGATTCCATATTCTGCTAACAGTCATTGGATCTCGACCGATGCGAGCAGCAATACTGCGATAAGATAAACCGCAATCCAGGTACGCTACAATTCGACCTTTTTCAAATTCAGAAACGTGCTGGTACGCATTTCTCCTTCTTACACAAAACATCACAACAACTTTTCATCAGGCAACAACGTTCAAATGCAATTTGTGTATGAGTAACCGGCTGAACAATTTCCTCATTTAAACGCAATGTAGGTGTCGCTACTAGTACCTGCTTTGTCTGAATGCACTGAAAAGCTAATCATTTGCATATCACAGCACCTTCTTCCTTTCGTATAAATTTCACGTCTGTAGCATGTCGCCTTCGTGGTGTAGCAATTTTAATGGCCAGTAGTGTATTTAAATGTTTAATTTGTTTTTGTTTAATTTATTTAAATGCAAATATTTTTTCGCAATATTATTTCTAAATTTATTGGAACAATTATTTATAAGTTATTTAACAAATTATTTTTCCAATAATTTCGCAAAGATTTCTAATCTTTTGTTGTGGAATATAATTTTCTTTGAATCCACAAATGTTGAATAGTACTTAAATGGTGAGAAAAATTTTAAATTATAGTGATGTGTAAAATAATAATAGATTTCAAATGGATTAATTTAAAAATCGTTTTTATTTATTAAAATTCCATATTTTATCAAGCCATATTTTAGCCATTTTTTTCCCATATTTTATAGGTTAAAATCTACAATGACTTAAAGTAGTAAAAATTAAGCCTTCAATGATATGAAATAGCTTTTAGAATTGTAATGTATGTATGTGTATATGTCTGTGTATGTATATTTAATCAAATATATGAGGGCACTTGGAAAATGATTTTCCTGCATCTACAAAAAATTCTGATGCATAGAAAACATGGAAAATAGTGCAGATTGAAATACACCTTCAATTTTGTTTAGCATATGGATTGTATGTGTTGAGCAAGTAGGTGGTTTGTCACTGGTGTCAGAAATGTAGGCCAAATGTCTATGACGAACAGCATAGTAATCATCCCTCAATGATGAGGGCCTTGTGGAGCAGATAGTCAGTGCATTCTCCACAATCGTCTCGTTATGATTATGGAACTCGTGAATTTTTTTTTTTTTTTAAATATTCTCAGAACATATTTTCTGGGAATATTTCAAATTGTGGTGCAGGAAATCGTCTCAAAACATCTGTTGTATCAGAAATTGTGCTTCAAGTTTGAGCCAAAGAACCTGACACCCAAACAACAGACACATCAGTATTGACTTCTATGCAGCAATATCACATTGATGTTATGATTACCTTAATAGAGTGATTACAGGTGATGAGGTGTAGGTTGCTCACTTCACACCTCAAACCAAGCAACAGTTGGGCATCTAAATAAATTTTTGATATGGACAAAAATCAAGCACACTGTATCCATGCATAAATTGATGTCATAGTCTTCTGGAGCAGGAAAAGTATTCTGCAGCTTGACTTTTTCTGAGGATTGTAAAAGTTAGCACTAAACTTTTCTGCACAACTGTAAAGAACTTGTTACTAGGCATGCAGAATAAAAATTGTGAGATGCTAAGTACTGGTGTTGTTAATCTCTGGCAGTACTCACCCTTATATAGCAAATTCCATAAGAAAAATTTATGAGAAGTTTCACTGGGAAGTGTTAGACAAAATCCACTTTATACTTCTGACCTTGTTGCCATTGATTTCTATTTGTTCTTGCACTTGAAGAAATTCCTGTCCAGACCTCATTTATCCACACATGAAGACATGCAGGCAACTGTGATATGTTGGCTCCATTCCCAGGTAGCATACTTCTATGATATTGGAACACTAAAATTTATCCTGCAGTATTACAATTTCAATGGTTTTTATGTTGAGTAGTAGCCAAAATATTGATATATTAATTTGCAATTAATCTTTCTAGGGAATTGTTTTGTTCCTTTTTTATGAGCAATAGGAAACGTACTTTTTAGATGAACCTAGTAATTTGTAGTAATATGTTTGATTTCATGCATATATATTATTTTACTAAAATCAAGCTTTTAATTTTGGTTTATTTTTAAAGTTAATGTAATCATATTTAAAATATTTCAATTTGCTTACAGTGATTTTTTTTCTTTTTAAGACATTTGCAAAAATATCTGACTCATTGAAACCTTTACTGGATGGAGTGAATGAAAACCGTGCTCAGTGGTTGAAGCTGGCCGAAGCGAAAAACCTCAGTCTTTCTCCCAAATAAAAGAACTTTTTGTGTCTTGTCTGAAAATAATTTCTTTAGATATCATTATTAGACTGCATACCTCAATTTTATGTCTGATTTGTTAAAAATATTTAGGTATACATTGTTGTTTGTGAAATATAAAGAAAATCCTAACTGTAAATTAAAAGTGTTTTTAGTGAAACCTTAAGATTAATTTACTCTTCTTATTTATAGACCACAATAAATATGGGACTTAATTATGTATTTCTTTAATTTTGGAAATCTGTGCGAGCTTTGTTTTAGAAGATTGTTTAGTATGAAACTAGTCAAACTTTATGAGAGTTTAGTTTATATTTTAGCAGTTAATATTTAAGTATGTATATATAGATAAATTTGGTATTAATATTCTTTGTTTGTTGGATGTACATATATTTACTGTGATCTTAAAGTATTTATTTCATCAGTGTATTTTATGTAAACATTTTTCACATCATTCCAGGTTGTAATCAGCTATTAGCTTTTTGTAATGCATTTTAATGTCATTTTTTAAATTGTACATTAAATTTAATTCTAAATAAGATTAAACTAAATTTTAAGTAATACCATATTAAATCTTAAATAAAATAAAATTGAATCCCAAGAAATTTTCAATTTACTGTTAAGCAAGATTCAAGAACTTCAGTCTATTGAATGCATTGTATTTCAAATCTTGCTCTACACGCAATTAAATTTATAGAAAAATAATTTACTTGTAATTCAACTTAGTTGTACTTAATATTATGGAGCTAAATTAATGTTAATATAAAATTTCAAATCTGTATTTAACTGTGAAAAATTTTTTTTAGTATTGTATTCGTGCAGAGCTTGGTGTAAGACCGTCCGTGTATTACCTATTGCCAAAATTTACAGCATCTTTAGATTCTAAGAGCTGTATTGATATTTTTAAACTAATTTTGTTATTTACAAAATTTTATATTTTATAAAATTAATTTTGCAATTTGATGGGAAAATACTTTTTAAGTGTTTCCTTGCAAAAGAATTATCAGTGTTTCTAAAAACTTAAAATAACTTAGAATGCATTTATTTATATTTTATCTCTAAAGATAAAATATAAATAAATGCTTTTTAAGTTATTTTATATTAAATACTCAGTGCTTTATTACAATTATTAAACTTTTATGGTTTAAATTTAGTGTATATTGTCATTACTCATAAGATATTTACTTAATACTTTTACATAACGTTAAGTTAATTATTTTTTATTTTCCCATATTATAAATTTTCCCTTTTTATGTGATACACAGCTAATCTCTTTTCAGTGTGTTCCACCTCACTTCAAAATGATTAAATATAGTTGTATTAAAAATTTATTATAAATATAAGTAATAGTAATTTGCCTTTGTGTAATTTGTATTTAAAAATTGCTAAATTTTTAAAATTTGCTTTTTAGTTACCCATTGCAATTTTTGTAAATGATGATGAATTCGCAATTCACCTAATCATTCATCATAATCATTATCATTAACAATTTTGTGCATTTAAAAACTAGTCTATAGATTTTATGCTTATCTATTTCTATTCAAGTTTTGAGATATTTATTCATCCTTTTTTTAACTTGATTGTAAATTGTACAGTAGGCTCAGTAAATCAGGAGTATTTTGTAATTTTGTTTGTCACAATAATTGATTTTCATTGTGTTGTACATTATTTAAAAGATAATGTTAGTTCATTGAATTTTCTAATTGTATACATATAGTACAAAATTTATAATATTATTCAAGTTCCAACTTGAGTAGTTTTGTTGAATAGTTTGAATATTAATGTTGTATTATTGTTTTATCAAAAGAATTCAACATTCTAGAATTTTAAATGTGTTGTACTTCTGCTAGTTATTAATGACATCATCAAATCAGTTTTCATAATTAAGTTTTAATATATAATTCCATTAGAAATCTATGACTAACAATAAAAAATCGCAATTGCAAAAAAAGGCAAAATGTTTAATAAATAAATAAAAAAATATTTTAGCAGAATATTACTAGATTTTAAAAATGAATCTTGTTTAAATTTTAAAAATGCTGACGATTCTAATGATGACAAATAAGATATGCATTATTTTTTCAGAAAAATCTGTTTTAGTAGCAGTCATCAAAATGTTGTCTTGATGTAATATTTTTTAAAATAGTCTTTATATATATATATATATGTGTGTGTGTGTGTGTGCAAAAGTTATTATAAATGTAATAAGGTGATGGTTCATATGATTCTTAATGTCATGTATGCTTTCTTGTAAAAAACATTTTGAGATTTGTTCCATCATTATTTTATTTATTACATTCTTCCATTTGAGGCAATATTTGTTGTGCATATGATAACCATGTCCTTATATTGCTTGTCTTGTTGAAATAAAATTTTAAAAACTTTTGATTTAGATAAATTAATATATAGTAAAATTTATATTATACATTATTTATTGATATTCGGTATATATGTCCTAACACTGCAAATTGTTCTCAAGCATTCAGAAATTAGCTAAATCTCACATTCTGAGCAGACTTTTCCTTGATAGGCTTATTTATGTGTGGATAAAGAAAGAATTTGGTGATATCTTAAGCACAAAGCCCAAAAGAGGAAATAGAAAACAAAATCCCATCATCGAACTTGCTGTAATTGAATGTGGGACTCTTCATCAAAAATTTATAAAATATTTATGATAGTTGATGTTCTGTCCTTGGTGTGGTGTGGAGAGAATGCTAGTTCTGGTAAAAAAACTTTACCTCTTGACCATAATTCACAATTATAAAGCATTCAGTGGCTGGAATTGTACCCATTAACCATTTGGTTCAGTCGAATATCCTATCCTACTGTGTGTGCTTTTAGTATAATAGATGTATATATCATTAAGTGTATCTGCTGTACCAAGCAAACATTTTTTAATTATACTGAGCTAAAAGCAATTGTAGAATTTTTTAAATCTATATAACTGAGTCTAATGTTATTATCTTTATACCTAGATGAAACTATGTGACAGATTTGAACAGACCTCAAAATGAGAGGTGCCTGCAAATATAGGGAACTGCGTCACATGCAGAGGGTTTTGTTTGTTTAAATAATTACACCTACATTTATGTCTTTTTGGGCATGAAGTGTCTTGCAGGCCAGTGTAATTTGGAATTACACCTTGCTAGAGGAAGGACTGTCCTTGTCATCTTGAGAGTCAACAAGAAGGGAGGGACAACTAAAAAGATGTTATCTAGTCATTTGCTTACTATCATAAAGAGGGCAGGCACCTCAGTTTCCCAAACATCTATTCAACAAAGGAATAAGAAACAAATGTCTCAGTTTTCATTTATGATGAAAATCTAATGTGTGACTTGCACCAAAGATTTACTACTAAGTCATAAAAAACTCTGTTACTGACATTTGTGTGCATCAAGGTTTACTTCGTATCTAATAATAATTGCTTGGAAATTTGATTTTGAGCAGCAGATTAATGATCTGGATTTTACAAGTATCTCTATTATGTATGAAGACTTCATAAAATTACTTTAGAAACATCTTCATATTATATTGGTGATTGATCTAAATTAAGCATTCCTAAGAAATGGGTTTATGTAATCCTTATGGGAAACCTTAAAAGTTTTTATGTTGAAGCAGTCATGATAAATTAACTCTCAGAATTTTTTAATAGAAATCTTAAAATGAGGCATTCAATTTCTTCTACGTGAGTGCAATTTTTGTTAAAAAAAATATCAACAGAAATTTCAGTAGTTAAACTTTAAATTTATTATATTTTATACATAATTTTTAACATGTGATATCAAAATTCTAAGGCTGCATTAATTTAATATAATTTGATCCATAAAAAATTATTTTAATAATATATTAGTTTATTTAACTATAGTATTCCTAAATCAAAAAATGTTGAACATTTTTAACTAAAAATGAGTATTTTAATAAGTGACAGTTTTAAATATGAGTTTAATTTCCTTAAGCTTTCATTATGTTCCTCTGAAGTGTTTAAATTTATTTTTACGGTAATAAATCAAAAAATATTTATATTGAGTTTTACGAATTATTATTTTATTGCAATTAAAATTTTAATAAATGTAGGGAATGCTATAAAATTAATATCAATTTATTGTAAATTATCAATGCATTAACCAGTTAATAATTAAAAGATATTGCATAGATTAAGGGATTTTTAAATGCAATTTATTAGGAAAATCATAGACAGAACTATGATTTTCTAATAACAAATAATTTAATAACAAATAAATTTCTTAATAACAAAGTATACACAAATATATCAATGCCTTAAGTATTTAAAAAATACAGAAAATGTCTTTCTATGATGCAATGCACTATTATTTTGATTTGATTTTGTAGAACAAGCACAATATTTTTCTTCATAAACAAAAGCTTCCTAAATGCTATTTTTTCATGTTGGTTTTGCATTGATTATTTAATCGAAAAAATTAATATAGTTTAAGTAACTTTTAATTCTCCGTTCAAATTAAAAAATACTTTACATTTTTCTTATTTTAGATTTGAAAATTTTTGCTTGCTTACTTAAATTTTTGTAATATTAATTAAACTTCGTAAAAGCCATTAACCTATATAAAAATGCAAGAGCACTCCTTGCATCATATTTATTCTCAGTACATGACTTATTGAGGACAGTCTGGCTGGTTTTCTGGATGGGAAATCTTGAAACAAGGTAAGCTTTCTAACCTTGAAGTAATCTCTGAAATCAGTGGAAATTTCGAAAGATTTACATCGAAGCGAGTTGTTGCATTATATACTTGAGGGACCAAACATAAATCTGCGAAGGTGACATCATCACCCACGCAATACTTCCCATGCGTGCGCTGAAGAACTTTTTCCAGATTGGTGAATCCTGATTCTACCCAGTGTTGAGCCCAGGAAGTGGCAGTGTCCCCAACGTAAAAAAGCACTTTGAGATTTTGTAGGGGTTGGATTCCCGATACAATATCATCCACAATTCCCCGGACCTTAGCCCTGGTGACTGGATCTTTCGGCAAAAGAGGCGGATTTGGCGATGTTTCCTCCAAATATTCCAATATAGCTAAAGAATTGGTGATAATATTTGTACCATTGACGTAGGTTGGAACCTCACCCAGTGGGTTCATTTTCAAGTAGTTTTCGGAATGCTGCTCCCCTTGCAGTAAGTCCACGGATTTGTACTCGTAATTTATACCTTTATAAGCTAAAGCTGTTCTCACTCTCCAGGAACATGAGCTTTTGAAAAACGAATAAAGGATCGGTTTGCCCTGCGCCATTTTCTAGATAATTTTTCAAATGGCTCTTTTTTAAAAAAAAATGTCTACTGTGAACTGATAATTCAGAAGGCAGTTGAAGACAAAATTCACCTGAGCTGCTTAATAACGATCTTATCACTATTTTAGATTAGTTTTTATCATTTTGTTAATGTAAGATCACCAAATGACTGTATGTTATCTATAGCGTCGATATTTTATCACTCTAGCCGTTTTTAAATTAAAATATAAAATAGCGAAAGATGAAGTCTTTCGAGCTTAACAGTTAATATTATTAAGGTTTATTTTTACTTTAATTTTCAGAGATTTTCTCCTTATTTTCATTTTTTTTCTCGAAAATTTTAAGAGGACATAAAATAGAAAGAATATAAAAACTTTAAAATTTGAAAGCAGTTTTGACTATGGTCATGAATTTGCATATTGAGAAAAAAATATGAAATATAAGATTTTTATAACTCTAATCGCCTAAAAAAATATGTAAAATTGTAAACAAAAAGTGCTAAGTTTGGTATTAATAAGGAATACTCTTGGCACTTCTATTAATCATGTATAATTTTTCAATAACATATTTATTTTTTGAATATTGAAAATTCGTCGAATAGATTGTGTTTATATCCTTTAACAATAGAATTAATTTTTATTTATTAGAAGTAAGTTTTCCGAAATATTATTCATTTTAAAATAAACTGATGTTGGAAAATAATACCTATTTTAGAATAAACTAATGTTGTGTGTGGAAAATAATACTTACCTACACTCACTTCCAAAAGTTAAACACGGAGAGGAAAAATACTAATTTCCGGAAGCCAATCAGAATTGAAGAGGATGCAAATCGCTGCAGAGGTAGATGGAAGTATGCAAATATGTTAGGCAATAGCCAATAGCTCTTTCATGTCAAGAAATATGCAAAAAAGGCTGTCTTATAAGATTCCAGCTTTATGAAGGGTTACAGAAGTTGATTGTATGTGCTGATAGGTGTTTAAAACTTTCGTAGAATTTGTTTTCAAGACGTACGTGTTCCTATGACTTCCAAAAGACGAATGAAAGATGCTGAGCGCTGGCGTGCTGTGGGGCGCATCGAAGCAGGGCAGTCGATCTCAGATATTACTCTTTTTTTTCGGCTCATAACTGTTCGCCCAAGGGTTACCCGCGGAAGATCAATATATTGCGATTTTAGCCAAGCGGAATCGCAGAGCGATCTCCACACGTGTGACATATATGGTTACAGCGTCCATTGGTAAGGTGATATCTTCAGCTACTGTACGCCGAAGTTTACTTATGAGTGGACTGTACGCCTGGGTACCTCGAGCTTGTGTTTGTATATACATCCAATCAAGAGGTACACTATTAAAGTGGTGCCGGGAACATGTCAATTGAACTGTTGCTGATTGGGACAATGTCATGTTTACTGATGAGTCAAGATTTGCTCTGGAGCCAGATGGCAAGCGTATAAGGAAATAGTGAACAAGGAACACACTATCAGCCCCAGAACATCACCGCACATCACGCATTCCGAGGCGGAACCATTATGCGTTGGCAGGGATTTCATTAGGATACCACACTGACCTGCACATTTGTAAGCGGTGTTCTGTGACGGCTGTCCGATATCGAGATAAAGTCCTAAAACCCACTGTAAGATTGTACGCTGCAGCAGTTGGCCCTACTTTTATTTTAATGGACGATAACGCACGTCCCTGTAGAGCTGACATCGTTGATGATTACCTGGAGAGTGAAGAGATTGAGCTTATGGCGTGGCCAGCATATTCGCCCGACTTTAATACCGTGGAGCTTTATCAAATTTAATTATAATGCTGAATAATGGCTGTTGTAAAAAAAAATTCTTTAAATTGAAACTAATTTTATTTAATCTTTACAATCCCCGCATAGATAAATCTGGCTGCTTTGGCAGTCAATAAAAATTAACTTATTAATTAAAAAAAATTGAGGAAGGCATTAAAAATTTTTTTATCCGTAAAAGAACTAAAAAAAATTTAATTTGTGACGTTTCTTAGAATCCATCTGAAATGGTGGTAGAGAAGTGCAATTTTTAAATTTAATTGCAAAAATAGTTACTTACAAAATTTGCTTTCACCCTGGGACACGGAAAATCTTAGAGATGCTCTCGGCCCTGCTGTATCTTCGTTTCCCACCTCCACCCACCACTCTTATTGAGCTGGAAACTGTTCTACAAGAATGGCTGTTGCTTAATTCTGCGGTCGTCTACCACCAAATTGAAAGCATGGTCACAAGGTGTAAACTTTGTATACATATGAAGGGGGATCATATACTCTATTAATGTCCTCTTTTTCATTTTATGCTGTTTATTTTCTCTTTATACATAATTCTGTTTAAATATCCAATATGTCATTATCTGATAACTTACAACAATTTAATATTGTTTTCATTTCTATTATATAATTATTAATTTTGTTTTATACATAAATATATATGCTACTTTCCTGCTGAATTTTGTGCCAATCAAAGTAGTATTTGTTGTTTTTTTGTATTTTACATCTTCGTGCTTAACTTTTGGAAGTGAGTGTATAAATCCAAGTCTAATAAATATTTTTAACGGTATTTTTAATTTTTAAAACTCTCAATTTTGTTTTTACTTACACATTAACTAAACTTTACTGATCACAATAACAAGAATGTTATCAGTTTTACTGTCACCGAAACAGATATCTAAGCTTATTTGGTCTTACGAATGAAAATTGATATATTGGGACTGTAGAGCAGTATTATTTGTAAAATGTTTAATGCCTAAAGTAAGAAAATTACTGCGAATTATGTTCCAGGGAAAAAATTAATCTTTTCCCTAAAACTCAATATATTTTCGATACAAACTCAGTGTTAAAAAGTTGAATAGATACTAATTTCCTCCAAGCACTTTAAATAAATTTTCTTAGGCTGGTTGCTTTAACCTAAGACGTTTCGAAAACTAATTGAGAACTAGCGCCAGATGATGGCTTGTTAACATATGGTGTTACAGATTTAAGTACAGTCGAATGAAATTTGAAGGGTAAAAAGCTATTAAGAAAGTAGTTTCTTCTCTTTGGTGCTCAAAGAGGACACTAAATGAAATTTTGATACAGAAATTTGAAAGAATTGCTTCGATGAACTTTAAAAACATGATCCTGCCTGTTGAGCTACATTCATTCCAAACTAAAAATTGTGTGTGAAGTTAAATCTCATTTAAAACGATGTACTTCGAATTAGAAAATGTTGAATTTAGAGTAGTAATAATGACAATTACGCAAGTTCAACTAACCCATAATGATTTATTGGCACAGAAAATGTTTTACAAAAGATTTTTTTTTTCAGTACTTCGAGGGAAAATACAACCTGGTTTTGTTAATATGAATCCGGTATTTTTTATAGTAATGTAAAACGATAAGGATAAAAAAATTTTTTCAGCGAAAAACTTTCATTCTGTAAATTTATGTTTCTTCCTCAAGGACCCTCCTAAATGGTCTAATGGTGGAATTCCTTCTTCAAAGCACTGATATCCAGGTTCGATTTAATTACCGAAAGAGGCCGCTGATGTTTTCTTATTTTCGGCATGCGTGTTTATTTTGATGGTTGCTTAAAATGTTTCCTGTTTTACCACTTAGTGACGCATGTGAATGCAGTCTAAAATAACTTATTGGAAAGTAACTATTGTCAACTTTATGCAAAAAATTGCCATGTTGATAAAAAGTGAGAATTAAGCCACTACTTGAGCAAAAAGTTTATATTTCTAAAGTGGAAGGAGAGGCTGCCATGCAATATTTATTAGTTTTTCCCTTAAAACATATATATATATCTCGAAAGTATTATATTGCTTTGAAGCTATTTGTTTGGTTGCTCTCTATTAATGCGTTTGTTAAATATACCTGAACGTCATCTATGATTTCCCTTCATTCTCTCGAATGCCTTTATCAAGAATATCTGAAAGGATGAAGGTTTCTTATCCCCATTATACAACAGAAACTGTTGGAGATAAGAGATCCTTCGATAATGATGCCTTTTCTAACATTTTTATGACCTTTTCCTATTGAATTAGGCATATGGGGGAGAAAGAATGGGATTAAAAGGTTATCCAACTAGGGACTTATCACTACAGGATTGGAAAATCTAATAAATTATCAGAGAAGGTTCTAGAAAATAAAAATAGCATATAGTTTCATTTCTTTCGATAATCTCCTCTGTTGTACAGATTTGTAGTTTTTTTAAACTGCGTCAATTCATTGTGATGTGGCAATAAGGATTGAAAAACAAGATATGTGTTGTATTTTTGTCCAGCACAGCTGTCTGAATGGTGTTTAAGAATCTCCAACATTGTCTAGGCTTATCGTTGATAATTACTGTTGAAGAGTATATGTTGTCTTTTTAGCTAAAGCCGATTGATAGCTTAGTGGGTAGTGTTCCTGATAATTGTCATGTGGGTCCCGCGTTTGAATCCCGGCTGGATCATGGATGATATTTTCTCCCTGTGTTTATCTGCTGTTTCCTGTGTGATGATACATGAATAATGCATGGACGCCCTATAATGCCCTAATATGCATGATCGATAAACGAGTTTGTGGTGGTGTGACGCGGGTAATGCAACTGGCGTCCGTGACTTGGTTCACAGGTGCCCGCTGGTTAACGAAAAATGAGTAGCAGTTTCCGCGGCATTGTTGTGGAAAAGTACCCACCGTTGTTAATTTTTTATTTTACCCGAACTGGCAACTGAATGATTATCGTTCTAGTATTCGGGTCAACAGTTGATGAGTTCAAATCCCACCTCGAGCATGAATATTTGTAGTGATTCGGTATCCACTTAAGATCGCAGGCCCCTATCTATGTAGCCTTCTGTGAAAAATATGACTGCAATCGACAAAACTAAATTTAATTTCTGTCCAAGTGGATGCTTAAGACTTTTTTCCGTTTGATTTCTTATAACAAGTAGATCCTTCCTGTTACCCGTGAAAAGTACTCCTAAAACCCAATATTACATGGTGAATAATTAAAAATCTTTCAGTGCTCTCAAGTCTCATGTCAAACTATACGTTTCAGCTTTGTGTTGCCTATTGGAGAGATAGATATATTGAGATCGATTACTATAATTTTTAAGCAACAGCAAATTTAAAGCCCTTCTGTTTTCTGCGTTTGTACCCATTTTTGGGTACTTTTCCCAAGTACCCAAAAGTGGGTACAAACGCATTCCAAGGGAATTCTTGCCCATTCCAAGGGAAAAACCCGGTTTGTTCCCTTAGAAATTTTAAAATTCCTGAGAATTTTGAAAGATTACAACAGAGTTTGGAAATTTTTCAGCTGATTTAGAAATTTTTGATGTTTTTTATCCGATATTTTTCTAAAAATAAATAAGTCCACTATTTTACAATTTCCACTACTAATTACGGAAATAGAAAGTTTTCCAGGGAAAGAAAATAATTTTGTGCGTTAATGACCAATTTAGAATAACTTCAAAAATCAATGTTGAGGAAATATTTATTTCCTTATTTTCACTATATGAATTTAGGAATTTATATTGGCAGAAGCATGGAAATGTCAATATTTATATATTCCGACAGTCCTGAAAATATGTCTTGATATTTTTATATTAAATATTCATAATTTTAACAAGTATTTTCGTTTTTCTCTGTACGAGAAATCATGACAAAACAATTTTTTTTCACCTTTATGTAATTTTAATTTTCTTCATTTATATAAGACAATACATAAAACGAAAGATGATTGGTTTGTGTTGTCAGATACAAGGACATGAGACAATCCATGCACACTGAAAATATCCCTTAATAGTCTTATTGTTGAAATAGCTGATGGAGAGCTTTGTTGAATTTTAACTTCAGGCCATTTTGATCTTGCATCCATTGCTATCAAAAAAGGATATCCTAAAAAAAGGTCCAGCGTAGTCAATATGTACTTGTTCAAAATTTGACGGTTCTTCCCAATGATGATTTGAAATTTTTTAAGGATTATCTTTTACTTCTGCACAACTTCTATATTCTCGAACTAATTGTTCTGTATCCGGATCGATGTTTTTCCAGTAACAGTATCTTCGGGCTAGATTCTTCATTTTGACTATTCCTAAAATGTGTGTGATGAAGCTCTTTTAACATCCCTGTTCGAAGTTTTTCAGAAACGTGCACTCGATGTCGTTTAAAAATTACTCCATCTTGTAATGAATATTCATAATCATATTTGTTACCTGATAAAAGTTCTTGTTTTAAAGCTGACAATTCTGGATCCTCCTCTGTCTCTGTAGAAATTGTCTCAAACGTATTGGAAGAAATTGTAATTTGGTTAACAGTCTGGCAGTAAATAATATCATCGTCTTGTAATATATTTGGGTCTTTAATTTTTAGTGATGCTCTTGAGAGATGTGCAATCAACATTCTGATTTTCTTCACTTTTTCTATATTGGACTTTATATTCACCAAGAAATGCTGCATATCTTAGTAATCAGGATGATGTCATAGAAGGTATTTTATTATCGTGATGAAAAATTCTATATAACGGGCGTTTATCAGTTATTAGTGTATATTCTCTACCATAGATGTATTTATGAAATTTTTGAACTGTAAATTTGATGGCTAATGCTTCATGATCTAGTTGACTGTAATTTTGCTCAGAAATTGTTAGGTATCTAGACGTAAAGGCTATTGGTTTCTCGATACTATTTACTATGTGGGATAAGACTCCAGCGATGCCTGTTGGGATGGCGTCACAAGCAACTACAACGAGTAAATTTGGATTGTATAGTATCAAAACCCTATCGCTAGAAATCTCATTTTTCAGTTTAATGAAGGCAGATTCACAGTTAGAAGACCAGTGGAATTTTTAATTTTTCCTTAGAAGTTACCTTAAAGAATAAATTAGAGATGATGCATTTGGGAGAAATTTAGAATAATAGGTAACCATTCCTAAGAAACGTATCAATTCTTCGATATTTTTCGGTCGCGGAGCATGTATAATGGCTTTTATTTTCTTTGGACATTTTGATATTTCGTTTTTTTGGATTACATAGCTTAAATATGAAATTTTGTCTTTGAAAAAATGACATTTTGAACTATTTGCATGCATATTGAATTTTTGAAGACGTTTCAAGTATTCGATCAGATGATCATGGCATTCTGAAAAAGTTTCTCCATGTACTATAATATCGTCAAAGTATGTAGATACACCTGGTAGACCCATTAATATTTGATCTCATATTCTGTGGAATTCACTAGGAGCATATTTGATGCCAAAGGATAAATGATTTATTTGAAAAGTTCCTTGATGAGTAGATATAGTTTGAATTGCCTTGCTTTCGTCATCAACCACTACGTGTAAATATGCTTTGAATAAGTCTAGAGTGCAGAAAAATTTAGAGTTCCGAAGACTATTCAGTGTTTCATCTATCTTTGGGATTGGATAATGTGCACCTTGTAGTTGAGGATTTACAGCTACTTTATAGTCAATACATAATCGAAAGCTACCATCAGGTTTGGGTATAACAACAAGAGGTGAACCCTAGTCGCTACAATCTACTTTTGTAATTATCTGATCTTGCTCAAGTATTTTAAGTTCTTCGTCAACTTTCTCGCGTAAATCAAAAGGTACTTATCTAGCTTTTAAAAAAATGCAGGTTTCGAATTTTCTAGGAGTTTTAATGATCACGTAAAATTAGGTATTTTTCCCACTTTTGGTTCAAACACAGTAGGAAATTGTTTTATGTTATCAATAATATTAGAAATATTGACAGTATTTATTTGAATTTCTTCAGCTTGATATCACTTATCGATATCAGATAAATTTATTTTTAAATGTCGAATCCATGTTCTTCCTAACACTGGTATAAACATATCTGGAATTATATACAAAGTTTCTGTACTCGTAAGGTTTTTATATTTGACTAAAACTTTGACAAAACCTAATGGTTCGAAAATTCAGTGAGTGTAAGATCGAAACTTCAAGCCTGTAGGTTGTAAAACTTTTGTTAAATTCAATAAATCGAAAGCTTGTTTAGGCAAAAGTGAAAATCCTGGACCAGAATCGAATTCAAATTTTTGTATTTTACCATCTATCTGCACATTAACCCAGAATTTTTCAGAGTCAGTTGTAAATTTGAAAATATCAACAACTTTAGTCCTATTAGAAAAAATATTGACTGAGTCAATATCTGTAACATATTCATGTTTTTCAACAGATTGAATTTCACTAGCTTTTTTATTTTTCAGCAGTGTTGATAAGCAGACATTTTAAACGTGTCCCTTTCGCTTACAGAGTGTACAGTATAATTTTGTTATGTCAGCACGACATTTTCGAGAAAGGTGATTTGAATGTCCGCATCGTAAGCATGGATTGTAAATACCAAGTTCATGAAAATTTAATGTAGATGAAAATCTGTCGAAAATTTAACCTGATTCGTTTTTGAGAAAAATCTCTCTTTTTAACATTTGAGTGATTTGTTTTAAAAGTACTTCGAGTTCTTAAAATTTTATTAACTTCGTCTGATTTTCCACTAAAATTGTGTTTCGATAATTCATGGTTGTTTATTTTCGAAGCTTCTAAAGCTAAAACTTGTTCAACAGCTACATCAAATGTTATATCTGAAACCATTAAAAGTTTCTCTCGAATAAAGTTATCTTTTAATCCTCTAATAAACTGTGCTCTCAAAAATAAATTAGCAACAGATTTTTCCCATTCACAATTAAAATCACAAGTTGAAGTAAATTTTCGAAGTGCGGCAACATAATCAGAAACACTTTCATTTTCGGTTTGAAAATGGGATAGAAATCTGTGTTGTCCGATAACAACATTAGATTTAGGATATAAATGCTTTTCAAGAACAGAAATTATTTCATAGTACGATAAATCATTCGGAGGTGCAATTAAAGAACACAAGAGATTATAATGTTCAGATCCAATGCAGTTCAGTAGTATTTTAACAGAAATCCTCATCTTCGAAAACATTTTTGAAAACAATTTTGAAATCTTTGTTTATATTGCAAAAATGTTTCTGTTGAAGAATAAAAACATTCGAAATTTAAAAAAAATTTATCGTACTTTTTTTTATATTAGATTGGTCAGTTCCATTTTAATGCACATGAAAGGTTTTTATTTTAGTATAAAGTTATTTACCAAATTATTTGTGTTAATGTTATAGGGTAATTATTTGGGTCTGTTAACTTTGGGAGATTACAGAAGAGTAAGCTCATGAAAGACACCGATTTAATTTTGTGAATACGCCTAGATTCACAGTGCCCTCTTTATGACTCCTAATTGTACTAAAAAAAAAGTCATAATAATAATATTAACAAAACAAATAAGTTTGTTTTACTCAATATAAAAAGAATGCTCAGCGAATATTATCTCCTCTGGATTCTTTTAGATGTTATAATTATTCAAAAATTCAAAACTTAGAAGTTTTTTGTCGAAATTTCAGTGTTTTGAAATATTATTTGACTTGTTATTTTTAATGTATCATATAACAGATTAAATCATTTTATTTAAAAAGTAGTATTTCATTAATATATTTTTGATAATGATAAAAATGTGAAATTCTTTAATGATAAAAAGTAAACATTTAATCTTATTTTGTGATTATAATTATGCAATAAAACTTATTCGCCGAAAATTTCATATAATTAAAATATTATTAATGGAAACTTGTAAGAATTCAAATGTCCTAATAATAACAGAAAAGTCAGATTACCAAGAAGCGATATAGAAAATCAGTTTCTCAGTAGTTATTGAGATTTAATAAAATTGTTAATTATTAAATCTCAATAATGAAGTTATTGAGATTTAATAAAATTGTATTATTCATTGTTCCAAAATAAAAAATAAGCTTGTATTTTTATCTCAGGGTTTTACTGTTGTAGCCTTTAAAGCGTCACCTAGAAGAAAGCGTCAGCCTCCGGATGCAACGTCACAGTTATTTGGTCACGTGGTAGTCGAGCTTCCTATTATCAGAAGATACTGGTCCTTCAGATAATAGGAAGACCGACTGACCTTCAAAAGAAGGGGGGATATTTTTCATAAAATATGTCTATAGTATGCATAAAATATCTCTATAGTCTATGTAGGAAGACAATTCCAGGAGGAATCGAAATGGAAGGGATCGAGAACTAATACCTCCAAATTCTAGGAAAACACTTTCATTTCTTTTAATTGTTCACACGGTTAGAATTTCGTTTCTTTTAAAGCATCGCTTCATCGGAAACAAAAATGTGAACTTTTGACAATCTGGAGTTTTGACATTAAAAATGTTACTGCCATTTGTCTACTATGTATTCTTTCTATTTGAATATTTATTTCATATTTTTGCTGGTATAAATATTTACTAAAATATGCTTGCAATGTTTTGAAAATTATAAATTACTTATTAGTTAAAAATATTCACATTTAAAAGTAATTTATTAATGCTTAAATGTTTTTATTTGGGGAAATAATTTTTATTTGACTCGTAATTTTGTTAGTTTTACATTAGCACCTTATATTGAAAAAATCTTTTTTCAAATGGGGTAGAAGTTAAAAATCTATGAATGCTTTTTTCTCCCTTTTAAATTTTTCATTTCTTTTCTGTATGGTTAAAGACAGAATCTTCTTTAATAGCGTAACAACCTATTACAGGTCTTAGCGGCCCCTCTAAGCAGTCCTTAAACATACAGAATATATTTCGTAATTAATTAGTTCAATTTATATAGAAAAAAAAACAATTTAATCAATCAATTTATATAGAAAAATCTTTTAACTTGAAAAATTCCTTTAAGAAATTTATAAAGAAATCGTACATATTTCTCTTTCTACATTGTAAAATTTTAAAAATAAGATCGTCTTTAAATGATATAAATTTATGGAAAGAAAAAAACTTCATGCCATTGCATGAACAGCCTTCCAAAACGATTCTTAATAGAAATAAATTTTGATTTTAATAAAAGTTAGCCCTTATTTTGATAATAAAATATATTTTAATTCTTAAAAACAGTTTTATTAAAAGCATTAAACATAAGAAGGAAAAAAAAAACATTTTTACTACTATGATAACTGACTGAGAAAATTTCTTTAAATAAAATTAGGCGATATAACAGTTAAAATATAATTTTTATCTCAGCACTTGTAATTCTTAATAATAATTTGAATCAATGAAAAATTTGAAAGAAGTATGTAGAGTGCATCAGTTTTGTGAAAAAAATTATTTTTAATAATATATTATTATTTGACTGAAAATTTCTGATTATATTAAATATATATAATTATACTTGAATTTATGCGTGTTTTGATTTAAGAAATTTGCAAAATATTTTTGTTTGTATAAGCGTTCCGTTGCTCATCAGATATTTGCATTGATATTGCTAGGGCATAATTTAGTTATCTAAACTGAAATCAGATGACGAGACTTATTAACAAAGATCTTCTAATTTTGGAATAAAAAAATTAATTTTCAGGTATAAAAATAATATTATATTTTAAACTACAATACTTTTTGTGATTTAAATTTTTTACAATAAAAATAATTTTGGCTTACATTAATTGTCTGAATGCTATAATTTAAAAAAAGCTATTTTAAATGCAAAACTTCCCTTAAAGTTGTTTTTCACTGGAATTTTTCTGAAATAAAAAAATGAAATAAAATTTTCTGTTTAATCTGTGGTAAATGAAATGTTTAAAAAGGTATTGTGAAAAATCAGGTGAGTTGATCCTAAATTAGGAGTGTAAAGTCTTATTCAATTATTATTTTGCAATAAATAGCTGAAGTTTGTAAAGTTAGTAATATAGGATTTTTGAAAATTTGTTAAGATAAGTTATAATATATGTTCAACATCTAATAATCAACAATTTGTAGAATCTTTCGTAAATAAGATAATGCACAATTACTTGGGAATAAAAATGTTCAATTGCTCAATTGGCTAACAAACTAGAAAAAATACATTAGAAAATTTTAAGACATTGTTATGGAAGCATTAAATCATTAAAATAAATTTTCTTCAAAGTTACAAATTAATTGATAACTAAATAAATATCCCGAATTCAAAACTGTAATATCCGGATCAAGGCCTACAGTACCCATATCTGTTTTCCTAACAGAAGGCCCTGGAGTTCGAAGCATATGTCTTGGTTAAGTAGTGAGCCTAAAGCGAAATCCCTGGTGCTTAGTTCCCAAGCATGATTGGTACTCTGTTAATTGATCCACTGAAAGGATGAAACGTTGAGTTGACCTAGCCTGAGAATCGAACCTCGGACCTGTGCTTTGGTGTCGTGCTTAACAAATGTAAAAGTTTGGGTGAATTTTGTCATACAGATATTTCCATGGAACAGAAGTCTATAGAGAAATGTGGGACTGAAAGCTGTTATTCAGCAGTAAAAAAGAAATTAAACCTAAAATTCTATTAAAACTTCCAACATGCCTTATTATCCTTTCAGACCAATTGTCCCTCAAACATCGGATTGCAGCAGGAAAAATTGTCTCTAACTTCACCAGTGAACTGATTGCATTAAAAGCAGCTTTTACCCTTAAACTCACACAGTCAGTCCCCTCGAATGGCATCAGCATTTTCTCTGACTGTAAATCTGCTCTGGAGGCCATTAAAGGAGGTAAAACGAGACTTTCCCCCAAGACATCAACGCTCTTCTGTCCACCATAGTTGCTAGGAAGAAAACCTGCACCATCCAATGGGTTCCTGCACAGATTAACAACGAGGGAAATGAACAGGCGGACTTCTTCGCCAAGGAGGCTAGAAATGTCAATCCCCTCCCACGACTATCATTTGCTTCGATACAAACGCCGTTGCAAGGCATCAGCTCTGCGGGAGATTGAGAAGAAATGGTGCCTACCGGAGCTTAATCCTGACCGTGGTATCACCGGTACCATCAGCAGAATGTGGAAATGGGAACATGAGGGGTATAAATACCGACGAATCTAGAACACACGCAGAATGCACGCACTGCACAGGAGTAACACTGGATCCGAGGCATCTCTGTTGCCTCGACCTTCTTCAACATCGACCCCAACTGCTGCCATGACACCCTCTGTAACGAAAAAGCTGAAGATGTTATCAGGGCAGTGCTCCATGTGTTGGTCCTTTAGGACTTGTATTTTTTTATTTTCTCTTTGCACTTGTCACACGGTAACAACAACATGTCTTATCTTATGCGGTAAAGATAGACAGAAGAAGAGGTTTTTACTATTTCTGCAACAGTTGCAAGCTGTGAACGTTCATTCAGAAAATAAAATTGATTTCGACTTATGATCCACCACGAGTCAAAACCGTCAAAGTGATTTAATAATTTTAAGTATAGAAAAAAAATTGTAATGATCAACTTTGATAAAATAATTGATCAATTTGCTTCATCAAAGGCAAGAAAACTGTGTGAATAGTGTAGTATATGAAATAGCATCTGCTTTATATCTATGAAATGTAATAAATTATTTCACGTTTTAAAAATTTTTTATGTTTTTTAAAATAATTGCATTAATATATAAAATCAATTATATCGTTTTATAATTAATTCTAAATTACATAAATCTGATTATTTTAATGAAATTTTTCTGAATTCAATTTAAGCGTTTTTTTTAAAAATTAGAATTGAATTTTGTTTAAATTTAAAGCTGAGTTTCAGACTTTAAAATAATATATTTTCGATTATTTTATAGTAGGTACAATATTCTGTTATTTATATTGTATTCTTATATATATTACAATTATACTCCATTTATTATAATGTATTATATATTGTTATATACCTTTTATTACTTAATACATTTTTATTGCCATATTTATATTGTATTACTATTTTTTTCTAGGGGGCGCCAACAAAGATATCACACCCGGGCTCTCTACGCTATAGTGTCCAAACACAACAATATTTCGTGAAAGTGCTCGTAGTCCGATTTGCTCGCCGTCCGTGTAGTTCGTTAATCGATTACCCGTTGTGTGTGTTAAATTCTATTTAAAAAAACTATAAATTCTTTATTTCATAGAGAAAGAAAGAAAGAGCATATTTTTGAAATTAGTTACAAAGTTCACCAAGAGATGGCGCTGTAGATTCTGAAATTTTTTTGCACATTATGTTGATACAAATGGAGATTAGTTCCAAAAACAATATTTTTGTAGTTTTTAAATTGATCGTGTTTCAATTTATTCACATTAATTTTAACTTTTTAAAATCATCCCTATTAGCAGTCGGTAAACGGAATAGTTTTAAAAACGCGAGGTAATAAATTCTGATTTTTCAAGTAGATTCGTTTCTCAAATATGTAATGTGTTTAAGTGATTTTTTTTTACGGGTGATAAAAAGACCAAACAATTTAGTTTATAATTCATCATATATTAGGGATATAAAATGATGAATAGAAAATGAAAATTCGAATGCCCATTAAAAAATTCGATTGTAAATTTAAACAAAGTCGAATGTTTTCATTCATCATTGCAGGCAAAATGAAATGTACTGATTGACAGTAAAGTATTGTAATTTATTTGTAAGATCTTTTTATAGGTAATAATCAAGTATTCGTTTGAACAGATGAAAAGTTAATAAATTGATTTCTCTATATTTCCTCAAAACATAACCTGATAGTATTTCAACGACAATTTCTGGGTTTGCATTCGAAAAATAAAGCTTTGATACCTCATCCGCCAGAAGATTCGTGCTGAGGGAGGCTACATTAGCGTTATAGGGTCCGTTAGGTCGGTTGTACCGGTGATTGCTAGGGTGTGATATAAGGATGGAGGTACAAGATCAGGTGTCGACCTCGTCACATGATGACAGCTCAAAATTATATTGTGTTTAATGGCAGAAAGAAAGCGGTTGGACTTCACAATGCGGTATATTATTACATACTTAAAAAGTCATTTATTTTTCTGTGAAATCCTATTTTCTTTCCGTTTTGAGGCTTATTCCTTGGAAAAGTTCCGTCTCAAGTCTCCTCCTTAGATTGCATTTGTGGTATCTATTCGATTAAGGGATGATGAATAGCAAACGCATAATATTTTGGGAAGAGAAAAATAGACTTCAGATTCATCACTGTTGATGCGAGCAACACGCAAACTAGGATTTATTGACTGTGTTTCGGATACAAAATACCTCGGATAACTACAGATTTCTAAAGATTTGCTCTTGAGATTTGAATTGGCGGTTTTTATTTGTACGGGCAAACATTTAGTTTTCCTGAAGTCGAAAAAAGTGGCGAAAAAATATTCTCAAAATAATTCTCATCTATATTTCTAAAAGTCGAAATAGAGACAAATATTTGGTTTTATTTGTGCAAATATCTTTAGTGGAGGAATGGTCATAAAAATCCCCCCGTAATGCAAAGTGTTTAATATTGATTGTATGATTAAGTGAATGTTATTGAATAATAATGTAAAAATTAGATTCCTTTTCAATGATGTCTAATCACTCATTAAGATTTTTATTTAATGTTTGAAAACAATAAAATAGCTGCCAGCTGATTGGTTAATGTTGACCTCCAGTTCAATAATTCTTCGGCTTGAATCTCACATCGGCCTTAGAGTGATTCCTAATTTATAGTGGGATATTTTGGGATTTTTAAATGCATCCAAATGCAACGCCCCGCAAACCAAGAGCGAGATGCATCTGACTTCAATGTATGACAATATTAGAAATTTATTCTTAAAAAATAGATGAGATTTAGAAATCTCAAAATACTCCTAAAAATGTTTTCATTCCTAATAAATTTGCGCTAAATTTATGTTCGATTTTTTCTTCATATATAGTATGTTATGCAGTGTTTTCCTTTATAATTAAAAAAAAATCGCTGTAATTTTTTGTCAATTTACCCTACCGATAGAAAAGTGTTTAACGTCCTTAACTTTGAAGCAGTGGGTCTCAGGTTCGAATTTTGATTCGGGCATGAATGTTCCTTTCTCTTTGTGTGTTTATTTTATTGTAAATAGGCTTATGGTCTTTGACTGAGAAAAATATTGATATACGAGTATATCTTCCAGTTGTATATCTATTTATGTCTATAATTAAATTTTGTAGTCACTAGAGCGACGCATTTTTCTATTAGGCTATAGCTGTGTGTATGAATGCTTGTGAGCATTTAAGAAGCCAAAATCAATTGGCAAAATAAAGCGCTTAAATGTTACAAAGTGAAGAATTTTGAAAGGAGCAGTTAATATTAATTTTTGCTCTTTGTTAAATATCAAACCAAATATTTTCCTGTTATATTTGTGAAATTCACTTTTAATTGCATTTCGTGAAAGGTGACGTATCTCAGAAAATTCAGTAAAATGAATTTCAATAAAATATTTAAAACTGAATTCGTTTCAGAAAATATTTTAAGCGAATGTTCTGGAAGCTGATTTTAAAGCCTATTATGTTACGAGTGCAGCCTCTTTTACCTTCATTAGTGGCATTATTGGAATTCTAAGAGGGATATAAAACTCCCAGCACGGCAGCTTAATCCTGAAATTCGAATCGTATTCTCTTTGAGAATTTAAATCAAATGACAACTTCGTATAATGCCACACATTTAATTTTCCTGTTCGAATATTATTAAGTTTGGCTTGTGTTTCACACTTTATACCTTTCATTTCTGAGAACAAATATTTATTGGAATCTCTTATAATGCATCCATACTATCCTTTCTATTTTAATTTATCCTGGCGTTTTGCGGAAGCCGTGTGGAGGGTTGGACAATAGTGAATAGAAAGTGCAGATTTGAAGTGAAAACATGGAAAGGAATACATAACATTTACTTGGATTCTTTAATATATGCAAAGTAGTACATTAGAATTACTTGGGACAGCGAGATCAAATAAGAAATAAAATTCTTTATTATAGAATAAATACACTAAATACCTGTTAAAATACACTTTTACTTATATATGTATATATGTAAATATATCCACTTAAGTATAATATATAGGAGTTACCCAGAAAAATTGTTGACATTAAGAGGCCAATACATATTATGCAATTTTTTCACTAAATAGAGGATTGGTGATGTGATGCCACCTGGTGGTAAACCAAAATCTATTTTGAATGTATGGGAACGATCCTTCTCGGAAGATTTTTCATAGACAGAGGAGCGTATTTACATATTACAAGGGAAAAAGCCTTGTAAATTTCCAAGCATCAATTATGATAAGACATCGCGCTACAGAGTGTAAAGTTCCAAGTTCAATAATAGCCACTGTAAGTGAGAGAGAATATATATTGCACTTCTGCCTTCTATGCACATCGGTCGAAGTAGGTACTTAAGTATTTTCCGGGTTTTCTCCCTTGTGACCCGTGCATATGGTCCACTATTCATTAAAAGCAAACTGGTAGCTTAATAATTAGTGCTCTGGTTTTCAGTTCAATAGTTCAGAGGTTCAAATCCTACCTGGGCATGTTTGCTGGCAACCGAAAGGTTAGTGTTCATAGGTTTTAAACAAACTTTCATATGAATTTTTGTAATGTTAAGAATCTACTTTAAATTCTAGGCCACAGTCAAATTAGACATATTAGAGTTTATTTATTAGTTATTAGAGAAAAATAACTGTTAACGAACCAAAAAAATCAACCACACGCAATGTAGTTTATTCGATGAATATCAAAAGTACATTACAACAACATACATTGATTAGCTGCCCACGACGCTGTGCACAAGGCATCCAACCCGGCAGAAAAGCATACAGAATCCTGAAACTTAATTTTCACCTCCGGTAGTTTAGCAGTGGCTTGTATTAAACATGTCATACATTGTGTTCTCGTCTCATTCTTATTATTCTCAGTAAAGAGCAAAATTACATCCCTTGTTTAGTCAGCCTCTTTTATGGTAAACGAATTTTTAACATAATTAAATTAACACAGTTAAATTATTTAAGTTAATTTATTTATTATAATGAATCATCTATACATGGTTTGTTACTCCATCTTTAAGGAATTACAAAATTGACAAAAATGAACTATTTTATAGCTATGTCATTTCTCTCAATAATTTAATAAATTTAAAAAATATACTTATTTATTTTGTAATAAAAATAACAAATTAATTTTTAAAACCAACTTCCTTTCTGAATTTTAAGGAAATGTAAAATTTTTTGAATATCTATAAAGATATAAGTTTGTCTTCCTCCGTAGTTGTTTTCACTGCTTCACTCCATTCCTGTAGCGTGATGAGGTTTCCTTTAACCTGAATTTTAAGCATAAGTGTTGGGCTATTTTTATCTTATGCTTCATAAATTTTGTAAACACTGAAGCAGTGAAACAGAAACTGCATATTGTCAGCAGTTTAACCGTTTCAATTTCCGAGAGTACAATGCTTGGAAATGAAACTAAACCCTTTCTAAGTAGGTAATCGTCCTTGATTAAATGAAGTGCTAAGTGCAAGATTTCTTCGGGGAGCAACATATTGGTAAAGTGAATTGCATTATAATGGTGTTGTGAAAGTTTTAACTTTTAGTGATAGTTTTACTGCTCTAAAAACAAAATGTAGTCACTATTGTAACAAAAAAAAATATTTTGCTCTCTTAATGACAGAAAAAAAAAGCTGAGATATTTGTTTAGAAATTAAACTATAGTTTAAGAAAATCTCTTTTGCATATTAAGATATGCATATTCAAATAATTAGAAAATTTTCTTTTACCAATTAGCAAATGCTGAGATACAGGGTTGATACAAAGTCGCTCCATTGTATTTTTTGGACAAATTTACATGCATGTTTTTCTGAATTGCATGGAGGACAAGGTTTTAAAATTTTCAGGCATTTTTTTCCTGAAAATAATGCTTATAAGATAGAAAGATGATTAAAAACATGTTAAAAAAGTTACACCAAAGTAATATCATAAATAAAAAAAATTTAAAATAGAAAAAAATACTATCAGAGCATGCTCATCAAAGCTTCTATTTATCTAAAATGGACTAAAGACAGTTACGAAAATTAAAAAGTGAAGTAATTTGTTGTATAAATTAAAAAAAAAAATAGTTAATTCCAGCAAGTGTTTATTACTTTGATGTATTATTTACTAAATTATTTTGATATTATTTTCATATAACTTCTCGATATGTTCCTATGCATCTTTATTTCATTTTACAAACGTTCTTCGGGGGAATGAGCGAATAAATTTAAACCACAGTACGCATGCATGGCAGAAAAAATGTTTGTCCATTTTGCATAGCCAACCATCCCCTTCCGCTCCTGCTAAAGACGTGGTTCCCAAGCCTTTTAATTACTCTAATGATTTTACATTTCATTCCTTCCTTAATTTTGTTCCTAATTTCTATTTTTGATTTTCAAATTTTATCTATTTAAATTCTATATATATTTTTAGGTACTTTTGCTTTGATTTAGCATATAAAATATACATATATTGTTACTGTTATATTATATATATACATATTATTTATAAACTTTAGTAGATTTTACTTTGCATTGTACACATTCATATGTTTTCGTAATTAAAATTATATTCATATACACTATATTTTTTGAAGATAAAATGAAAATGCGTATGTAATTAAAGTCTTGAGTTAAACTGAATAATTATGAAAATGAATTAATAATGGAAATTACCAGTTTTATTACTTGCATGAATTAAATATCGTTATTAATTTCATTTGAAGGAATAGATAACGCTGATTTATATTCCAGCACTGTTGCCCTATAAATTGTATCCTTGGATTTGACGTTTACAACATCTCCAGCGCTTGAGCGAGAAAGACACTGAAACTGTTCACAAGTAAGAGACAGTTAGCAATTTGAACGGAATCACAAAATGCTTATTATGATGGAAATTATCATCATAACGAATCATTTGCTTGCACCCATTTCTCAGTTGATGACTGAGGACAATTGTGGATAATCGTATTGCGGGTGTGATTTCCATAAATATTGTGCAATAATCTGTATTGCAATGTATATTGCGCATAACAGTGTAACAATAATTAATTGAAATGCAGTTTAAAATAATGCTTTATAATGACGTAGCAATTATATTTTATTTTGTATCGTAGATAATTTTATAGATGAAAGCTGGTGTAAAGCTTTTATCTCCATTGTTATACTCTTTTTTTATCGATTGTGGACAGTATTTATGTGTTACAGTGGATGAAATATACTCCGTGCAAATTATATGAAAGCTGGAACCAGAAAAGAAATACTCATATTTACTGTTCAACAATACCTTGAAGTGAACTTGAGAAAACCATTCTGAAAACCACCAGATATACTGTGATCAGATGCAATTATGTTTAATTTTATGGAGAGAATATTATCTAAAGAACTGAAAAATATTTGGCTATTAAGGTATTCATCACGTGCTGTTTTCTAAGTACTGATTTTAACGATAGTGTGTATGAGCCCCAGTTGATGGAACTTGGAAGGCTTCCAAGCACCCATCCAAAGAAGTGTAAACGTTTTCCTTTTGTTCAACAGCGACTCAAACTTTGATTTTCCTCTCGGAAAACCATGGCATTAATACTAGGCCACACTGAGACCAAAAAGTTATGTTGAATGTGTGCTTAATTAGATGATATTCCAACAATTTACGGTCAGATAGTTCCTAATCTGCCATCTGGTGTTGCATTAGTTGACTTTTACTGACTGATGAACCTTATTCAGATGTTAGAAGAAAGTAAAACTGGAAATCGTAAAACATCTACCATCTATCACGACAAATACGTATGTGTAAACCAGAGAAACAACCCTCATTTTCAGTTGTCAACCAGTGATTAGATTCGAATCCACATCTCTACACATTGTAGAATTATCCTACCATTAAGGTCTGGTTACATAATTATTATAATGAAATATAGTTACTGAATGTTTTAACATAATAGTAGAAAAATAATAAACATTTTCGTATTTCTTTTACTAACACTTCCACTGGTGAGCGAATGGTCAAAGTTCTGAACAGTTCACAGGTTCGACTCCTACACATCATCCTAATTCTTAGAGAATTGGAGTTCATTTTAGACAATGGATCCTGAGTTAATTAGTCATTTGATATGAAACAGTGCTCCTAGTGGTCTAACATAAGCGAAATTTTATGTGAGCAACATATTTTTTATAGATGGTAAAATTTATGTGAAATACTTAATTTACAACCAAAAAACTTGACGTATTTGAAAATGTTTATTGGACAATCTTGTGTTTTTCAATGTTGCATTTAGGTCCATTCCTGGTACTCAAAGTTTATTTAAATGATACTTGCTGCTTACAGTTTATTCCAATAAACTATACAAACTCAACAGCAGAACTGAATTTACGAACCTGAAGATCCAAGTGCTAACCAGCTGCTAGCAAGACTGTGTTTCTCACGAACACACACACAATTATTACTAGACATAGCTCAAATTGCTCTGAAATTCAGTTTTCACCCGAGAGGTATATATTATTTTAGTGTTTTGGAAAATCCTTTAAAATTAGATCTCATTTTAATTAGCCTTAGTGCGCAAATAAAAAAAAATCTGAATAAGTAATTATAGGTCAAAAAATAGTACAATTTTTGCTTTTACTTAATGTTCTTAAAAGTAAGCAGCTTTGAAGTTCCTATATCACCATTATTAGATAAAAACTTGTTAATTCATTTTTTTTAAAATTTGAATACTACTATGCAATTTAACAATATACTTTAAAAATGGTCAGTTCCTATTAATATGTTTGAAAATAATTTTGAGAGAAATTTTATCACATTTGATATTCTTGAAATTGTTTTTGATACTGAAAAGTTTAATAGCATAAATATATATAATCACAAAAAACACAATACAATAAAATAACTCATTCGTTTTGCATTTATAATATATTTAGAATTCTAGAGCTTTTTAAACATTCTCCAATTCGTTCAGAAATATTTATCGCGTTTTATAAGAATGCTCTTTCATAAATACTTTACTTATTTAAATATCATTTAGGAAAATTTAGTGTTTCAAACTGTGTAGATTTGTTTTGCAAAAATTTGAAACACCATTTCACACTTAAAAGAAGTTTCATAGCATAAAGACAATTTCTATTTTACTATATAAAATATTTGTTGAATTTAACGTAATTACATATATATATATATATATATATATATATATATATATATATATATATATATATATATATATATATATATATATATATATATATTATATATATATATATATATGATTATATATTCTTTTATTCTCGTAAATTATTCCTTATCATGATGCATTATATTTCGGACCTACTTATTTAATTTTTTCCTGTTATAATACTTTACACTTCCATTATATAGCAGTATTGTAGTTTTATTTTATTGTAAGGTATAAAAATGATTAATCTTAAGAGCTGGAAATATCACTTTGTATGACTCATTAGTTTCAATAATGAAGTCGAGTAAGTGCAACACGTAAAGATTTCTATTGTTCTTTATTTAATAAATTAAAATAGATATTAAAATTTCCCTTATTTTATAAAAGAAATCTATTGTTCTTTAAAATGATATGATGGGTAGAGTTAAATTAAATAAATGTAAAATCTAAGTTATTTGTATTAATGGACTGCTAAATATTGCAATTTTTAAAAAATGGTATAATAACTTTTCTACAATATTATTATTTTATATAGTATCACAGAAAAGTTAAGAAATAAATTTCTTTTTTTATTATAACATTATTTTATATCGTTCATAAAATAGAATTACCATTAAAGTAAATATTAATTAAGAAGGAAATTTTGCTTTGTATTTTATAGTTGTCTCTGAGATTCTTATGAAAATTATAAAAGCTTTACCTACTGCAGAAATTATGTGTCTAAAATAGAAAACCAACGCGGGTGCTATTTTTAATTTTCCATTTCAAGATTTAAGAAGCATATTCAGTATGTATTGCATTACATACTGTATTACATTATTACAATTTACCTATTATTTTTAAATCTTCCATAATACATATCATATATATATATATATATATATATATATATATATATATATATATATATATGTGTGTGTGTGTGTGTGTGTGTGTGTGTGTTTGTGTGTGTGTTTGTTTTGAAGATCTTCACTCTGAGATAGGTCTATTCTTTTCGCAGCGAAAGATCTTGGATTCAAATCCAGTCACTAAAGATATTTGTTATAACACTATATATGCTAGATTCATTTTCCAATATAGGTATTTTAGAATATTTCTATTTTCTTACTTGTGATACATGAATACTGTTCACTAATCATTAAAAATGTGGATTTTCAATTCAAAGGGGAAAAATGTAGAGGCCAATGAAGAAAAAAGAACAGCTTTAAATGTTAGGTAATATGCTACGTGGTAAGAAATAGGACTATAAATTTTTTTCTATCGTAACTGATTATTCATACAGTTATAGTAACTATAGTTGTATAGCACTTGTGCTATAAATATTGTAGAGACATTGTTGGCCATATTAAGTATTTCTTAAACTTTATATTGCTTTCCATATTTGACAAAAAATATTCTTGTAGTCAAAAAATATTCTTATGTCAACCTCCAGTTATTCAGCAATCTCCAAAATCAATAATTTCAAAGGTTACTCTGAAATTATTAGAGCTGTTAATTAAAAAGTAGAACTTGAATTGTTGTTTACCCTGTTTCCTGTATCAGACGAGAAAGTTTAGATTTTCTTCTTCTGCTTTCGATAAAAGTTGCTCTTTCCTAAAGTCTGAGATTTTAGCAGCTAAGTTTCCAGAAATATTTACCTTCTAGGTTTTGGTACAGACTAAAAAAATAATTATTGGAAGTGAGTGGGGTTATTTATGGGAGTGTATGTTGTTGCACACTGATGGCGAGAATTCATTCTTACTAGATGACTTGTGCCAAATAGCTTTCCTGGACTCAAGGTTTGCTGTGTTTTAATTGTCCCATATCTGTAAATACTCATCGTCACTCGTCTGATTGTCACGTATAAGTGTTTGTTGAGGTTTAATATATTTTCGGTATAGTAAAAGTTTCTAGTCCCTTTCACGCCACTGAGTCTCAAATGTAGAGGTTTTAGATGTCTACAATATTTAAGACTACCTTCTGCTGCACATTTTGCGCTTCTCTACTAATGTTGGGACGTAAAACGGGAAATAACCATCAGAACTGCATAGTTAGTTTCTGTACAGTGTTTTTAGTTTCAATTGAATTGTTTAAAAAGAATATGATATTAAGTTTAAATCTTAAGGACCAAACCATGAAAAGTGCAACTTAGATGAATATTTCCTATGAGCGTAAGTTAAATATTTGTTCATCATTGTTCCCGATGTTAGACTCTATACTTAAAAAAAAGGATATCGCTACGGTTGCAGTTAAAAAATGTGGTTGTATTACATTCTATAAGCAAATGTAACTATTAAATCTTAAAATATTTCACAATGAACAATATTCCCAATTAATTCCACTTCATAACATATTTGACAGTTATATTCCTTCTTATAACAGAAAAATAATTATAATACTTTAAATTTTGTGAAACATAATACTATATTAACAAGCTTTGTATATAATAAAGCTAATATTCATTTCGTTATCAAAAATATAGTAAATTGTACTAACTGTATATGAGAAACTAAAGTAAATTTAAACGATTTTATATCATTGTCAATATTTTTAGTTGTGTTAAAAATTGATATAAATTTTTCGTTTCAATATATATATATATATATATATATATATATATATATATATATATATATATATATATATATATATATATATATATATATATATATATATATATATATATATATAATATATATATATATATAATATATATATATATATATATATATATATATATATATATATATAATATATATATATATATAATATATATATATATATATATATATATATATATATATATAATATATATATATATATAATATATATATATATATATATATATATATATATATATATATATATATATATATATATATATATATATATATATATATATATATATATATATATAATATATATATATATATAATATATATATATATATATATATATATATATATATATATATATATATATATATATATATATATATATATATATATATATATATATATATATATATATATATATATATATATATATATATATATATATATATATATATATATATATATATATATATATATATATATATATATATATATAATATATATATATATATATATATATATATATATATATATATATATATATATATATATATATAATATATATATATATATATATATATATATATATATATATATATATATATATATATATATATATATATATATATATATATATATATATATATATATATATATATATATATATATATATATATATATATATATATATATATATATATATATATATATATATATATATATATATATATATATATATATATATATATATATATATATATATATATATATATATATATATATATATATAGTATATATATATATATATATATATATATATATAGTGTGTATATATATATATCTTAAAATGTTTTGAAAACAGATGTTTAAAATTTTATAACTATTTCTTGCATTATATTTTGTATGAAATGCTGCGTAATTAATCAAATTTCATTGTTTTTTATTGACTAGTTTATGTACCAATATTTTCTTTTGCATATAATGTCTCTGAACTATATATCATCTACTTTTTATCTTTCTAATATGATTCTTCAGTGTACTAGTTGTTGTACTAGCATGGTACCCTGAGTTGGGCCTCACCAGTTAGAAGAAACCGGATTGTGTCTTTGTAATTTAGAAGCGGTGGCAAAGAAGGAGATCCTCCAGTACTTAGTCTTCCAGCCCCAGAGTTATCATTTGACAAGGATATCACGACCACAATATTATCTAATAACTAATGACATTAACCATTGCTCATGGCTCTAACTGCCATTAGCTAAAACAAGGGATCTTTAGTAGGATCGGAATTCGAACTCCCTACCTTCCGACAATTTAATGGAATTTGTCAGCAATGAGAAATCAATCTTTTTCACTAGCTGTATTGCACACTTTATTAACATTATATAGCTCAATTAGAAAGTTTTCACTTTCTAAAATTATGTTAATTTTATTAAAATATATGTTACGTGATAAAATTAGAAAATTTGTTCCGTGTTTCATCCTAAGTCACAATTTAACAATTTGAGACAGACATCACGCTTCTGCTGATTGGTTGGGTGTTTTCCAGGTTTCCTCTGCAGCATCTGAATAGGGTCCACTATCAATATAAAGTTTTTGAACAACAATAAGAAATGAATGCTTATCGAAGCTTCATAGAAGATTTTAATAATTAGGTTAAGACCTTGAGCCTAACATGACGTAGGGGAAAGGGGACATTTTTTGAAGTAGAAGATCTGGGTTTGATCATAGTCGTTGTGGAGCAAGGGCTGGGGTATGTTGTGTACTACTCCAGGGAGCGTATGTTACACCGTATTAAAAGATGCACAGATATATGCATGTTATTTAAATTTTATCAATACATGGAATGTCAATTCAAAAATATACTTAATCTTATAATGTTAGAATAAATTAGTGTTTTATTTGTTCTTCTATTTTAAATAATAGTACATTTATTTTTATTATTAAAGTTATGTTATTATAATTATTAATTGGAATTGGAAAACAGTTGTAAATAAAGCACGAGGCTATGAATTGGCAACAAGAAAAGCAAATTTTCTTTCTAAATTTCTAATTTCTGTTTCTAATTTCTAAATTCTCTAAATTTCTGTTTTAGTTTAATTTTTAATGGCTTGTACCTTCTTTAATTTTATTTCTTAAATAAGAAATAAATTTTTTTTAAAAGAATGATGGGGAATCTTTAAAAAGTAATGGATATAAAATAACGATAATGAATTATGGAAAAAAATAATGGATGTTTTATAAATTGTGAATCTATAAAATGTTATATAGTATATAAAATACCGATAGAGTAAATCTTTCGATATGTTATATCTTATGATATGTGTAAGAAGTAAAATATTGTAATCTGAAACAAAAACTTAAACATTATACACAACAAAATATAAATTTTAATAGAGTAAATATTTCAAATGTTATAGGTATAAAATACTGACAGGGGGAATTTTAAAAACTAATAATACTGAGAGAAAATCATAAATAAGTGGCAAGAGATGTGACCAACAAGATGGTTACTATACAAAAGCTATACAAAAATAGGGTTACCAAGATTATCAATTAATATTTATAGTCAAAATGTAATGCCAAACCAAGTGGTACCCGATTCATCACCGAACCCGTATATACTTTTGCAAAAATGGTGTTCCTATATTTTCTTTTCTAAAATTATAAGGTAAAATTTAAATTACATTTTATAATTTATTTTAATTTTTTTTCAATGTTTTCATTAGAATTTGTGTTTCTATTTTTCTTAAAATTCGTATTTACATTTTCGAAATTACTGTTCCTATATTTTTCTTGTTTGTATTTACAGTCACGAAAGTAATGTTCTAGTGCTCTTTTTTAAAAACTTAATATTTCAAAAATGTATTTACGCTTTTATTTATCAGATTCAAATGGATGGAACAGATGCCGTATAATCCAGGATGCCAAATTCTGAGTTAGGTGACTTTTTTGTTTGAATTTTCTTATGAACCTTGCAATCTGGCATTATATTACATCATAGATATAGAGACCTATAAGAAATATGTAGGAGTTTTGTTTTCTTTTATTTGATTCTATTTCATTAGTAACTCTGGTACTTACGTCATCACACACATCACAATACTTCACCTTCGTAGCATTCATCCATCTGTCAAAAAAATTCAGAATTGGGCGTCCTGGATTATATGCCCTCTGTGCAAAATTTATTGAGATGCGTAAGCTTTTCCGAGGAAAATAATTTTTTTACCTCATTTTGGCAATATTTATTTGTCATTAAAAAAATTCGGACGATGGATTATATGACTGCTGCCCCATAATCTCTTTAAATTACATATTTTCTTAAACTTGTATTATTTATCTTCACTTCTATTAAGCTTACACTGAATATGAAAGATATTCATGTTCCCTTTTATATACACAATTGTTCCAATTTCGGTGATCTGAACACACTGCCTCTGAGAACATTTTACTTCGTTACGAACTCAAAAGCTACTCTGAAAATGTTGTTAAAGGGGTAAAAATTCAGAGCTTGTAACGCAATTCTTTCCATTCATCTCTTAATGTTTTAAAAATGCTTAAGAGTTCGCTGTGCAATGCTTGTGAGGCAAGCTTTTAGTCAAGCAATTAGAACAAACAGAGAGAATTTTAAAAATTGCTTGTTTTTAGTTCGAAGTGAATGAGTACATTCCAAAATATTTAAAATATTCTACGTATTAATGTGAAGACAAATTAAGTTCTGGTTTTAGAAATGAATACTGCCAGCTCTAATTTTCCAACATATGAGTTAGCATGTTTCTAGGTAAAATTTAATTTTGTTCTATACTGTATTAATAAACTTCACAGATATAAATATTTTATATTTATTCTCGTGTTGAAACATTGTCGAGAACTGGTTAATTCCAAATATTTTTGCATAACAATATTGAATAATAGTACAAAATACGCTTCAAGTAACAATACGGAAACGAATGACATTGGAAGTATGAAATTACAGTTTTACATTTGTAGTATTTTAGATCATCGACATTTTGAGACACAACATCTTGAACTAAGCTGTTTATTATTACAGTTTCGTATGATTTACATTAATTCTCCATGTAATACGCAGTTAACATTGTACAAATTATTTAATAACATAAGCTATTTTATTTTTCTAAAAATTTTTATGTAATAATATACTAAGATAAATGGAGTTTTAAATATGGAAATTATGTACATAACTGACTTATTCCTTCACAAAACATTGTCAATTTTTCTGTATGTTATTTTAGGATATTATTTTATATTTATTATCGTATTGAAAAATGCTGTGTTAAATATTATTAATTAATATTATTATCTTATTGAAAAATGCTGTTAAATATTATTACCTTATTGAAAAATGCTGTTAAATATTATTACCTTATTGAAAAATGCTGTTACTTAGAATGATTAATAACACAAACATATTTTTGTAAGAATTTTAAATTAAATTTATTCTACACGAAATATATTATGAAACCAAATGTTATTTTCAATTTTTGAAATTTTTGCATTTATGAAATATATTTGCAGTTATTGAGTTGGTATATATTTCTTGATAAAATGTATATGTTTTGTACTATGTCCATTAATTTTAGATTCATATTTTAAACTTATTCTTTAAGAAGAATGCTTCTGAAAAATATAGAATAAAATTCACCAATATTCCGAAATACTCTTTAAACTGAAACATATTTTTATTCATTTAAATGATTATGCAAAATTTATCTGACAAAGAAAATATTAGAATTTAAGTTTCATTATTTGAAACTTAAATTCTACTATTTTCATTGTCAGATAAATTAATATTGTGTATCATTTAAGATTATTATTCGTCTCAATATCACCTGAATTATTAAATTCAAAAATATACTATTTAATATTTAGTTGCAAGAGTTTGCAGTTCCTAGTTAATTAACCATAAAGTGGTTATTTCTTTCATTCCAGTTCCAGTCATGAGACTAAGCCACTTTATTTCAATTCTCTTTGATTTAAAATAGCCATGACGCCCGGAAACCTTTCGTCTGTGTCTACATCGTACTGAGATGGCGTCGTAAAACCTACTTGTCGAGGAATTTACTGCCTGCTTTCAAATTGCATTATTCGAGCGGCAGCAAACAAGGCGAAGTTCACCATTGAATGTCTGAGAATAGTGTCAAAGTTCATTTTGTTAATAAAACAATTTTTTTATATAAAGACCAAACCATTGGCCTGAGAAACTGTTTTTAATTTATTCAAGTACAGATGAAAAGCTATATGAAAAAAAATATTTAATTTATAACTAGTTTAAATCGGCAAAGAGGATTTAAATTTTTAAAACTTTTATTAATTAATGTAATTCTAAGTTAATAATTAATATTTGTTAACAATCTATTTGGAATCTCAAAACTAATGCCAACATTAAAAATTTTCTAATTATCACTTTTTACATTTTGTTTACATTTAAAATTTAAATTTCTTTATGTTTGAATTTTTACATTAAACCCCAGCGTATTTTAAATTTTCAAGTAAGTTGTTCATATCAAGTTAGATGCATAACCGAAATCCAATATTTTAAATAAATAAATGCTTTTTTACTTTTAAGTCAGTTTAAACTTATACAATTTGAAACCACCTTTTCTATGTATATAAAGTTTTGAATATTTAATAGTTCCATTTTTCAATCAAATATTACTGAATGTAATCTTATACAGGAATATGATTCGCGTGCATAATAATCATTTATGTCTAATTTTCTTAATTCTCTATTTTATTTGAACTATTATTTGCTATTTTAGAGCTTGTTTGTAGTTGTTGATAAGAGGAAATTATATTTTCTGCTCTCTGCATGCTTGTTTGTTTCTTTGACTGTTGGTTAAGGAATTGTTTTCTTTATCGAAAGGTAGTAAATTCGAATCCCTACTCAAGTGCTTACTATTGGTGGTTAAGGCACATAGGAAATTGAAATCATGACACATAAAATGTGCTATATAATTTTAATGTTCTATAAGTTAAAGGATATTTCTTGGGTGGCAGGCCAAATTCAGGGGTCTGCTTGGTCCTAAATTGCAAAGGTTCATCCACATTAGTGGTCACGATGATATACTTACAATTCCCTAATATATATATATATATATATATATATATATATAAGTGCTATCCTTTCCATATCTTTGAATGCTGTAAAATTTGAGTTTTAGTGGCCGGGTGTTGAAAGGGAAGAAAAATCATCATCGAGTCTAATTGGGACTTTTTTTGGGCTTCAGGTTTTCAACGTGTAAACACATGGTAAAAAATGTTTCCCCAAGGCAGCATGCGATAGATAAGGAAAACGGTTTTCAATCATTTACAATCCATTATCGAACTTAAAAAATATCAGTCCAGTCAGTGATGTTGTAAGCAATGGATACAGAAAGCATCTAGTCCTAATAAAAGAATATTTAAATGGTGAATTTATTAGTCAATACATTGATATAAGGACATACATACAAAGCTGTTTAAGCATATCTCAAATTGTGCCTTAAGTTTAATAGATTTGGAACACATACCTTTGCCAAGCACCTCGTCGTTTTGAACCATGGTCAGGAGACCAGATCACACCTGAGCTGGCAGACTCCTCTCCACATCTATGTATTCTAGCGGAATGAATGTCACAGATAAATATCGACTCGTCTCTAATCGACAAAGTTCATGCAAACCAGTAAGAGAGAGAGAGAGTACGTCGTGGGCCACAGACCGAGGCAAATGATGCCTCACTTTGCTGATCTCAACGGGAAGCGGCGTGAAGTAACTGAGCCACTGGGACTCGACATAAGAATATGAGCACATTATGTTGACCATATTCATCACATGTCATTATATATGCTCTTAATCTATATTATTCTGAAGCAAACTGTATAGCAATCACCAGTGACGCAATTTTATTTTATATCTGTTCTTGGACAAGAATAGGTTAATTAAAAAAATATTTTTTTTGAAGCCACATCAGACTATCATTTTAAAATAGTGCAGAGATTTTACAAAAGTGTGTGAGGTTAATCTGTTCTCCCCACACAACATTTGGTGACGTTAACAGCTTTAGATAGATTAGCGAAGATGGTGTTCAAGTAGAGTTTGCATCCAAAACTTCTATTTCCAAATGAATATGAAAAATTAAAAAAATCGTAAATTTCTCCAAATTCCAGTTTTTGATTAAATTTTAGAAAAAACAGCATAAAATTTCGCAATTCTTTATAGATAACACTGTACACCAAGAGTATCCCTCGTAAAAAGTTATGAGTCCTAAACTGCCTAGAGTAACTGCTGATATAAATTCTTTCCCCTGATCCCTTGAATCCGAATCAATATCAATTACTAAAGAGAGTCTATTCTTTGCACACAAGGTTAAAGAAACGTGCTCATGAAGAAAGGGGGAGCTAAAGCACAGTACATACTTTTCTACCCCCAGAAAATACTTATAGATGACAAACTTTTCCTTTTCAAATAAGTAAACTCATCACAAAGGGGATCTTAAACAGATGGACTTGGGGAAATTATTAACTGCATTTCTAAAGATGCAGTGCAGATCTGTACTGATGGTAGTCGTACTGAAGATCGTATTGGCCAAGGTACTTCAATAAGGACAATCGACCTTGAGACTATAACAAAGTAATGCAACCCTGACACTTGCTGTCTTCAGGAAGTATTTGATTACGTTGAATGTGAGGCTTGTATGATTATAATTTTGGGGACTTTATCAGGCGGCAACCCAAGTCTCACGCAGTAACTTGGTGGTTGGTCCTCCACAAACAATGAAATCATGGCATCCCTTCCACTCAAATTGAGGAAGATATCATTGACCCACGATGAAAACTTCCAATGCATCCTATGATGCACTAGCATTAGTAGTGATGGAGCTGTTGATAGATTGACCAGAGAGGGTAGCGCACTTACTTATCAAGAAACTATTCCCAAATATAAACTCAATTTAATATAGCACATTACACCTAAGCTCCATTGATACACAGTGATATCCCTTGGCTCTCTGCTGTAAATGTGAGAGTGACTCCCTGACTATTCCGGCTAGATTAATGAAAAACCATCTTATTTGCCTTTCATTTAATAGTGGATAAAAATCCACCCCACTTATAAATGATGACATGACTACCCAGCTTCTAAGACGGAAACTCTGGATTGTATCAGACTTTTTAAGGGGGACCATACTTCTAATCCATTACAGTCTTTTTGGCAATCAATAAACTTCTGGAGCTGATTCGACCTATGTCAGATCTTTCGAGGATCAGCTGCAACTTCAACTTTTAAAAGAGGGGAAAAGAAACTCACTTGGTTTAGATGTAAACAGCGCTTCTTGCATAATGTGTATTATCACATAAGTGACATTACATTAAATTAAAATCAGCTTTAATTGCCTTTTTACATTAATTTGAAATGCTGTAATCAAAATTTTGAGATAAAACATTAATTATGTTTGAAGTTAACCAAAATTCTGAAATAAATTTTATTTCACATTTCGTGTCACCATTCGAAATATGCTAACCAAAAATACGGTGAGTACATAAAATAAGAATTTCATTTAAATTGATCGCAAATACTTTTCATTAAATAATCAAATAATAATAATAACTAATGAACAAAAATTTAAATATTTTCTTTAACGTAATCAACACTTATTTTAATATTAGAAATATTTATAGACAGTTCTTCAAACAATAAAAAATTTTATTAACTGTGGTTTCAGATACAAATCTGGGTAAATTTATTATAAATTTTTACTAAAATCTTTTTGATTTAAATACATCATATTTTGTTGTTTAACTTTAATCTTTTAATTATTTTTTTTTAATTTTTGTGAAAAAGTCAATGTAGGAAATATGTAATAGAATAAGGATTCAGAGATTAAAATATTTAAATATATCAATCATAGAGAATATATATATCAATATATACATAGAATATATATATCAAAATAGAATATATATATAAATATATACATAGAATATATATATCAATATATACTTACATGTCCCCGTGTATGTAAACTAAAAAAAAATTAAAAGCTGTTCTCAACCACGTTAAAGGAATTGTGAAATTAATTTCAGAATTTAAAAAAAATCATTGCAAATTTAAAAATTAAAAGCTGTAGAAAAAGCTACAGTTGTATTAAAGAGAGAGAGAGAGAGAGAGAATTGTTAAATATATTTATATTATAAATTATATATACATTATAAATTATATATACTTTTCTAAATTATAAATATACTTTATAAATTTTTCAATGGAAGATATTATATTCATTATTAATTTTTTACTTAAAATTGTAAAATTAAATTATATTGGTTATATAAGAAGAAATCTATAAATATAAGACAACATTTTTTATAATTATGCATCCTTTTCAAAAATAAAATATATTGTATACAAATCAGCTCTAGAAATATCCCTTATGTTAGTAAGTGTCTGATTACATGCCAAATGATTGAATTTGTAGTTTTTTTCATGAAATTCCTTTACAACTTAGAATAATGACGAGATCGGTAGCGAGAATATGTGAACGTTAATATGTGTTGGCTGCATTTCAGTGACTTTCCAGAAACATTTCGCCGATATTGCATCATCCCAAGAAGAAAAGCGCAGAAAATTTCTAAGAATTAAATTTGTATGGGTTTTCTAGGAAGTTTATATTGTCCCTTCTCCATTTTTGTTAGCTTTTCTCTAACTTTCTTTTTTATACCAATTATTTGAATAAATATTTTTGAATATTTTTTAAACTGTTTTTAACTGTAACCGTCAATTCTCTGTCTTCATTTTTTGGATAGAGTGGCTTCGGAGAAACAAGATAATTTAATACAATTTCTCTTAAGGCCATTGTTGATATTGTTTATAAACAAACATGATAAAGGATAAATGTATAATTATGTAGGCATACAAAAGGTAATTTTTAAAATAAGAATTCAATTAATATATTTAAATTATTGGAAATGTGTGTTAACATTAACATTCAAAATACTTGTAATATTGATAGTAGAATCAAAGGTATACATTTTTATTAACGTTATGTTAAGATTGAAAAGGTCTGGATTATACAGTTCGAAATAATCACTCTTCAATTCAACAGTTCATGGGTTCGAGTCTCATCGTCGGTGGGAATCTTTGTAGCAGTTCAGAATAAATTTTATGTTAATCTCAACTGAATTAGTACATAAAACGGATCATGAATCGAATTAAAACTAAATAAAATTGAATACTATTCTTAATCGATATAAATTAATACGAAAAAGAAAGCATTACTTTAAATTTTTTTGTAGGGTGGGATTCAACAAGAAAATCAATACTTATTAGCAGGTTATATAAACTATTAATTGACACGAAATGATTTTTTGAACTACTTAAATGATTATTTTATGATAAGCGATTTTATAAACTTTGAGAGAGAGAGAGAGAGAGAGAGAGAGAGAGATGACTAAAAAACCTATTCATAGTTATAAAATATTTTGAAGTATTAAAGGATTTGATTTTAAAACAATTAATCCAAATTTGTTGATACTTTATAATTCAGTAAAATTAGTAATAAAAAATATTCCTCTAATAAACTTTTATGTACTTTGAAAAATTGCATACTTAAAAAATAAAGAATAGCATACATATAGTATGCTATTCTTTATTTTTTTAGTTATTATGTTATTCACATCATTTAACGTAATTAAGAAACATCATAAAACATTGTTTGATTATTTATATCCAATAAAATCAAGAACAATACACTAGATCTCAATATAATTATTAAATTTTAATAATAATCAAAAATCGATTTGTTAAATCCAAATAATAAAAATATTCAGAAAATTTTTAATTATTATTTTATTAAGTAAAGTAAGAAAAGCTGTTTTATATTTGGACATAAGTGAGTAATTAAAATTAATGTTAAAGGCTTTTAAATAATTGGCTTTTAAGATAATTTACATTTTATTAAATCATGAGTTTGTTCTTGTAAAAGCAGTCAAAGAAGCATCAGTTATTTGCCGTTTCAATATGCTTAACTTTGCGGTTGAAAGTAATTTTTGAGCTCAAAATAATATATTATTTATATGAAGTGCTTAAAAATATTATATATATATATATATATATATATATATATATATATATATATATATATATATATATATATATATTAGGGTATGATGTTTTCAAAATAAAACTGAATAAAGTATTTTGCACGAATAACCCTTATTAGAGGGTGCGTCCCCTAGGTGGCGGATGGGAGAAGGCGTCCATTGGATTATCCTTTGGGTGGTAGAATGGAAAATAAAATACTTGCAGCGTACCGACAGGTAGAAGTCCAACCTGCTCGGAGGAAATGGCAATCACTTATCCATGGGAGAACATCTAAGATTTTTTACTTACCTTCTCTGCATTAATTTCGATAATATTCCACTAACAGCAAGACACATTTTTACCATTTTCAGATCTCTGGCTGAACTCGGGGAATTCCAGGCCCCCTCGGTATTGAAAGGAGTCCGAAAACATCAAGGAGAGAGCCAGCTATGCTCTGCGCACTCATGGTCATCTATAGTTCTACCCATTTACACGACACCAACCACCTAAACATAAATTGTTTTAAAAATCTTTTAGCTTTGATACATTATTTTGCATTTTGTTAAATTTTATTATGGCATTTCATCGATTCCATTATTAATTATAAAATATAAATATTCTTTCAAAAAGCAGATATAACCTACAAAATTTTAAGAAAATTAAATTTCGAATTAATAGACAGGACTGAAAATAAATATATTTTTTTTAATAAAGGAGATATTCTTTTGAAATATTTCAACTTCTAAAATATTTGTGTTCAAAATATACATATAAGAAATACATTAAAATTTTAAATAAGTTGAGTGTTATTAATGTTTAATATGAACTAAGTTTTAGTATTTTAGTTCTATTTTTTATTTTAAAAAACTATATGTCGGAAACTATTAAGTTGTCATAACTTGACGCTCGTTGAAAAAACATCAGAATAAGATCGTAATTCTATAAAAATTATATTTTATAAGAAACATTATTTTTGATTAATCTTGAAATTAAAATGAAGTATAGCGTTTATAATGCCAAATTTTTAGCACATGTCTTTGACTATGAGTTGAATCAATTTTTAATTCATAAAATATAGAAATAAAATAATAAATATTTATAACAGGGAAATTAAATTTATGGTAACGTTTAAATAAGAACTCTTACAGAAAAATATTATTAATGAATATATATTAAGTATTATAGTTTTGTATACTATATATATATATAATATGTATTGCATACAAAATTTCATTATAAAATTGCACAAACATTCACAGAAGAGCAGATTTGATTTTGCTCATCATAAGACACTATTTTTTTTAGTTTTATGGAAAGAGTTTTTTTCTTCAGTAACTTGTATACCTTTTCATACTTCTGTATACTATGTATATTTATTAACATATGTAGCATCTACAGTATGTACTATGAATAATTAGAATACGGAACAATTTACATATATCTGAATATTACGTACTGTAAATTGTTGTATATTTTAAGTGAGATATGTATATTTTCACACAATGATCAAAATTTTTCAGAATATTATATTTTGTTCTGTTTATCATAAACAAATAATTTTTTATTTTTAATCAATGTCGAATAGTTAGTTTATTACTTTAAAATACAACATTACATTCTCCAAAAACACTTAATATCCTCAACTTGCTTTGAGATATCCTTAACTAAAGCAAACCTGACATATTTATCCTTTTTTATTTAGAGCCTTCTGTTATTGCTCATCTGAGTTTTATTAATGAGCAATATCTTTGAACAATAGGTTAGAAAATTGTGGAATTGATGAACGCATCTAAAAAGTTACATCCAGTATTTTAGAAAATGGGGTGCAAAGTAGATCTATCTCCTCGTGGTGCACTCTGGAAACGTATTTCATACGGCAAAGTGGTCTACAGCTTTCGGTCTGCTTTCTCGTCGCCAACGCTGTCGTCGAAATTCGATGAAAATTTTGGAGTTTGGCTTTCGTATTTCGCCGTGGAAGGCTGGTGGATTATTCCAAGCTAAGAGATATGATTTAATACATACTTTATCGACATAGAATATTGATATTTTTAATAATAGATGCAAACATTACAACCGATTCAATTAAATATTTATTCCTTTCAGCGATATTGTCTCAATCTTCTTCCTAAATCTTGAAACGTTACAAGTGGAATTTTAATGGGTGTTAAGAGCAACCTTACAACTAACTTTGATATCCTTAAAGAAATGGGGGTAACTGAAGATAAAAGTGAAACTGTAAAGATTAATAATTGGAAGAATCGTCTTCACTTCAAAGTTTATGCTTTATATATAGCTTCTACCCCCCGCCATCAAGCCTAACCTATCCGCGTTAACAATTGACCATCACATTATAATCATTAGAGATTTAAATACTCACTGCCTTCATTGGAGCTATAACGATGTCAACGCCGGTGGTAAGAAAATTGAGAACCTCCTGAACTCTAACTTCCCTCAGTTGATTTAAAATCCTTCAGGCATACACTACAATGCCAACGGCAGCACACCTGACCTTCTTTGTGTCTCTGCCGATCTGAGTAACTTTATAAACAGAAAAATGATCGAAGATTCAGGTTTTGGACACAGTCAAGTTATCACATCTATTTCTCTGCCTGGACACATGTTGATGGCAAGTACACCCCAGAAAACATCTTAGAATTTTAGAAGGACCAATTGAAAAAATTTCCGAGGATTGGCCGAAGAAAAATTGCATCCAAATAATTTTAATTCCTGTTTGCACCCTTCTCGGATTATTTCTCAACTAAAAAAACTATTTTGGAATGTGTGAAGTGCTCTATTTCTAAAGGAAAAGTAAAAGGCTATAAATATTTCTGGTCGGAGGAATTGAAAGAGAGTAGAACAAAGAGAGCTCCCCTAAGAAGGGAAACTGAATTATCAAAAAATCATCAGATGTTATCCTTTGGAGGAGACAGGTACCAGTTTTCAGGAAGGCAGTTTTAGCAGCCAAAAGAAAGGTTTTTGATGGATTGATCAATAATATAAATTATATAGAAGATTATCTAAGAATGTTTAAATTCTTGGCAATCCTGCATAATAAAAGACCTGCTTCTATGAAAGAGGTTATTTCTTTTAATGGAAGACTAATAAATTCTGATAGAGATGTGGGGAATGCGTTCGGTCAATCTTACACATAAAACTAGAGAAAGATACCTTTTTCATTTCCTAATTCAAAGCATATTAAAAAGGCCTCTGTGGAAGTTGAAAAAACATTGAACAACTCAAATGATGTTACAAATATTTTTACAGCTAATTACTGTACTTTGGGAGAGTTGAAATTGTTTTTACCACCAAACTTTTGAAAACCTAAAGCTAAGAAATCACCAGGTGATGCAAAATTCCTTGGGTACCTTGGTGCAACTGCCAGAGAAACTATACGCATAAATGACAGGATATGGGAGACTGGCCTTGTACCTTCGCAGTGGAAGTGAGCTGAGGTTATTCCAATTCCAAAAAAAGACAAATATCCTGCGCAGCTCAACAGCTATAAGTCAATATCTCTCACTAACATCCTTGGAAAAACTATAGGGAGGCTAATTATTAATATGCTTAATTGATTCTTGAATGATAAAAATATAATTGCGGAACAACAGGCTGAAGTTTGGAAAAACTCATCGACAACAGACCAGGTTACTTGCTTCTGCCAAACCATTAAAGTTATTCGGGACAAAAGACATATTCTTACAGCAGTTTATATTGACTTCAAAAGTGCCTATGATATAATTTGGAGAGAACCTTCACCAAAAACTGTTTAAAATCGGAGTGCGTAGAAGAATGCTGAAGTGGATAAAAGCTTTCACTAATCAACGCAAAATCATATTTTGAACTGAACTCTCAAAATTTTATAATTTACAAACAGGCCTCTCACGGGGAGCAGCTAGAAGTAGTGAACTGTTCAATATATCTATTAATGATCTTGTTGCTGCTTTAAAGGCTATTAAATATGTTCATTGTTAGCTCTTTGCTGATGACCTTGTCTTCTGGACACAAGCATATAAGAGAAAGGCAAAATCTACAATTGAAGACAAACTTAACAAAGCCCATGCTTTGCTTTCAAACCGATGCACAGAAAATAATACGACAATAAATCTTCAGAAAACCACTGTCCAGTCTTTCTCATTGGTTCTTCAGGTACTCTCTCCTGATCTAAAGTACAATAACACTAAGCTTTCCCATACAAATTAGTTTTGTTACCTGGGACTGATATTTGACAACAAGTTGAGTTGGAGTCCATTGAGTTTTAGAATGGGTATTTTCTAAAGAAAATACCCATTCTATGTGCTTTGTTTGAGGTACCCGGAATCAGAGTGGATACATGTCTTTACAGATGGTTTCTACCCTGATATCCAATCGTCAACTGACAGTTGTTCAATTTGTATGCTTCTGCCTGCAGAGCAGCATTTGATGAAAAGATTGAGGCAATACGAATTGCCTTAAAAAACTAGCAGCTCTTCCTGATGTTTTTGACAGATTCCTGATGCTATCCCGAGTGTTAAAAAATAATTGTACAGAATAATAAATAATGATACAGAATATTTTTATTTCATATTTAAATTATATCCAGAGTTATACAAAGCCTGAAAATATAAATTAAAAATTTATTCTAATTCTCTTTAAAATCAGTTTTACATAGCTAAGTATGTTGCATAAAATAATGGATGAAAGATAATGTACAGATAAAACAGCAAAATGTCTATTTGGAATTCAATTTATGTAGAATATTGACATACGTTTGAAATCAATTAACTACGACGAAAACTGTTTGATTTAAAACTATCTATTTCAAAACTACTGAGTTGAATATTTTTTCTAATATTTAAGTTGCATAAGTTATCAGGAATTTTTTACATATTAAATTTAAATGATTGGATATTTAGCACTAATTATTCCACTGTAAGCTGTTTACTGTGAAGTAAACCCAGATATTTTTTTTTTCCAAATAATTTTTTGTTTTTTCTTCTTGACGGAACTCTGCAATACAGTCATTAATTGCATAGTAATTCAGAATCAGCTACACATTTGATTTTCAAATAAATTCCTAAGGATAAAAAATTGTTAGAAATAATATTTACAAAATTAAGATCAAAAGCAATTATATTATTATTTACAAATGCCTAACATTAGCGCCTAAGCCATTAGTTCACGGGCTCTCCAATAAGTTTCAACAATGCCCTCATACTGAGAAAGAACCAAACAATTATTTAAATGTTCAAAAGTCATTGGTTGACCAGAGTGACACAAAACACAGTCCGGGGAATCCACCACTCCTATCCTATAGAGATGGTCCCGCAAACAATCATGTCCAGTTAGACCCCTAAAAAGGGCCCCCGCAGTCTTTCTTGGAAAAATGCGAACAGCTCTTTCCTCCCCCAAAATCTTCCATCTCTTGTGCGTCGCACGTTGAACCATATCTTGCTTAAGAGTCTTCTTGAGAGTCAGGTTAACAAATAAATTAGTTGAATGAAATGAAAGAGGGCGATTCATACGTTGATCTAACAAGGCTCACTTTTAGCCAGTGAATCAGCCTTTTCATTGCCCAAAATACCACAATGACCAGGGATCCACTGGAAAGACATTCTGTGTGCCAGAGCTCTAAGGAAAGGTCTACATTCTAAAATTATTCGGGAACTGTTTTGATTATTCAAAAAAGTTTGAAGCGCACTCTTAGAATCTGACAAAATGACAACTCTTTTAAAAAAGTGATTGCGAATTGATAGCTGTTGGATAGCTACTGTAATAGTTTCAATTTCACCATCAAAGGCTGTGGAAAGACGACGCATTGGTAAATAAAAACTTAAAAGTTCACAATGGATACCTGCTCCTGCACCATGTGTTCTTTCTAACATAGAACCATCAGTGAAAACATGCAACCACTCATTCTCAGGATAGCAAAATTCAATAGTCTTTATTGCGAAAGATCTTAGTTGTAAATCACTTATTTCTTTTTTAACAAATTTTTGAATAAGATCAAGATTTATATTCACATTCAGATAATCTATAGGACAAGTAGGAGGAAGTAAAATTAAATAGTCTCTACTCAAATTTAAAGCATCGGATTCTCTCTGGGCAGCCTGGATGAAGTCAATTTCAGTCAAGATTTCTAGGGATCTCATTATTATAGTTCCTCCAGAAAGAGTTGCCAGGTAAACGCACAAGTTTTTGGTACAGCAGGATCACCTTTCTTTTAATAAAATGATGAACAGGTTCCAAGTCGGTTAGGAGTTGCACTGCAAGAACAGGGGTAGTTTTCACAGCTCCAGTAACAATTCGCAATGCTTGTGTGTGTGTTTCTGGAAAACCTCAAGAATATTAACTACTTTCTATGGGGATGTGATGAGAATCTCACAACAATAGCAAATAATTGGACGGATATATAATTTATAAGTAGTTAACAATGTCTCTCTTTTGCAGCCCCACCTCCAGACAGCCAAACGTTTCAAGACAGAAAGTCTTCTAACGGCTTTATTTTTCAGATTTTCTGCATGATTTTTCCAATTTAAACGAGGATCTAAAGTGCAACCTCAGTATTTAGTAGAATAATTATATTAAATATCTCCACCTTTATGTGTCAAACTCGGGATATATAAAAGGCTGTCTATTCAGAGTGATGAACTGACAAGTGGTTTTACCTCTTGTCAGTTCTTGTCAAACACAATTATATCTGTGGCAATATTTCAACAACACGTTAGGTTGTTTTCTGAGCAGCATTTCATTATTGGCTAATCATTTTGTATTTTACTTTTTAAGGAATTCTGTAATTCAGACATTAATTGCATAGTATAATTCAAAATGAACTCTTCATTATTTGAGTTTCAGGTAAATTTCTGAGAATTTAAAATGGTTAGGAATAACATTAACAAAATTAGCATCAAAACGCAATTAGATCTGTCACAATATTCTGCAATAAAATGCTCAGTAATTGAGTTACAATGTCCTGCATAAACTTGCCTAAAACAAAGTAAAAATATTTTTATGTCGCTTACAAAATGTAATCCTTCAATCATTGAGAAAATTGAAAAATGTCGAGAAAAATTTCTTGACATTGTTTCATATAATACCTCAATAACCCTAATGCAAGGTAGACAGAATATTAAAAAAATCCACTTTATTCACTAAAACCAGAATTCTGAAATTTTAAAGATAACTGCTGATTGGGAAAGAGGTTGTTTCCCCTAACCATTATTCTCTGATAATATAATGCATTAAAGTTAATTATTTGGATCCATTTATTTAAAAAGATACATCGAAACGGAATATTTAAAATATTTATAGTTGGTAAGATTTTCTTTCTTAAATTCTTAGCTTTAATATGGATGCAGTTTCGAAACTCAAGATATCATTTTTTTCATTTATTATTATTATTATTAAATTATGAATTTTTTAAAAAAATATATAACTAAATAGATTATATCAAAAAATTAATAAAATAAAAATCAAATTATTTTTTTTCACACACGTTAATATGTTACATATTATTTCTATTATAATTTTTATAAATTAGTAATTAATTCGTATTCACTAGAAAATCAATAATCATGTAATTACCAAAACTTGATGATAAGACTTGATAAAAGATGATAATTAACAAACTTGATGAAACTTAGGATGATAAGCACGGAGATTTTATAAAAAGATAATCTATGAAATTTATAAAAGTCTTGAAATTTCGTTGAAGACTACAGACATGTCTTGGAGCCTATCTCTCTCTGCGAGGAATTTTGTAAGCTTTCAAAGAACAAACGAATACAATAACAAGTCTAATTTATTATTTCGATGACCTTTCATTCTATGTAAAAGTGTTAATTCAAGTGGGATCTATAGTTTAAAGGGAGTTCTAAACGAAAATTATGTGAATCAGTTCTGTAAATATGCACCCCGAATATGGGAATCGAATACAAAATCTGCTAAAAAAAATTGCATACCTGAGTATTCCATTACAAAATCAGCATGATAAATCAAAATAACAACAAATACTTAAAATATTTTACAATCAGTTTCTAAATTAATTAATGACTTAATCGAATTTTCATTTAATAAGTAATTTTTTATTTTTTACTTTTTAGTAATTTCTTATTTTTTAAAATAATAATTCGAAAAAAATTGATTTTTCAGAGTGGAGTTTTTAAGAGTTTTCTCGTGCCTACGTCAAAAATATAATCTAAAATTTTTCTGTATATTTTTTTTATATTTTGTTTTAAAAATATTAATGTAAGATAGAAATAAAGTATTTTTAAAGTAAGCTAGAAATACATTTTTTTCCAAACAGACTTCGTGATTATTTTTTATGTATAGTAAATATATAAGAGCTGGAAAAAGATCCAGGAGAATATTTTTATGATTAAAAAATTATTCTGTATCCCTTTTTCATAAAATTTGATTATGTTTATTTAGAGACAAATATGATTTTAGAAAATATTTCTTTTAATTTTTAAATAGAGATTTCTGCACTTAATTCAAAAGCTTTTCGTTCTGTAGAAACATTTAAAAAATATAGAACTAACCAAAATTAAAATGAAGAGATTTCAATTAAAAAAGCAAGACACACAAAAGTATTTCTGCCTTCTTTACTTTGCACCTGTTGAAATAAAATTGCTTGCAGGCGATGAGCACTGCCTACATTCTCATTCTCTATTGCAACAGACTAGCTTGCAGTTAGGAAATGCAGCTGACATTTACGCCGACTCGCAGACGATTTCTAGACTTGAGACACCCCTAACTCTTTCAGGTACTCACTGGGAGGGAAAATGATACCATTGATGATTTTCTCAGCTTCTTCCCTGTTTTGCGCGATCGAAAAATGACGCTCTCTCCGCACTTAACGCGTTTTCTTTTCATCGGGATGCTCAGGAGGAGGATGGAGAGCAGGACAGGGGTTGCTGAGGAGCGATGAGGATGATGATGGATTTTCGCAACCTTTAAGAGCATTGTTAGATGTTGTAGCCCTGCGCAACACTCTCTTTCCCTGCGCCGCTTTCATTCTCTTCCTCTCTACCTTACCGAAGAGCGGTAGAAGGGCTGGGTGAAAAATTGGCGATATATCGCGCAGACTTGGCGAATTAAATTAATTTCTTAAAACATTAGTCTTTATGAGCCAAGTTAAAAATGTGAAATAGAAGCAATTTTTTGATGTTAAATTTGATCAGGTTATTAGAAATATCTAAAAAATGAATACTTTTGAGAACAAAAAGTCTATTATTACACGTATTTGTTGTTTATTTGAAACAGAAATTCAAGACATCATATATTTCATAACACATTATGAACCGCTTGACAATTAAACGTGTTTTTTTTATAGGATTTTATTATCTACAGCATTTTACAGACACCTTCATAGAAGCCTATGAATTTAGGCTTTTATGGAGATTACTAGAATTTAATAACTTCATCAACTGTTCAAGAAAGAAAGACATTTATATTATTTTAATCATTGGGCATTTGCAAATTTTATACGTGAACGCAACATGTGAATATTTCGGACAGGAAATATCATTCTAAGAAAGTAGGAGGCAGATTTTCAAATGCTTTATTAATAAAGCGTTCGAAGTAGCGTTTTAGGTAGAGCACTATAGGGTGGGAAATAAATGTAAGCTTACAGGAAGGAATAGCTTGGAATACAATGTTAGAATCTCACTCGTGTGAAAGATGCGAATCAGAATCAATTTTATTCGTTGTAAAAAAACTAAGATACTTGATGTATTTTTTTTTTTGTTCATGCGCATCAATCACAATGAGTGCCACGCAATTTTTGAAGTTTCTTCCCTTAAAATATCTGAATAAAGCCCATTATTTCGAATAGCCCAGTCAAATATCCTTGCACAAGTGCGATTTCAACCCATTAACTATTGAGCTGAAGACCAGAGCTTTATCCATTCAGCTGTTAGCTTAGCTGAAAAATTTTAAAGATAGGTTCAGATTTAGCAATACATACTGAGTGGATGATTCTTAAATAATTATCAACTAATTAGATTATATATATATATAGATTATATATATATATATATATATATATATATATATATATATATATATATATATATATATATATATATATATATATATATATATATATATATATATATATATATATATATAATATTATAAATTATTATTTTTATGTGATAGACAATTTCTGCTTTTTCTTTACATAAATATTTATTTATGGAAATAATTGCAGAAATTTAATCTCCATTAAGCAGTTATAGAAATGTATATTTCATGTATGTATTAATGAATATCTATTTCATATAATTATTTATAAATTTTTCTACAAACTAATATGAAATAAAAAACAAAAATCACACAAAATTAATACAATGTTTCTTTCTTATACTTAGCTTTACGTGTAATATTATATTTCTTCACCAATTTACATTGATATTTTTTAAATAAAATTTTGTGTATTAAAAATAATAGTATAAAAGATTTGTTGGTTATAAATTTGTTCATATTTTTTTAAAAACAGTTAATTTGCAAACATCGATATGAATGTTTAGAAAATATTAAAGAAATGCTTATGTAAATGTAATTAACATTATCTTTGAAAATTTAATGATAAATAATGATTCAAAGAAATGCAATTCATCATTAATTTTTATTATGTTTAAAGAATATTATTGTCGTTTTAAAATGTTTTTGACATTTAAATTGATAGCTATTTTATTTCAAGTAAATATACTATAGAACACATACTAGACAGGTAAATATCACAGTTTTTAGTAATAAATAAAATATATAAAATTTAGCAGGTCATTTTTAACATGAATATTACCTTCAAAGGAATGCTCAGAAAACTAAACAAATCTTTCATACAGTTAAAGAACAAAAACTCCATTCACCTCAAGTTTTGATTTTCTGTTTTAAAAACCAATACTTTTGTACACCAAGAATAGAGTTTTATTTTATTTTAATTATAATTTTTTCAGATCGAACATCTGTTACTTTTACATTTCATAACTCGTAAATATTTTAATTTAATTTACTTAACTTTTTCTTTTTGTATATTTATTGTTTAGAAGGGCTTACGAGCATTCTATTGTAACTAAAAAAATATCAAATAAATTCTCCAGTGATAGCTACCGAAATAGGTCACCCTGAGCTAGACACCGGGAAGTTTGATGGCATAAAACTCTTATTTATATATATGAGTTAGCACGTTCAAAATGCATCTAAGCTCCTTATAATTTTGTATTTTGAAATATTGCTTATAACGTTTAGTTTCTTCAGTTGCACATACATGTTGTTAAAATAAGAAATACTTAAATGAAATATTCATATGAATAATGAATAAGAAATTCTTATATAATTCTTTTGCATCAGTCGTACTATAATAAACTGAGTTAAAATATTGAAAAAACTAAAACAAACTCTGAGATTATGATTAGATTGGCTTCGGGAGGCAGATGTGACTTTTCAATGACTAAACGTTTTAAACTTCTTTGCTCTCAAGGAAAAAGTTACAAATAAAATATAAGCAGACCTGTTCAACAGAAATTTGAACTGATACTCAGAAAGAAGAAACATTGCTTATTACCAAAAAAAATTAAGTTCAAATATATTGTCCATTTAATATGAAAATATGTGGAGGATGAGAAATGATTCAAAATGAAGCAAGTTCTATGAATGAAAAAAGATTTAGTAAATATAATAAAAACAAAAGGAATATATTGGCTCAGACATCTGAAGCGAATGAGGGATTAGAGAAAGCGCTACTAAGAAAGAGGAAGACTATAAGGTAAAAGAAAGGTATGACATCTTAGAAAGAGACCACTGGATGAGGAGGAAGATAATTTGAAAGTGATCAAGAATTACAAGGGACAGGAAAAAGTGGAGGAGTTTGGTGAATGAGGCCAAAAACTTGCATTGATTGTAGAGAGGAGTTGTAGCAATAGTAGTAGTAATTAAAATATTGCAACAGCACAGTAAGTACTTGTCCAGCAAGATTTATTTAGTACTTACTGTGAATATATTAATATTATTTCATAATGGTTCACAGATGTAAAAATAAGCATTTTCAGAGGAAATATCCAGATTTGAGCTCACCAACAGCTGAACCACTAGAAATGCGAGTAAAGTTACCGTTTTTGCAAGCAGGAAGTTTACCGATAAAAATCTGAGCAATTGCATCTTTTGCTTCCATTGCGGTGTGTGAGAATTCATTTATTTACAATTTTGTCAGACTGAGCTCTGTGTCCAGGGTTCGAATCACGGTTCAGTCATGGATGCTACTTTTTTCTCTGTGTTTCCCTGTCCTTTCTTCGGTGATGATGTGTGAATTCTGTCCACCCTATAAAGGAGTTTGTGGTGGTGTGGCGCGGGCAACGTTAATCACCTCCGTGACTTGGTTCACAGGTGCCCGTTGTATAACGAGAAATGAGTAGCAGTTTCTGGCCTTGTTGTGGCATAAGGTTAGTCACACAAATGGAAAAAAACCTTGTCAGAGAGCACAGTGAGTAATGTATTCATTCAGGTGCCACAGTCAATTTTTCAACAACTGGAAGATTTTCCCGATAAGTTGCCAAACCTAATATTATAGCATCTAAAACATTTTAATAAAAATGTATTTGCATTAAAAACAATGAAACGAGTCTATTTTTATGACACACCTGAGAAAACATTTTTCCTAAAAATAAATAAGTAAAGAGACATTAAAGATTCATTAAAAAATCAAAATTTAACTAGATTTTTAATCATTTAATAATCTAAATAGATTTTTAAAAGAGTCTTTAATATTTCGCTACTCATTTATTTCCAGGAAAATGTTTTTTAAGATATGTTTTGCTTTAAAATAAAAATGTATCTTGCGAAATGTAAATTTTAGCGCAACAATGGGTATGTTAAAGATATATAACTAATTAAGTTTTATACTTGCTTTATAGTTTCAGTAAATTATTTTCAAGTGACATCTACTGATGCTCCAGTTGCATTTTTTTAGTTATCTCTATCAAAAAATGAGTCAAATTTCAACACATTTATTACATGAATTATTGTTTACTCTTTTTTTCTCTTTGTGATTATTCTCTTTTTTTATATAAAAATTGCAAAGAATAATGAATTCTGTCAGTCATCTGAAAACAAATATCAAGTTCTAAGAAAACGAATTTCGAAATTAAATTTAATTCAGGAAAAATGTTAATGTTAAAACTTTAAACATTTTATGGACAGTGATAATTTCTGTTTTAGTATTTTACAAATTTTCTAGTGTACCTTTTCCCTAAATTCTATTCCTTAAAACAACCATAAGAAGAACACTTAAATTAAGCTTTAGACAACGCTTTTACCACCCTTTTCTACTTATGTTTCTAACGGATTGAACTAAATTCCATTTAAAGGAGATTAAAAATTTAAAGACTCTTCTTCCAGTTTATAACCGTAAATGCTAGTTTTGTGGAAGCTGTTTCTTTCGAGGGGGGCTGGAAATTATGTTTGCATCCATCAGTTTGACCCACAGAAGAGGCAAATAATTTTAAGTGTGAGTTTATCAGCTGTGCTGGCAATCAGTGGCGACACGCCATGACATGTGCAGACAGAATAGTGTTCGGCTTCCTGGAAGACATGATTACAGTGCCGCTGTCGGGAGTTGATCCCAATAAATGGCTCGAGTACCGAACCTTTGCAGTAATTTGCTGTCGGGAAAGCTTTCCTTGTTAATTAAACAGAAATCTTTTCATGGCCATTTTCTTATCTTTAATAATGAACAAATTTAACTTGTTTTTTAACTCATGACTTCAATTCTTTAAATTACAACAAGATATTTATATCGTATTTTTTTACGATTCTAACGGCGTTAATTGCGTTATATATGCATACTTCTATGGCAATAATAGTATTAATCATTAGATAGGAATATTTTTATGGTTCTAATGGTATTAATTACATTTAAAACCTTACTCGTTTCCATGGAAAAACCTTAAAATAAGCAGACCGAAGAAGCAAATTATTTTATTGGCATAAAGTATGCTCAAATAAATGAATAGGGAATTTCAATGATCCGATTTTGTCCAATTTATGTTTATAAAACATTTGAAGCACTTAAATGAATTCATCTGATACATTTATTTAGTCATGAAGAGATAATAATAAATGAAACTGATAAACATTGAAAGAAAATAAGGAGATGCTCAATACGCGTGCAATGCACGTTTTACAAGAAAACAATAATTACAAATTTATAATAATGAAACTGAATAAGAAATATTTTAATTGAAAATTAGATAGTTTAAATACTGCTTTATTCTTTATTTCAAGATAATTTTGAATATAATCTGTTCACTGATGTTAATATGTCCATTATAGGATCAATGTTGACATTCTAACTTCACACCCATGACAGCTATTTGTTAATGATATTTCTGAAAAAGTATTCTTTTTGCTCTTGTATAGGTGTTTTTACACTGTTCTCAAAAATCAGGAGAGATAAAAAGTGTATCGGAACGCAGATGACAAAAGTTCTCATTTCCTTGTTTTAAAACTTCGTAACTAGATGGAAATTTCAAACATTTCACACACTTCAATTAAATTATTTTTAGTAGATCTATAAATGATATCTGACATAGTTGTGTAAAACATTAATTTAAATGAATTAAAGAAGAAAACATTAAACGTTGCTTAAAATTTGAAATTCATTTCTTTCAAATTATTGTTAAAAGATATACCCAAGCTTTTTATTGAAAGTAGCAACGAGGCAGAAGAAAGACTTGGTTTTAAATATAAGTGGGGAAAAATATTTTACATATGCTGTGAGGATTATAATTTCTTATAAATTTTAGAAAGAGTATATATATATATATATATATATATATATATTATCTATGTATACATTATATATATGTGTGTGTGTGTTTTCACCTCAAAAGAGAAGGTTTTTTGTGACATAAGTTACATAAAAGCAGGCACGTCTCTTCAGAGAAGTACTGAACATTATAATCTTTTAACGTCAAATTTAATAAAAGTGTTTATCACAGCTCACTTTCCATTATCTTTTTAGTGCAATTAGTTGCAATGTATTTCTGAAAATGATGAAATTCAATTGGAAATAACTACAATAAAGGCATTAATATTCTCCTCCTGGTTAGAAATAAAAAGAAATTGGGTTACATAGGTGATGATACTATTTTTGACGAACCAATCAGCGTAATTTTTAAATAAAAATCGATAAAATCACTGAGATGTATCGTTGTTTCCTTATTTGAGCTTAATACATGTAAGGTAAGTTAAAAATATTTTATATTCTGGGAATCGCGTGGTTTTCAGAAAAAAGAAATAATTATTTGTTGTTTATTTATAATTAATAAGATAATAATTCTATAATAATAATGTCATCTAATTTTTGCCATAATTTATTTTAAAAAAAAAACTCATTCTATAGGGTTTAGATTTCCTTAATTCAACAAGAAATGGCTACAAATAAAATAAAACAAAGTAAGTAAAATTCACAGTTTAAGAGAACATAGTATTAAGGAAAGTTGTTTTTTATGTCACATTTGAGAGATTGGCATCATTTTTCGTAAAAATATTACTCGTGTTATAATTTCTGAATTCTAATTTTTAGTATATTTACAGAGGAAACATCCCTCATTTCAGCTCTAAGCAATTTAAGGAAATGGAAATTTGTTACACTACTTCTTTGAAATAGCTTCTTAAAGAATATATATTGTTTTTATACAATAAAAATTTCGATTTTATTATTATCCTTTTTCATTGAATTTATCCTTTTTTGGATTCATGTGTATGAAACGGACTTAAAATAGTACAATATATCTTTCCCTCAACTGTGATATTTTAGAAATAAAATTTCAAGAAAAATTTATAATATTTTTTATATTTATAGAGCATATAACTCATATGAAAAATCAATTTAAAAATAACCTGACCACTAAATTACTATTTGAAATATAAATCTATAAAGATGAAAATTTTTTTCTGCAAATGAAGAAATGATATGGGAATAAAATAAGTGAATAAAATTAAAGCAGATAAAGAAACTGAATGAATTACTAAAAGAATCTGAGATCCTCGAGCTATAATAATTTTAACAGTTACCTTTGGAGTTTTGTATTTAGTATGGTAATTTTTTATATGAATTTTAACAGCGGCTCTTGCACAGGTAATTGTAACACTTCTGTAATTGTATTTTGTTTGAGTTTTCCTGATTCATTTAAGCTTTCATTTTTTTAAATGTTGCTATACAAAAATATCAAGGAAACAATTTAAGCTTCTAGAATTTTATGTACCTGTTCTTCAGAAATGACAAGAAGTATTCTCAAAAGTTTGAAAGGAAAAGAATTTAAGCTCAATTTGGTTGTATGATTTTAATTTTAAAATTCAAAGTAGGGAAAAAATTTAAACCACACACACACACACAAATTTTGACTATTATAAAAGCATTACGTATTACAGAAAAAAATAACCATGACAAATAGAATCGTTGGTAATTTAACTTATTTCAGTGTGTTCTTCCCATTGCACTTAATTTAAAATTCCTGTACATAATTTTTTTGAAATAAAACAAACATGGTGTAAGCTACCGATTCTTCGGGAATTACTTGACAGGTTGTACAGATCACGAAAGCAATTTTTAAGCCCTAATAAAGAACTTCAGTGGAAAAAATTGACATCTTTGACTAATTTCTTAAGGAAATAATTTATGAAAAAATTCATAAATATTGAATGATTTTAGTTGGACTTCTTCAAGCATCAACACAGTAAAAAAGTTAGGCATCGTGAAAATTATAACATGTGTTGGCGTTTTCATTTAGCTATTTTTCAAAATTTTTATCTGTTTAAAATTCCTGATCGGCATTCACTTGGAAGAGACTCTTTCCTCATAGTACTATCCTTCCTAATTTGATCATCTTCGTGTAATCAAATTCCCTAGTGTACATTTCGAACAGCATTTATAGAGTCACTTTAATTATCTATAAGACAAGTAGATTTGTGTTAAAGTGATAGATGAGGTCAACAGCTGAGCTGATACTTTGCTGTCTCAATGACCATGGAATGCATTACAAATATGAAAGGCAGTTGGCCTTTCCAAATTTACTGTGCATGAATTTCTACCGACTTCATTATCATTTGATTATGTTGAATTATATCAAACAAATAAGATTCCTTTGCAAAAAGTTTTTCTGAGTTAACATTTCATAGATAATGAGTCGTATTCACTTGTCACAAAGAAGGAAACCATCACAATTTCTAAACGGCAATCTGAATGCTGACGTGCATCTGAATTCTGCAATCGGAGTACATATTTAAACTTAGACGGTCCACATGTGCAAATATGCAGATATCCATTCAGATTCCAGAAGCACACCCATCTTCTTTTTTTAAACAATGACTGGGATTGAGCCAGGGACCTTTTGCTGTGAAGATACCACTGTCTTACCACAAGGAGTACCCCTTAAGGATATTCATAAGTTTTATTAGCAGCAACTGAGGTAAACAACAATTGTAATGCTGTACACTGCCGATATATTACAGAAATGGGTGCTTAAATTTTCGATTTGAATTTTTAATGGCCAATTTCATGTTTTATTTTTAATGTTTTCTGGTTATTTTCTGCACATCAGTATTGATTGTACAGAGATGCAATAAGCAACAACAACACTGCTGAAGTCGCGATATTTTGAATTTTTGGCGCCGAAACTCCTACCATTCATTTACTGGCTCAGGAATCAAATTTTAGGATAAAAAATTTTAGATAATTAATATTGCGATAGATTTGATAGATTCTAAAAATTGACTGTGGCTATAGTTGTGAGTTTTTAATCATCACAGGAAGACCTGTCAAATCAAATCTTGAGTAATATAATAAGTATAAGTAGCACTTTTTTGAGATAAATGAATTTAATTTATCCGCAAAAGTGAATTACTTAAGAGAATGAAAGCGATGCTTTTCTTATGAAAAGGATGCTCAGAATATCGAAAATTCATTAGAGGAATTAAAAATTTAATACAGTAAATAAATAATGCGAAAATGCGTTATTTAAGTTTTTTTTTTATCAGTAATACTTTATTTTACTTCTAACAAAAATCCTTTAAATAATATGATTTTATAATAAATCAATTTCTATAAGCAAATGTAAATATTGGCTATACACGTCAAATATAATCTCTTCTCTTGTTATTTATGTAATATTATAGATTTAAAATGGGTTATAGTTGTACGTGATAATTATTTTAAATGAGCAAATTTCTAACAGATAGTTATAATATGCAAATTTAGTCAATAAAGACAATTAAATATCGTGTCATAACAGCATAGCAACCATTTTGTATAAGAAATTCTCTTTAATTTTTGATATGTAATTATATACATAGTAATGATTAAGGATAATTAATTGCAATTTTATTTATTTAAAAACAACATGAATACAGAGAGTTCGTCGACTCTAGGTATCGGAAATCAATAGAGAAATACCAATAGAAAAAGTGATTACAATAAGGCAAAATTTTGAACTCCAGTACTCAATTATGCTTTCTCGTGATGCACCTTGGGTAAAATTTCAGCAAAGTGAGTTATGGATTCAGTTGCGAACTGTTGATGTTGTTTACGACCATTACCATTCGAGTTTTATCAGCAATACCATTAGGTCATCCGCGAATCATGTAGTTGGACTATTTCAAATATCATCACAGACTTAACGTGTTGTTAATAAAAGAATTATCAAAGTAAAATAATTTAAGAAAATTATGTTGTGTACCTATTTTATTCATGGGAAATAAGGTGTTAGTTTACAAAAAAAAAAAAAAAAAAAAAAAGCAAAACAATTGTAGCTGATTTGTATCGAAATATTTTACTTATGAGGTAGTTTATAAACAGCCGTGTTTTACATAAATAAACATAGATCACAAAAATTTATGTAAAATTCGCAAATTATATTTAAGTATATTTGGTTGAAAATAAAAGAATTCAAGACTTGCTATAGGAATGTTTTTCAACATACTTTTCTTTTATGAAACACATATTCCCTATCTATTTCTCTGCCAATAATCTTAAGACGCACACACACACTGATAGGAAAAAGTTTTAATTTATAATGTAATGTATTTTCCTTAAATTCATTGTTTCAGAGCAGCAAAATCTGTTATGATTTGTCATTTTTTTGTAACATTTTAAAAAAGTCATTGAATGTGTCAAAATGTTTTTGCCAAAATCTCTGTTACAGTTAATATAAATGTATCTCTAATTATTCCTTTAAATATAATTCTATAATAAAACCAATCTATTTATTGTAGTATGATTTATAATAAATGTTTTGTGCCAACAATTACGGTGTCTCTCCGCTCACATAATATCAATTAATTCCTTTATCAAAATAAAATGGTCACATAATAACGCATAAACATGTGGTAAAAAGCAAACATATCACACACATACATAAGTGCAATGCAAAATGTGCTTTCCATGGAACAAATAATTTCGTAAAATGTAATCTAAGCCTAAATTTGTCTGTAAAATCAGAAATGACAGGCAATACTGTTATCATTATGGTATTTTGGTCATGACAGTCATGTAAAATGCCTATAGTTTGTACTTCAAACGACAATTTTGTTTTTTTAATTCAAGATTATATCTTTAAATCAACTACATAATTCACAATGAAACTATAAAAGTATAAATAAAATTTATATTTTGAACTTAAAATAGTTAAAAACGTTCATTCAAGAGGCAAACAAAATGAGATATGAAATCATTTGAATTAAATAAAAATTGTAATATTTTTATCAGAACATAATGAATGCATGATGCACATTTAATCTTTATTTTCGAATTGAGGAAATCAGATGAATATTCAAACCTCATATTTAAAGTAGGAAATAAATTTTTCATTAAAATACTGTTAATGAACTATTCGTGGAATCTAACAAATGAACTTCAAATTCATAATTTTCATTAATTAGCAATATTTATTTTCCAGAAGCGAATGAAAGTAATCAATTGGAGCAATTATCTCTCGGAAGTAGAAACGAAGGGTATCGCCTTTAAATACCAATCTAATTGGCGAGATTTGCAATTTTGACACATTTCAGGAATCCATCCTTTCCTTTGCATCCACGGACTCAAAGATTATGAATAATTCAATTTCATAAAATAAAATCTATTATTTTATTAATGTATACTTTAACTATAATATAAATAATTGAGTTGAATAGCTTCTTTACTTAAAATTCAAATACATTGATCAAACTTGAAAATTTTGAAATTTAACTTACTTGCAATAAATGCATAATATAACATGACTTTAAAATACCTTTTGATGATCTTTAAATTTCTATGAAAGTTAATTTTTGCTTATAAATTTGTAAGAAAATATGCAAAATATGTGTGCAAAATTATTAATATTATTCATTCAAATATAGATACTTAAACGAAATTTGTATAGTTATTAAAATGACAGCAGTCACAACAGAATAAATTTAATGCTTTTAAAATAGTAAATTTAAATGTAAAATTACAAAATAATTCTTTTATTTCACAAAATTTTTAAGTTTTTTCGCACCAGAACATATTAAAACATTATTTTTCATCTATTTGAATTGTATTAAAATATGATTGTTTTCCGTCTTACAGTTTATTAAATATGTTATAATGTGTTTGTGTGTTTAACAAATGTTAAAGATCATTTATATTTGTTTAGAGCATGTTAAAAATAACTGTAACAGCACATTAAAAATAAATTCATCTATATAAAACATATATTTAGAATATGATTAAATATCATTGCTTACTAAATTATAAAAATGTTATAATGTTTAAAATATGTTAAAATCATTTTTACTTGTATAGAAAATGTTAAAAATCAGTGTAAAACATGTAAAAAATATTTTTTTAAAAATTACCTTTTAAATGTATTTATAAAATATTGAAAGTAGTTACGTTTCATGAGTCCAGAAAGTTTTAAAAATTCATTATTTATCTCTTTAGATCTGTGTATATCATCATTTATTTGTGTTAAAAATGTTAAAAAATCAATGTCATCTGTCTCGAAAATATAAAAAAAAATCTTTATTTATATCTGTAGAACTTGTTTAAAAGATCATTATTCATCATGCTAGAAAATATTAAAAAATTGTCACTGTCCACAGGATACGAAAGAAACTTTAATATATATTTCTAGAATTGTTTAAATATCTTAGTTTACATTTATTCAGAAAACAACGTTAAAAATAATCACTGTTAATATTTTAAAATCACGTTAAAATTCAGAACTTCATATTACGAAAGAAATTTATAAAATACTGATCATGTTGCATGCATCTTTAGCAGAGGGTGTTACACACATATGTGCATTTTTGGCATAAAAATGTGTCATGTATACAATTATTTTTAGTAATATTATTTCATATATAAGATTATAACATAATTTAGAAACAAACTTTAATGAATATTTTTTCTGTTGAATTGAATGTGAATATAAACAAATATGATTGAGAGAAAATATTTTTAAGTAATTATTTTTCCTTGGTACTTCTATAGAATAGAATTTAATTTAATTTTATGTGTTATATACATATATAAGATTATGCAAAAAAATTCATAAAAATTAAAATGTAACGTGGTACTGCTTTTCATTAAAATCGATAAGTGATCTTACCAGGTAGTATCGAGTCACTTGGAAAGAGAGACAATACCATACAAACAAGCGAACATACAAATAATTTTCATATTTAAGCTTAGAATATTTTCAAAATGAGTGAACATATTTTTTATGGTAAAAAAATTCTCTTACTCAAAAGTATTTCAAAAGTAACATTATTTATTGTAAATATTTGGAAAATACATTTATGCTTTCATCTACTGAATTTAATTATTAATGTTCAGGCATTTCTATAAAGGAATTCATTAATTTTTGAAATAATAAAATATTATGACTGAGATGGGTTTGTATACATCTTGAAAGTTATAAACGAGGAGAAATTCATTAAAAATGCATAAGATAAATAAAAAAATAAAAAAAACTACATAAGAGAAATTTGAGAGCTTTCTTACTTTCATTTTGGCACACTTTTAATATACCATTTCATTTAAATAAATCCATACGTAAAATTTTATTAGCGAAAGACCTTTCTTTACTAAATTATTGATGCTGTTTTAATGTTTCTTGAATATAAAAATTCATTATTTCTTCCTGTAATTTTAGTGTTATAATATTTTATAACGCAATTTTACTTTCATGCTATAAAAAATACAAGAAAGTTTCATTCGAGATAAATATTTTATCTAACAAAATATTTGTATTGAATAGTTTTAAAATTGAAGATATGCTGAATTTAAGTCTAAATAACTACCTAAAATGATATCTAAACTTTATTTTAAATAGAGTGCTTCAAATATTTAATTCCATTTTGAATATACATTATTATGTATTCAATGCTTTTAAAACGAAGTATTTATGTAAGTTATAAAACCTTAGCAATAAAATTGATTACACTTTAATTGAATGCATTTATCTTGTCAATAATTCTTAGCGCATATTTGCATTAAAATGCAAAATTTTTTGAAATATTTCATGTGTCAACATAAGCAAAACACTCGTATAATTTTTTAACTATGCAAATGTGAAAGCTCTCTATCCATAAAAATATATAGATGCTCTCAATCCATAAAAACTTTAAAAAGTAAAATAAAATTTTTTCTCCAGTTTAAAAATTTAAATTTCCTTTTTGAATCTGGAGGACCAAAAAGAAGTTGACAGATGAATTGTCAGCTCTCTTGCTTTCAGTTCAACAGCTTTTAATAACAAATCCCAACTCGGGTGTGGATATTTTAAGTGGTTAGGAATCAATTTTAAATTATAAGTCTAGATCTACTTGTATTGAAATAGTAAACTAGGATAACAAATTAAAAGTCACTAAAAGCATTTCCTTGATTTTTAACACATTGTTTCTAGTCCATTATATAAAATGATAGTAAATCTGATTTCCCTGATTTGCTGCCTCCAGTGCGGATATTTTCCGGAGAAGAGATAGAATTTCACAAAAAATACACACATATAATGCACCAATATTTTCAACGATATATATTTATTTAGCTTTATTCACACAAAGGAATGCGTTATACTGCAAATGGAGTTTCATACGTGGAACTGAAATCTTTTTCACTCTTCTTAAAAAAAAAGAAAAAACATAACTTTTTAAAATAATCACTAGAAAACATTTTAAATATCATTCCTTTTCATACAGTTATATTCAGAAAATGAATGAAGCGTGACATTGAATGTAGTATACATTTTTCTCAATCCCAGGTGTTAAGTACTCGGCAATTTTTTAAAAAGTGAAGTGAGTACTAGGCAATTTTATAAAAAGTGAAAGTAATGGGCCTACGTTTTGGAACCGAGCAGAATTCCGGAATGGTGTGCATTGCGATATAAACTGTTGTTTTACAGTGATTTTTTTATCTGTGTTGGTGGGTGCTGAAACTATGATACAATCGATATCATCGAAATTTCGAAATAAAATACTGATTTTATTTTAATTTAGTCATAGACCAACGATACGAAGTAAGTTTCATTCTGTACAATATAGCTGTATATAAATGCAATTTGTTGATGTGTGAATTAGTTTAATGGATTTTAGTTATGACAGTAAAAGCCTATAAATTTAGTTACAGATATGTCTAGTTTTCAAAAATCATTTCCTGATATTTCCTAACTGCTGATATATATATATATATATATATATATATATATATATATATATAAAATTAGAAATATCAGAATGATTTATATATATATATATATATATATATATATATATATATATATATATATATATATATATATATATATATATATATATATAAAGCAAAAATATAAATATAAAGTAATGAATAAATACAATGCAGAAAATACAATATAATAGGAAATCTAGCCAGAGGTAAAGAAGCAGCTAAAGAAAGATTTGCCCCAATATAAATAAGATAAAACATTAAAACTATGGAATTAGAAAAACACTAAAATATACGAATCAAATGAAAAGAAGAAGGCATAGGGACCACGTCTTCATCAGGAGAGAGATGGCTAGCTATGCAAAAAGAAAGAACACTCTTTTCTGACATGCTCGAAGGACAAATGTCTAATGATCTTCGAGCAATTCCCCCAAAGCGTGTTCGTATCAAAAGAACTTAGGTAAAACATTTGAATAAATATAAATGCAGAAAATTAGAAATACTAATAAATGAAACATATATACATACAGTAAAAAAATAAATAAATAAATGAAGCCAAAGTCAGCAAATCAGATTCAATCAGCCAATGACTTTGACTTCATGTATTTATTTTTTTACTGTATGTGTATGTATGTTTCATTTATGTGAATACCTCTAATTTTCTGCATTTATGTTTCATTTATTAGTATTCCTAATTAAGGAAGCATAAATACATGTATATACATAAATGCATATATATATATGCATGCATATATATATATATATATGCATGTATATATATATATTATATATATTTATATATATATATATACATATATATATATATTATATAGATATTTATATATATATATATATACATACATAATATATATATATATATATGTACATGTGGTGTATATGTGTGTAATGTATTACGTGGTTATCTCCTTTTCTTGGTGAAATTGTTATTAAGGAGCATTATTGAAGAGGGAAGTTTTCAAGAATAAATTTTATTATTACAGAAAAAGTTTTTTATATGAAGACTAACCATGACATCTGTAGCGCGTTTTCTCAATAAGAGAGCTCTACCAAAAAAATACCTCGAAAAAATGTAACCCCCCTCACATAATGGTACAGGATAGTGGTCACACATTCGTAGAGAAAAGTGGCGGGAGAGGACATCATCAGTCAGTTCGAAATTCCTTAACCATATTTTGTAATGTACATTTTGAAATCCCACAACAGGGGTGGTGTAAATCATATATTTGTTAAAAAAAGGGCTATATATACAATAAAAAGCTACATATTACAAGATACGAAAGGCGAATAAATATATACTCAGTTCAATTACATTAATGTGACCACCACGTGCTTTCAAAGTCGACGTTAAATAACCAAACATTGAAGGTATAGCACAGTGCCTTTCAGCTTATATAAAGGGTGTGTGAGGGCTTCAGAAAACATTGCAATCCCTGGTGTAAATCAGAAACGCAGCGATTAATGCTAAGCCCAATAAGGCATGCTAATCATTAGCTTTCTGACCAAGGATGGAAGCATCGCCGAATCGATTAAGTTTGTGAACTGTTCGCGCACCACATTTTTAAAGGTATACCATATATAGAAAATTGGGACTGCCCAAAATCAGAGACGTGACAAATGTTGTTCATCACGAGCCATAGAAAACGACGGCTATGAAGATGCGTTCGAGCGAACAGACGATCAACAATTGAGCGACTGACAGCCCAGAAGAATCAAGGGTTACAAATAATAGATCCCAAACTACCGTCAGTGAAAGTTACTGAGTCTGGGCGTCCAAAGCAGACACTTGGTTTCTGCATCTTTGCTGACAGTTGTTCATCGGTGACGAAGCTAGAATTTGCACGCCAGTACCGCAACTGAACATCCACTGAGTGTAGATGGTGTTTTCCGTTGAATCACATTTTATGCTCCATTGGACTGATGGACGTTGACATATAAAGCATGAAACCTGGAAATCAAACACCCTACAACTATTGCCAGAACGATCCATGCTGAAGGCATTACGCTCTAGGAAATGTTTTACTGGGTTCATTCTGCATTTTGAAAAACATGATGGATCTGTACAAGTACACATCTGCCTTTGTGGACCATGTTCACTGATATATGCGCACTGCTTTTCTTAAGGATGATGGCATGTACCAGGAAGATAATGCAAGGTCTCAAATAGCTGGCAATGTATGTGCATGGTTCAAAGAGCACTAGAATGTGTTTACCGTTCTCCATTGGCCAGGAAACTCGCCTCACTTAACCACAATCTAGAATCAGTGGGACCGTCTGGATCGGGTTGTTCACAGCATGGATCCTCAGCAGCTTAATCCTTAGCGCAGATGGCTAAGGCACTGGAGTCGCCATTGCTCTGTGTCCCAGTGGACACTCCAGAACTTAAATGATTCTCTTCCTGTACGTTTCGCAGCAATCCGCTCTGCGAATGATGATGTTTATTCTGGCTTCTGACAGGTGGTTGTTTTAATGTGACTGGACTGTTCATATATTGCTCGGTAAAAATAGAAGGATGCGGTGGCTAATTCGCAAAATTATAAAATAATATTTTAAACATTTTTGAAATAAATAAAAATGATTAGCATTTAAACGTCATAAAATCGGTAATGAGTTGTTATTCTCGTCTTCTTACTAGTTGTTGTTTCTATTTAACAAAATGTTTTATTATTTTAATTTAGTTTAAATATTTTAGAACACATACAACACCCCCTTCAACTGGTGAGCAGGACGTGATTTGAAAACATAGCCTTCTGATCTGGATCTAAACCCTCGGATATATTTTAATTTTATTATGTGTGGTATTCAAAATATATGTAATTTTACAAGTTCTTTTTTAAATTCAAAAATAGTTCATAAAATTTCATTACATAATAATGCAACAGTGCACAATAAATAATGGTAGTTACCATGTATTTCAAAATGTTATTTAGGTTATTAGTACCCATTCTGTTTATCTAAATATCTTTTCAGATTTTAAAGGGAGAAAAAGACTATAAAATATATAGTTTTGTCGCTATTTTGGTAAAACTATGATTGAAACGAAACTAAGGTTAAAGTTTTAGACTTTAAACGTCAACAAACATTCATTTCTAATATTGGAACTGAACATACAAACTGAGAGATTGAACAGACTACTGGCTTCTCATCTACCAGCTCAGGAAAACCTTTCATGTCAAATTTAAAATATACATATGGCATGAAAATGTTGAGATTTCTGTAATTATTTACATTAAAGCAAAAGTCACAAACTGACTTATAATTAGTTACTTGAAAATATTTGTATTTTTTTAAGTCATAACCCAAAAATTACTTTTTTTAAAACATGCATTGTATAAAAATTTTATTCCTATCAATTTTTCTAATATTTTTACTTTAGAACATAAATCATTCTATGTAAGCGAATTTAAGTGAAATTAGATTTTGAAAGGGAGCTTATAGTTTCTGCGATTTATATAAATAATTAATGACGAATTAAAATAATTATGATTAATCAAACTGACTGAGATATAAAGTTAGTACTTATTAATCATAAAAATTTTGGGGATCATTCACTTCCCCATAAATTTATTCTAATAAGGAAATGCAAATTATTCATTTACTTTTCATTATATCTAATCTAAAAATTCCCATTAATTCCAATTATTTTATTTAAAAAATATTAAAATTTTTTAAATTGTTTTTGAAAATTTAGCAAGAAATTTTAATAATTTTTCCTTGTGATTTAATTTTTACAAAAAATAACATATTATTCCAAATTACAATGCAAAATAAAATTTTATATATTTATATAATAAAATGCTTTTGTTTTCCGCTAAATTCTTGCTTTCTTCTTGGGTTTGAATAGCTATTCTCTTTAGGGCGTTAAAGGAAAATTGTATGCAGGGATTGGTCTCTTATTAACATAATATGAAAGCTATATTTCATTTTGATATTTTTTGACTACAATGTTTATAAATAGTTTAAATTACAATTATATGAAGCTCGTTAGAGGCTACACAGTAAAGTTGTTTGTGATGTATATGGACTCGATCTCTTCTCGCTTTAAGGACTGTTACAGGGTGAAGCATAATTATCAGGATCTTTGATTCAGGAACCACAGCGTTTGATTCTTTCATGTCTTTTTAAAATTGCCTTTCATGCATAATTGATTGGTTTAGAGAGAAAAAATACGTACAACATCAAACATATTTTCACATTTATTTTCAACAATAACAATATTTACATTTTTTCTGTTAGCATAGATGGAGTAAAAGAGCAGCTTCTGTTGTCTGAGAAGACTGGAGCACCGAAGGTAGAAGCCTGACTTGGCTCATTTGCTCTACGCACAGCATACTGCAGTGGTCTTCACGCCTTGGGCAATTACTCTCCCGATGTACATCCGCCCAGGTACGACTCTACGCCGGCTACTGGAGCGCACTTCGAGGCAACATGTTGGACTTGAGAGGTAACGCACTTATTAACTAGCTCAAGCATCTCTCGTACTTCTGAGAAGTTCACTTTCAGTGGATACCATCTTATACAGATATGCGTGGCAACGAAACAGCAGACGTTTTGGTTGAAGAAGGTTTTCGGAAACATTTAAACGCCAATAATGCTTTAACCTACTCTGAACTTTCCTTGAGGGCTACAAGATATGACAGTGCCTCCTGGAACATTCCTTCAGTGCATCACTAGTACCAGGAAATGAGATCTGGAAGGGTTTTGTCCCTCCAGTATTTCAGAAGTAATCAGACAGCTATTACAAGATTTAAAGGGGGACATTTAAGATCTCAGCGTTACAGTAACGGGAAAAAGACCTTTCCTTTCTTCGTGACGTCTCGCAGAGAATAGCTAGAAAAGCCCCAGGCATAAAGGGCTTTTCAGACTAGATCTATATAGAAACCCAATCATGTTTTTGGACTTTTTGAGAGTCATAGACCTGGTTTAGCTCTGGTGAGAACTCAGGAGATAAGTTACAATAACGAGTCCTTTTTTTCTGTTCTAAAAAAATAATTTTTCACAAATGGATGCAAAAGTTTATTCGACCATGCGAATAATCAGAAATACAATGGAAAGAGGAGGAAAAGAGCTCAATGTCTATCCACTTGTGACCAAAGAGAAAATTTTCTAGTATTCTATGCTCTCCATTCGACTTATCTTTAGCTTATCTATACAATAAACGTCATTTCACCATGAAAAACAGTATTTTAGAGAAACAAAGTACTTATAATAAATATTTCTAAAACTTAATATAAGTATCCTTACTGGTCTGAATGCATTTTTATCCCAGATATAAGTGTACATTTTCCAGAGAGATGACGTGGATTTATCGCTATGAAATCTTGTGACATTACAAGGTATGTGTTACATGCTTACTATGATTTATTAAATAGTTTGCAACATATAGAAATAAAATGTATTATTTATTTTGCTATGTAGCAAAAAAGTTGTCTCTGTATTAAAAGAAACGTTAGAATAGTGTTTAAATTACTTGTATAAAAATAAATTGGAGGAGGACTTTGAATTTCATATGATTTGCTCCCATGATAACACAAACGTTTCAACTGGTTTTGAGAGTGGTTTATTAAAAAATCAATATTCTCTTTATTAAACATAAAGTGGTTGTTTCATTTGTTCCAGATGAGATTATGATTACGCCACTTTATTACAATTCTCTTTGGTTTTAGTATCTTTGACGTCATATAAAGTTTCATCTACACCACATCGTATTGAGACGGCGTCGTAAATCCTCCTTGACGGTGAATTGGATGTCTGCATTCAAATCACACACATTCTTCGCATTTATCAAAATATTTCTGCTTAAATATTTTTTTACTCCAACAATAATTGCATGCTGACGATTATCAACTAAATTACTGACCCGTTTTTATTTATATTTCAATGGTACTTGTTGCAAAAAAATATTTTATGAGTTAATAAAATATTTATTTAAAATGTTAGAAAAGTAATCGAAAAGGGTTATTGAATAACATGTGAAGGCCAGTAATTTTAGTATTTGATTCTATTTTATTGAAACATGCAGGTTTTAATCCGTAAATTTTAATTCTAAAATTTCTTTGAATATAAATATGCGTTCTAAATTGACTTAAGAACATATAACCACACAAAATGGAAAGAATTTGAATCAAAACTGCTATATTGGAAATTAAAGTATAATTAATTACAAAAAAGTATTGTTAATTATTAAAATTACGGTACTTATAAATTTTCTCCTAAGCATGCATGAAAGCCAAGAAAGAAAAATTTGGAAAGATGCCAAAGAATCTGCGTTTAATGGTTGCTGAGGAACATATGGTTCGGCGCCTCGGCGGTCAGTCAAAGCTCCGTGAAGCAGTTGCCCTTGTAATCTTTTCATTTGACGGAATTTTGAGTGTTAATGGCATTCAGTGAATGCCTGAACTTGCATTTTATCGCCATTAATCGCCGGCAGAACCTATTCATCTGCATTTGTGTTTGAAGTTCGCTTTTATTATAATTCCGAGTTGTATACCGATTCAGTTCCTGCAATAAGTTCGATTTATCTTGAGAACCGAAGCAGGCCGTGTCGTCCACAAAATGACGGACGATAGAGATTAATAATTGAAAAGGGAATCAATGTATGGAACCATATGATTGAAATCGTGTGACTGGAAAGCTTTTGAAATCTGTTTCTGCAGGTAAAATTAGTATAACGTACATTGCTGATTTACTCACATACATATTTAATTTCTCAAAAAGAAATTTAAAAAATGTTGACACATATGTTTTAATTATTCATAAATTATGATAGCTTGCAGTTTGTGAAAAAGACATGAGGGAAATAAATTAAAAGCTGAATTGAAATTCCTTTAAAAAACAAATGTTATGAATGTACTTCTTTCCATCTTTCTAATATAAACGTAAAATGCTGAATAAGAATGTTTCGTGAAATATTATATTTTTGCTTATGATTCACAAAAAACAGTAGAAAAAATGTGGTTAATTCTCGTATAACATTAAAACGCAATTCAACAGAATGTTTAGCGTACGTAATTGGGAAATATATAAAATTTTAAGAAATTTATAAAGTTATTGTGAGTATCTTGGAAATATAAAAATTTATGATGTTATCATATTATGTAATAAACACATACATTTGAATAAGAATATTAAAAACAAATTACAATAATAATTATAATAATAATAAATGCATAAAAATGAAAACTTGCCCCTTTTAATCAATGGGGCAAGGCGTTTGAGATTTAGTTATAAAATTACGATCATTGTTCTGAATATAAGGGATATTCCTACCTGGAACCTTAATTTTCCAGAAAAGGTAAAATTGCAAAACAAATACAGAAAAGAAATGACTAAGTGACACTACTGACAATGCAGAGCATCTTAAAAAATAAAAAATTGCTTATGACTTTTGTTAACATCTATATTTATATACGGATTTTTCATTTTCATTACACTCGTGGACTTGCGTATATTTTGCTGTTTAGTTTATGATTTGGTATCGTTTTAGGGTGTAAAGGCTTAGCTTAGACTATTGTCTTTGGAAATTGCAGAAAAACCATACTTTATGAAAATTTAGTCAACATTCCCCGATGAAGGTACTTTATTCCACCTGTCATTTCATTCTGTTTACTATAAATTGAATTCAATTTTATTTATACTTTTAATGTTTGTTGTTTTATAATATTTACTTTAATTGTAAAACATTTTAGAGTATGTATCTGATAATTCTTCTTTAGCTGCTTTTGCACAGAGAGGATTGCTAATCTTTAACTTAATTTGTGTGCTTTTAATTTTGTATTAGGAGCAATAATTTAGTTTTACTGTATATATGCTGGAGTACCTAAACAAAATAACTACTACTTGACCTTAATTATTCTTAGATGATAGGGCGAATCAATGTTAATGGTATATAACTTATCGTAAGAAACGTGAAACATCAAATTTAGGTTTACATGTGTGCCTTTCATATGTAAGACTGTTGATTTGGGTGACACTGGCAAAGAGTAGGTAATGACTGCCCTAAGATTCGGATCATGCGTCACCGAAACTGCACAGGCTCACCAGGCTTTGCGAACGGACGTTATGAGTATCTGGATGAATGACTGGGAGAGGAGTAGAAGACGATTTGGACACATCTAAGCAATTATAAATGTCCAACTTCGTTACTCCTGCTACCGCCATTCGTTCACTTGGCATATGCTCTCACAACGATTGCTAGCGAATAGCTGACGAGCCTATACAATTTCGGCGAAGCTCCTTCCAAGTTTTCACACCATTATTAAGTACCCATTTTAAAAATTGCTTATTTCAGCAGTCTTCCTTAAAATAATGTCTGTGAGGCTTGATTGGCTAGGGCGTCGTTCTTATTATTGGAAGATGGTGGCTTCGAATCCTGTCTTAACCGGAGATCCATAATATTCGCTAAGGGCGGCTTGGATTTGTCAAATAGGTCTTGTTCGCAATTTCCTTTAAGTGAAATATACCTAGGGGTGACAGGCCGCCAAGTATTAGAAGTTTAATGCTTGGTCAGAATTTCATAATCACGAAGATTATTTCAAGTTGCTTCTATCCAACTGGTTATTGTTCTTGTTGCACCGGCATTCTTACCCACACTGAGTTGGGGTCAGGTACAGGGGGAAGCGTGCTTAAGCAACCAGTGAGACAATAGCAGCCGGGTGGAGTCGTCGTCATTTTGAAGCACTAACCATACAGAAAAACCCTATTACTTGTCCTGCCACCCCCAGGGCTATTATTTCACTTCAAGGACATTGCGACTACGTTTAGCTTTTAACCTGAGTTCAGCCACTTTTAGCAAATATAATGCATCTTTGGCTAAGTCGGGATTTGAACTCACAATCTTCCGATAATGAGAATGACGACCGATGGCGTAAACAACCAGGTCTGTGCAGAGCTTATCTCAGATGCAGTTCTCAACTGAGGGCTAGGAAACTGCAAGCATGCTGGTGCAATAACAACATACACGTATCACAAAAATTTGCTTCACATTCTGCGACAAACTATCCATGTAGTATTTATACTTGGTCACGTGCTTTACGTCATTAGAGTGATTTCAAAGTCAAAGAATGATCATAATGTTTCGACTTTTCGGTATACATACATACATATATATATATATATATATATATATATATATATATATATATATATATATATATATATATATATATATATATATATATATATATATATATATATATATATATATATATATATATATATATATATATATATATATATATATATATATATATATATATATATATTCATGTTAAGCTTAACAAACTGGTCTTACTTATAATCATCATTGACTATTTAAATCACTCATTAAATTAGGTAAATGTGACAAATTATTAATTGTTCTTTATCAAATTTATTATTATATAATACTCGATACTTAATACAGAATATGATGAAGTTGGATTGCTTTGTGATATAATGCAATTTTAGGTCTAAAAAAATTAATAATTTCAAATAAAGCTAGAAATTCACAAAAAATTAAAAGTATAACTGTATTTCAATGATGTCAGCCATCATTGAGAGTGATTCTATACTGACTCTGTGACTCTGTTAAAAATTACAATATATATATATATATATATATATATATATATATATATATATATATATATATATATATATATATATATATATATATATATATATATATATATATATATATATATATATATATATATATATAATATATATATATATATATATATATATATATATATATATATATGTATATATATATATGTATATATATAGCAAGCAATAAGCAATGGCGGAGTAATTAGCGATCCTAACTTCGAAGCAGCAGTTCTCCGGGCTCGAATCACCCTGGCTCGATCATCGGTTTTCCTTCTCAATGCTTTCATTTTCGTAGCAAAAATAGCACACCAGTGGTGTCCCCACTGTATAAGTTGCCATCACACCTTCGTCCTCCGCCTACCTTGTCTAATGGTCAGCGTGCCTGACTGCGGATAGGTCCTTGATTCAAATCCCGGTTCTTGCATGGATGTACTTTTCTCTGTCTGTTCTCTCTTTGCATGTATGGGTTGTGAATGGTTGCCTACCCTATAAACGGGTCCCTATGGCATGTGTGTACTGAGGAAGTCGGACTCCACACCAAAATATGGTTCAGTTGGAAAAGTGGAGCAGCGCACCCCATAATGCCAGCCTATAGCTCGCACAAGACAACAACAACACCTTTGTTCCTTGTAGCGCTGAATGGATTAATAATAAGTCATAATTGAATATTGTCATAAAATTTCCCATTCCTTAAGAAGTATGAGAATTTTCGCTTTCAAAATTTAATTTTATTAATAAGGATTCCTTTTTTTCGAAAATAATCATTATAAAGGATTATATGATTTTTCATTTTTTTTACTTTTGTGATAAAATTAGTTAAAGAACCTAATTTTCATTAACATTTTTTATTTGATTGATAACTTAATTGATCTCCTTTGTTAAATTGATAAGTGAATATGAAATTATTTTTCATGCTAGTTGTAAATTTAACTGTGCAAAATATTTACACTGAAGGAGGCATAATTATATATAATTGGTGTTATTTAATAAGACTATTTTTGTTTAGCTAATTTTGAATATTCCTCTGTATTAGTGAAACTTTCTAATTTCTTACTGAACTTTTTATTTGTGTAAAAATTAAATTTTCTTATATTACTTAAATATTTTATTAAGAAAAAATTAAATAATAACACCTCTAATTTATCATTAAAATTACAACCGAGCGTATTTTATTTGAACTTCATATTATTACTAATAAAAAAATTAAATATGCACATAATATTATTTATCTAACATTAAACCAAGCGAATACCTTTTATTTAAATTCTTATCAATGAAAAATTAGATAGTGCATTATTTAATTCCATACTAAAGCCCATAATCAAAAACCCATTTTATTTCATATGTTCTTATCAATAAAATAATCTGAAGGATTTTTCAGGAGTCGTCTTTATTTTCAAACCTTTTATGATTCAGAGGAAATTCAGAAGGTTTCATAGGAAGATACGGTTTCTCAAAACTATTCGATAATTGTCTTATGCTTTCAGAATTTAGAATTGTTATTTATACAACTTTTCTTATAATAACTTCTACTTATAATAACTTATAATATAAAACTTTTCTCGCGAACAAAAGTACTTTTTGAAAATATTTTGGGAAATTATAATTTTAGAAATTTCTGGAGATATTGGATTAAATATTTTTTGATTCTTAAATATAAAAAGGATAAAATACATAATATTTTACAGAATTATTAGGGATAGTTAGAATTAAATTTAATCATTTATATATTTTTAGGTATTAATTTAGATAAAATTTATATGTGTATGTACACCCGTATGAAGACGGATGTAAGCTGCATACTGAGCATATAAATACAAATATTTATACTTAAAAAAATATCTCTTTGATAATAAATATTTAAAATAGTTTTATACAAAATATTTCAAAGTTTATTTGTAACTTTAAAATTAAGATCTTCAATTATTATGAAATATTAAAAATTGATTGAAAACAAAAATGTTTATATGTGTATGTACACCCGTATGAAGACGGATGTAAGCTTCATACTGTGTGTGTGTGTGTGAGCATATAAATACAAATATTTATGCTTAAAAAATTATCTCTTTGATAATAAATATTCAAAATAGCTTTATACAAAATATTTCAAAGTTTATTTGTAACTTTAAAATTAAGATCTTCAATTATTATAAAATATTAAAAATTGATTGAAAACAAAAATGTTTATAAAAAATAACATACTTGAAATTATAATAAATTTTGTTTAAAAAAATCCGTACTATTTTATTGAAACACATGTTTTTGGTGAATAACACATCAATTGGAAAAAACATATTTTTATACTGAAGAAGAAAACATATTTTTAAAATGGAAGCCTTCTTTTCGTCGGACGAAGTAATTCTGGACAAAACACTCGAAATGGTACATGATAAATACGTGTTCGTGCTGGCTGCCGTTATTTCGTTGGGGAGAAAAAACTGGAAGCGAAGTAATGGTGTTGAAAAAAAAAGAAAGAAAGAAACTGAAATCTGTGTTTGGGGCTCATGCGAAATAAAAACGAAATAAAAAAAAAGAGCAATTGCATGTTGCATAAGGGGGACAGACAAAACCATATATTCTCAAGAGAAAATAAATGCCCGACAAAAAATATTTGTGAGCGCGAATTCGATTTGATCATATATGTTTTCTGTTATGCAGTGGAAATTTCGAATTGTAAAATAAATCGCAGATTATAGTTTAGGAAATGCATTCCGATTATGATTGTTCTAAGAAATGTAAAATTTCAAGTATGAATACTAGTATGAATTTGTAGAATGGTCAGGATTTTGATCATCAGTAGTTCATGGGTTTGATACCCTACTCGTGTTGGAGTACTTGTAATAATTCTAAATATATTTAAATAATACACCTAGTGAATTTATTATATAGAATTTATAATCTAAATGTCCATTGTATGAATAGACATGTGCAAAAAGTGAGCGTAAAGTGTGACAAACCTACAAGTCATTACATATCATTTTATTAATATGTTATTTTTCTGATTGCCAGAGTAGATAAATCATTTTTGTTTTTAATCCTGATCAAGCTCAGGATTTAAAAGAATAATTTCTCATTGTTTTCAATCATGCTTACGATTCATCTGTCCTAATATCCAGCTTCCCAAATTTCTACATAAAAGCAAACATGAAATTATTGGATCCTAAAAGTATTCAATATCCAATACAAATGCCTTCTAAGTAAAATGATTTTAGATCAGTTCGTTATCGAACCCATTACCTTCTCGACACGACAAGAAACTTTATCTGTTAAATACTTCTAGAGCTAGTTTATTTGCGATAGAGAATACTAAATCACACATAGTTTCAGCAGATTATATTGTTTGCCTAAATTGGCGTGGTTTGATTCCTTCGATCCACTGCGGAAAATTATTAAAGAACAATGATTCGTTATTGAAAGTCGCGTACTTTATTAACTGTAGAATTTTTATTAATATTATTTATATTCTAAACAAATTAACTATAAAATTTTTTAATTATATAGTATAATAATACTGATTGTGTTTCAAAGAAATAAAATATCTCATTTTCGATTCCAGTTACTCTTCAACAATGGGAGATTCATCTTGTGTTCCGATTTTCAATGTTCATGTTGATCGGAATGGGTATAAGATAATTTTACCGGTTTTCTTTCTTATGTGAAACTATTAGGAATTACAATCTCTAGTAACCACTTTAATGGAGTATTAAAAAATTTTGCAGCATCACAAAGATGAAGTTAGATTATAGAGAACACAGATTCAAAATTATTGTTATCAAAATTAATAGGAATATTTTTATGTAATATAGAGAACACATAAGGAGTAGGCAAACAGCTAAGAATTTTGCAATGACTTAAGTATCTCCTCCGCATTGGTTTATGGAAGGGGTGTTAATAGATGGTCATGTGCAGTAAATGAGACAACCAGGAAGTTTTCCAGGATTCACCACGGGAGTCAAACTGAATGCAGAAACGCAATATCAGTTTTCCATGCTCAAAAGTGATTAAAAGTAAACTTACGTCTTTATTTTTCCACAAAATGCATTCGATGTTATTTGTGTTTTAAATGTATTAAGATAAAAACTACATATTGTGCATAGTAAACTGATATGCAAAATTTTATTTATACCTTCACTGTTAAATCACCAAGTTATAACTTTTGTTGAACAGAAATAAATTTTTCATATATTCGATTTATTTCCTCCGCCAGAAATTTATTTTTTTCTCCATGCAAAATTATATATTTTTCCATTTCTTTCCTTTAAATATATTAATAATTTCACCTGTGATTTTTTATTAATTCACATGAATTATAATAAATTCATTAAATTCAATAAATTTGAGTTCGATGAATTTACTGATTTCTTAATAAATCCATGATAATTTGTCATATGAATGTAATATAAACTCAAAATTTTTTTAATAATCTTACAGTATGCATGTTTTATTAGTCATTACTTGTTAATATAAAATTACCCTCGCTTTTCAGTAATGCTATAATTTTTTTTATTTCATATCAATTAAATGTTTAAAATAAATAATTAAATTCTGAGAAAGTCATTAATGACTCAATATAAGTGAAGATCCATATAATTGTAAATAAAATGAGTCAACGCATATAATATATTTAAAATAGTTGAAGATATACTACCACACCAAAAATGGCGAATGGTTGAATTTAAATTAATTGGAGATAAATTTTAAACGTTAATTAGCATTCTGGATTGAACAAGGGTTGTAGTTAGAGCTAGTTTGGGACGTATCGATCTATTTGCGTCAACAATCGCTCTTTCAGATCATAAAACTTTTCGCTCCACAGGTTCTTTACAAGCAGATTCTCAGAAAATGAAAAATTCGCCAAAGGCGGGACTCCATTGGCGACGTATGAGGGAGCCTCATCCCTTTTGGCAACCCTAGCCGCTGCCGTTGCTTTGGAAGTCCAGTCTTCAGAGGGGGAGATGCTGCAGCGAAGACTTGGGAGTGATAAAAAAATCATCGCCCGCATCCATCCCCCATAACGCAGCCAAAAAAACTTTTTCGTTCATCTTCAGTCCAAGAATTACTGCTCCTTCTTCCCCCACCCCCGACTTGAATTGTCGTTTCTACACTTTGTTCTGCCCATCTCGGATTTGTTGCCAAAAGTCCCATTTGGAATACTTTAAAGGAAAAATTTACAAGACATGACTTCTTTGTAGAGAACCCTCAAAGTACTTTCGAATGGGTGCCCTCTCTATTTGAAGGTATCCCAAAATAATAAGGAATACCCAGGGGGTTGTCTCTCTTTCCAGGTAATTTTACTTTCTTTATTGTGAATGCATTTATTAATTTAAAATTATTTTGTGTCAAAAGGGTATGTTTAAGGAATATGGTAATTTGTTATCCACATAATCACAGTTGCTTCACAAATACACAACGTATTAATACATAATTTTTGCATGCGTACAGTAATATATGTTTGTCTGAAAACTTATATTTTATCAAAATAAGGGAATTAATTATTTTATGAATAATAAGATAGGCATCATATATATATATATAATATATAATATATTATATATAATATATATAAATATATATATATATATATTATTGAAACAAAATTAAAATCTTTAAGAAAAATTATGAGCAAATTGCAGAAACTTAGTTATTCTTAAAATGTATTACCAATTAATAAATTTAATTTTAATTAAATTATTTTTCTAATTCATTTTATGTTATTGATTATTTAATATGTATATATAATATATCATTTGTAACAAAAAAAAATTTATCATATATAATTTACTGTAATATATAACATTGACATAAACAAAAAAATTCCATTAATAAAGTAAATGTTTTTTGTTACGAGCGAAATATAAATATTTCAAAGATGTATATCTAGTCTAGTATTACAAAGTAATCAATTTGTAATATATATATATATATATATATATATATATATATATATATATATATATATATATATATATATATATATATATATATATATATATATATATATATATATATATATATATATATCATACAAAAATAGTAATTTTTTTGTTTCATGTATTTAAATATTAATATGCAATGGTCCGTATTTATTATGATATGTAATAAAATTTATCACTAATATAATTATACATAATAAAATATAACAATAATTTAAGTATATTTTAATCATTTAAGTACATTTTTATGAGAAAACATTATAAATTGTGTAACACATGAAAAATAAGAGAGTTTTCAACATGTTTCTCAATGGTTTTCTGAAATAAAAAGCATATATCTGCTTATTTTGTATATCATATCATTGCATTAATTTACATTATATTTAAATTTTATGATTATTACAATAATATAATAAATGACTTTAAGTATTATTGTAATAAAATACAATGTATTCAGGAAAAGTATTTAATATTTAAAAAATTATTATTGTATATATATTTACCGAGAAAGAGGGAATGCACAAAATATGAAATACATTTGCTCGATACCAAAATATTTTAAGATGAATATGACAACGTAATATAATGAAATTTCTAAAACATTTCGCTAACTTCAATGTGAACGAATACTGTTGTTATTTCAGTATTTATTGTTTTGTTATTTTAAAAAGTTGGATTATGCGAATGAGAGGAAATTGATTAAAGAATATGAAAATAGTTATAAAGAATAAAGTTCTAGTTTGAGATTTAACTATTTAATTTAATATAATCTAAATAATACATTAGCAGAATATATTTTTAAAAAATTTCCTTAAATATATATAGACTTATTTTGAATAATTATTAAAGTTTTAAATAAATTTCGAATGAGTAAATATAAATATAATTTTTAGCGTTTTTAAAAAATGACATTATTTTAAAAATGAATTTAACATTATGAGGATAAATTTTTGATCCTATATATATATATATATATATATTATTTGATGAAGCAATTTAGAAAAATGATATACGAAAATCATTTTATAATTTTTAATTGATTTATATTATAAATAATAGTTATTTTATTTTTATGAAATAATGATGAATCAAATTTAATGTTATTTTAAAAAATGTAAATAATTTGAAAAACGTAATGATTTTTCTTTGAAAGCTATATTTCATATTTGCAAAATACAGAGAAACTTTAATGTTTGCATTCAAATAAGTTAAATGCATTTAATGCAAAGTATGTAACAAATCATTTTTCAATTTTGACCAATGATAATTTTATATTAATTTTGTAAAGAGTTTATAAAAAGGAAGTAATAATGGAAATTTTTTATGCCTTGAAAATTCTAGATATTGAAAAGTAAAATATTTATATTAAGTTTTGGGATTTCTTAAAAGTCTAGAATAATTTAAGCGAAGTGTGGTTGCACGCCATTCCAAAATGGCACTTAAAGAGTTTTCGGCAAGTTTTCTTGAGAATTTTCTGGCGCATTATGTATCAATGAAAATATAATTTTATGCTTTTAACTAAATATTTCTTACAATGCAAAACTAATATCTTTGTATTTCATGAAAGAATTACTTTGAATTTAAGTAATTTTTCTTGTAAAAAGTATGTAAGTATATAGTCAAAACATACTTAAGGATTCATTTTAAAAATGTTATAAAGCAAAAGAAATATATCTTCGCCACGTCAGTAATGGGATACTTTTCATTCAAGTAAAGAAAATCAAATTTGTGTGTGTTATAACTGTTTACTAGAAAGATACGAATGAAAATGTTGTCTGTAAACTTTTACGGGACAGTAAAACTTTCATGGATGCGAAATTGGGCATGCCTTTTGCAGGTATCACCTATGGCATTATATTACTCATCTATAGCACATAGATATTATATATATATATATATATAAGTTTGGGGACAGAAATGTCACCAACCTTACATTGATTTACTACTACAACATTTAACTAAAACACCAAAATAACATGAATAAATTTGTAATGTAAAAAATATTGCAATTTTAAGAAAAAAACATGCTAATTAAAATAATAATTTTTTTATGTAATTTTGAAATATATGCAACAGCATTCATCATTTATAAAACTATGAACTTTTTTAATTGGTTGCTTCTTCATTTTAAATTTCAATTAAATTTTATGTTTTAAAGTTATTATACATTTTTTTTTCGGAAAAAATATTTATGTGAATCAAAAATCAGTATTTTTTATAGAAATTTCATATATAATTAATACATAAATTTTCCGCATTGTTTCAGTAAATTCTTGGAATATTTAGTCTTATTATTTGCATGCTAGTAAGTTTCATTTGTTAATTTGCAACACTAACGTTGAAAAACACTGCCTTCAGCTGTGTTTTCATTAAAGAGTTTAAGATATAAAATGGAAAATAAGGAATTTTGTTTTATGTTCCCCAAATATTAAATTAAATTCAATTAATTGGTATAACTATTACAGGGAAGGATTCCCCAAGTATTCCCTTTGAATTCATATTTAGGATATATTCTAAGGATAACTTCCGATTTAAATTATGGTAAATTACATGCGATATAATTGAATCGATGTGCAGGATGGATGATATCTATTCTTTATTAGTGAATATAAAATACTGAAGATAATTTTCAGAGATTCGGTGTCATCAAAAATAATATGTTGGTGAAAATATGCTTAGTAAGTCATCAGTAGAAAAACTTATGAATTCTCAAAATATAAAAACTCTATATAGAAATTACTGAAATAAATTGTAAAATAGCATCTACATTCATCTAGGAAGTAATTATTCTGATAGAAATTAAGCCTCACATTTGGGATATAATTCTTATAACATCTATGAAGAATGATATCTGTTCCATAACTGAGTAATGATTGCCTTGTTTTAAAGATTGTATGAATATTTGTACTTGTGCAACAAACTCCAACTGAAACGTTATATAAGTTGACCAAATATCATAAAGATTTCCTTCAGTCTCTTGTAGTATATATTTGGTAAATTTATCTCGTATTTAATGATCGAAGTGATTTTGTTTGCAACGTTCGTGCGTTACAAAAGACATGTAGTTCCAAAATGAATTTAAAATCTTTAGTATTCCAAAACACAATGAAAATTCATGAATTTCCTTAAGCTTCCTTACTTTCATTTATTATAATTTCATTAACTGTCGTAATTATTTTCATTTATCATTAACTTATTTTACTTACCATTAAAGACAGAATTTAACAGTTTTCTTAGTATTTGATGCACATGAAAATACTAAGAAATGGGCCAGTTGAACTTTGCTTAAATAGTTAATCGAGGGAACAAAATCAAATTATATCAAATTAAATTACTTAATAAAGTTTTTTTTTTTAAATTAAAATGTACTTTGTTATTAATTTTAGTCTTTTAAGTTTAAAATTTTAATTAAATTTACTTGATTATTAATTAATGTTTAGAAATTACGCTACATAAGTTTGTAAATTTTTTATAATTAATAATATTATAACTGGATGACACAGGGACTTTCACTAATGAAGAAATTCTGAAGAGATTTATTTCAAAATTTTAATATAATAAAAATATATTTTAGATAAGCTTTTAGGGTACGTATTATCATTTCACTTGTAATTAACTACATATTTCAATTATAGTTATTTTATTTTACACATTTTGTGTTGAGATCCTAGCATTTTAAGTTTAGAAAACTATTTAGAATAAACATAGGAAATATATAAGAATTTAATGATAAATATTTGGATAAGAACTGAATTTAAGAATATTGAACAGCATACTTTCATTAAATATTTATGTTATTATATTTGTATTATTTATCGATGCACCTTTGAATCTTTAATTCAAATATGAATAACTCAGATATATTTTATTTTAGGTTAAATATTTTGATTTCTATTTTTTTATAAAATGTTGTACAAATCAACACCGAGCAACTATCATCGAAATTAGTTAATGATCACGAAAAAACTTATGATGTTGATGTGCTTTATTAATAATAAATGCTCATTTAAATAACTTCTCGTTTTAAATTGCAAAGGTATTAACAGTGCTCTAAGGTTGTTTTGAATGAGCACAATTTCTAGGGATTTTATAATTCTTTTCATTAAAAATTTATTTTTATTGAAAGTATCTCTCTTTCTATGACGATGAATAAAACAATTCTTTACGTGCATTTATTCATGAGTGCAAGAGTAACTATTTAATTATTTTTACTATTTTATTATTTTTATTTTTATTAAATTTTTATTTCGTTCACATGTGATATTTTGTTGATTAAATATTGATCGAGATCAGGAAAAGTTATTTTCTAAAAAATCATGAAAAGGCGCATTTAAATATTTGCATTTCATAGATTAAATCATGACCTATTTTAATTTAATTTGAAGAAAATATAGGACTTTTGAATAATTTTTCAGAAGGAAACTTTTTAATAAATGCTTAATCTTAAATTGAAAGTTATTTAATTCAAAGTAAATCATAAAACAAATTTATTTTGATTGTTATTATCATGAAATGCATTATATATAAATATTATTATTTATAAAACTTATAATTGTACTGTTTAAATATTTTTGGTAACATATTTTGTTTTATTAAGATTAAAAATTGTGTACATTTTTATTTTGGATAAAGCCATAAAATGATTTCATTTTAGTATCATGTGTTTAATGGTAAATAATGATATTCATGGTCTAGTATTTAAAATATATAATAATATTTATATAACTTTATATGACATTAAAGGTAATTTTTGTAATTTATAATATTTATTGTAAATTTGATACTACAATTTATATATTTCAGTACTACAATTTATATATATTTCAACTAACAATTTCCTAGTTTTGCCTTTTTATAACTGACTCACATTAGATTTATAAAAAAATAATTGCATTGTTTTCAAAATGTTTTGCTTATACCTTATTTTGTTTTACTATAAACTGAAAATACATTTTTGTTTTTAAATTTACAAAATGCTTAAATTATGGTAATTCTTACAATTAACTGTAAATTTGATACAACAATATATTCATTTCAATAACTTGCTGTCAAATTTCAAAAAAGTGTAAGCATAAATTTTTAGGTAAATTCATTATAAAAAATGTATTCTCAATATTGATTTTTTATATGTGAGCATAAATATTTGAAGACAGTAAATCCTACAAATGTTTTGTAAAAATACTGAAAACAAAAAGTACTTAGATTGAATAAAAATGGAATTTTTAATAGTGTATAAAACATATTAAATTATAAAATATAGGTTTGTCAAATACAGTTAAAAATGATTCTATTTATTTTAAAATGTAGACAATTTTAATTTTCTGTAAAATATTTTTTAAAAACTCAACTCAAGAATCAAAATAATATATGGGAAATATTGCATATTTATTGGTATTCACATGGATCTGATAAACCTAGTCAACATACCAATATAAATTGCAAATACAGTTAAAATAACAGTTATACAGTTAAAATAACAGTTAGATTTAACAGAGCGACAAATAAGAGTAAAAATTTACATTTTGAACAAGAATTTGTTAAATCTGCTTAAAATGTGTCTAGTTAAAATAATGAACTGGATCTGTATAATGCAGTTTCGAACTTAAGTTAAGAGGAATACAATTACAAAATCTATATTTGAATTCTTTAATCTCAGATCCCTTGTACAATTAGGGAGATTCAAATGTTTCTGATGTCACCTTTTAAATGTGAATATAATATCATTTAATTATACTTTAATATTTCTATTATCCTTTAATATTCCTATAATTACTATCTTCTGACAAATCTTACATGATTTGATCAATGTCATCAGGAAGGAATTCTTTATTATTATTGAATCAAATGACATTTCTGGTCATTGTAATTTGATTACTGATTGCATAACAACCCCTTTATAATTCATTCATGAAAATTATCACATTAACATCATGTTAGAGGAATAATTTTGCGCTATCCGATAAACTAATTCGTGAATAAATAAGGTTTAAAATTATAATAATTAATATTCTTTGTTTGATTTCTTTGTGTGTGTGTTTAGTGTTCTGAATAACAACAAATAGAAATTTAAAATAAAAAAACATTGGATTATGAAACTCAGTTATTAAGCAAATGCTTGTAAAGAATGATAAACATTTTAACACTTGTATGCATTTAACTTTTTCTTAGTACTAATTTAAATTATCATTTAAATGTTATAAGCTACTTTTTGAAATTTTGATAATATATTCCTTAAATGATTTTTGTATATAATATCAGAAGTAAATTATAATGTAGCCTTTATTATTTTTTCTTATTATTTATAAGTTTTATATTTTGAATTTTAAGAATATTTATTCCTTTAATAAAATGTGAATAAAATAACAGAGAGATAAATTATGCTTAGTTATTTTTTTATTGTTGAAGCATTATATTTTAAATTTTAAGAGATTTCTTCATTAAATAAATGTTGTATAGTATATTAGACAGATTACTTTTCAACATAACATTTTGTTATTAATTATTTCATCTTTATATTATTTTTCATTGCTATTATTTAATCATTACATTTTGAGTGTTTAAGCGATATATTCCTTAAATAAATTTTGAATCTGAGAATTTATCAGAGTTTATCAGAGGGATACGCTATTTGACTAATTTTTAATTATTACAATTTTATTTCAGCATTATAAATCATATTTGCATTTTTAACAGATTTATCCCTTAATAAATTAATAAATTTTGCATTGCATGTTAAAAGTATTATTAACTTTTTTTATTATAGTTTATGTATTATAAAATTCATTTAAATTCTTCAACATTTTATTTCGTAAATAAATTTTGAATTCATATTTAAGTGATTACAAAGTTGAATTTTTTCTCCCTTTTTAACTTGTATATAGAATATTTCGCATTTTAAATAATTTATTTTTTAAATAATATGAACTCTATATCAGACAAATTAATGGTATTTGGCGTTTTCCTTCCATTACCATATTTTGAAATTTTAAAAATTTATTTTCCTTAAGTAAAGTTTGCCCTATACAATTCAAAGAGATTATCTTTTTATTCTTCCAATTTTGATTAAGTGTTATAAAGTTCCTTTTGAAATTTTAACAATTTATTTCTTACATAAAATTTGAATTCTATATAAGAGAAATAAGCTATATTATTGACTTTTTCTCTTTTATTTTTATGTAACTATTACAAGATGACTTTGATTATTCAATTCTTCATTCCTTAAATTTATTTTACATTACATGCCTCAGAGAATATATTATTGAGTATTTTTGCGTTATTATTATTTAAATATTATAAAGAATATCTTGAAATTTTGATAATTTATTCTTTGAATATATTCGAACGTAAATCAAAGAAATAAATATTGTTGGTTTTTGTTTTTCCATTGTTATTCAAGTATTGTAAAATAATATATAATAATGCAAAGTATATGATAATTAAATAATTAGTAATAGAATTATATTACGAAACAACTCTATATGCATACTATATATTATGTATTATGTCCTATATTACGGTAAAATATTATGAGTACCAGTAACACAAGTTGAAAAATATTATTTTTAAAAATTTATTACCTCTATAAATTTTGCGTAGCATATGAGTTTTTGTTCTTTCAATATTATTTAATAATGGTAAAATACATTTTAAAGTTTTAAACGTTTTCGAAATAAAACTTGTATATCAATGAATTAACTATATTCCTGATTTTTTTTAAAAAAAAAAAAACATTTTCTATTGTCAGTTAAGAACTATAAGGATACTTTGAATTTTTAGTAAATTATCCTTGGATTAATTTTTCTGAAATTTTATCTATAAGAATAATAATATATTATCCTGATTAAATTGAAATTTTGTGCATCTATAAATTTCGTACTTTATTATTCATTAATATTGCTGCAATTTTCTTAAAATTGTATTACGATTCCAAATTTAGATAATAGTGCCCATGAAGATGGTGTAGGTTCAATTTCTTGTATAAAAATATATTTTGATGCAAACAGTTAAATGCTCTAACTTATACCTTAAATTTCCTACAGCAGTAATTTATAGAAATATTTTATTTTACTTCATCAAAACAATAATCTAAATCGATATTATATAAATTAAATTAAAGTAATACAATACACAATATGTACTTTTGATTTTGGAATACGACTGAACCATTTCCTGCCATAAAATTGCTGAAATCAGAAATAAAAATTTGTTTATTCCTTAAAACTATCAAAGAACATTTTTGACTTCTTCCCTACAACTAATATTACTCTGGTTATTGGAATATGTTTCCAACTGCCAATTAAACTGACGATCAAATATCTTAAACACAGGCATTAGCTTCGTGGTCTTAATTATTATCAACTTATAGACTTGATATAGCATCATCTTCCACAATGAGGCAAAATCATGCAAAAGATAACTGCGCATAGCTTCTCCCATCACGACAGTTTTTCTTTAAATCAGAGTCGGGCTAGCACCAATACTATTCGATTCTACTTTGATATTAGCACATGAAAGTCAAGCACAGGGGAAACATTTAATAATATTTCATAGAAATCATAAATAGTGGTTAAAAAATCGGTATTACATGAATCATTGAGTTTTAGGCAAGAAACAATTAAGATTCGATTTAAAGAGAATTTTAAAAATATCCTTTTAAACATTGTGAAAATAAGATTATACCATTTGTATATCACTCCTTCACTTATTCCCAGACCCACATGCATGTACATACACACACACACACACACACACACACACACACACACACACACACACACACACACACACACACACATATATATATATATATATATATGTGTGTGTGTGTGTGTGTGTGTTTATCATGGAGCTAAAGTAAATTTAGTTTCGATAGATATAAATCCTCATGCTTATTGATAATTGAGGTTAATTACAAATTAAACAATGTAAGAAGTTAGTGACACTTTTCCATTATAAATATGAAAATCTAAATGATTCTAAATGAATGAAACTTCTTTTTGATGAATGATTTTATTGGTAAATTATACAATCACGTAAATGGCATTTAAAGAAAATTTACTTTCATCTATTTATTACAAACTGCTTAAATGAGAGCTATAATATAGAATGCATTTAATTTTAATCCTGCTAATAGAAATCCTTTCTTGAAAAAGAATGAACAATAGAATGATATTTTGATTTCATTTTAATGTTGTTCCTCAAAATCATTTCTTGGAAAATTGAAATAGCTTAATGGGATATGCTTTTGATAATTTCTCTTTTAAACTGTTATTTGAGAAAGAGATGCAGCAGAATTATCATAATTAAGTTTTAGAAGATATTTGAAGCAACCAATTTCTTAAAATGTATTACATATATTAAAATGAATTTTAAAATAATTTATTTTAAAATAATGGATGCCATACGTATTGTCTTATAACTAGAAAATTATGGAAATAATATTTTCTGACGATATCAATGCTACTTTTAATTTGTTATATTGTATTACGTTGGTGTATTTTAAGAACTATTACAAGTTAAAGCTAATTTACACAAAACAACACATTTAATAATTATATTTCATTACATTTTATGAAAAATATTGAGATTAAATTTTGATACCATTCATAAAATATACATAGTAAATGAAGTTTTAAAGTTTTATAATGGCATCGATATCTTGAAGAAAACATAAGAAGAAAATAATATGTCCTAATGCTGTTTCTTTGTTATCTTTATAATAGTATATTGTTTCTTAAGAAGAGGAATTGTTCATTATGCAGTACTCAAAACAAATTTATTTCAGCCTCGCAAACAAAAATTATATAATTTATGAATAAATTCAAGTTGTTGTTTAGTTATACTATTAGTATTCCCCTTATTACACATATTATTTACGAATAATAGATAATAAGATTATTTATTTATTTTGATAGTTGAAAAATGTTTTAATTCAAATAGAATCTCTGAAGACTTGTTGAATTTAGTTTTAAATTTATGAATGAATGACTTTACACAGTTTCCAAGAAAGGTATAAATCATTTATCATTTATTCATTATTTTCTTCAATAAAATCTTAAAATTGCTTAGAATTAGAAATAAAATTAATTTGTTTACTGGTAAAATGATGTAAATATGTCTGAAAATCATTAACATATATCGAAGTAAATATTGCATGCAAAATTCATGAAAAATATTTTGCGTAATGGTCAAACAAATACATTTTTCTTGTTTTAAGTGTATATAACTCTTGAAATATTTTAATAATGTTGCAATACATTTCTGGATTAAATAAAATTATATAAATATTTATAAAGAGAATAATAAAATTTTACCTTTATTGTGAGATTTTAATAAAAGTAAAAGAGAAAGGCTTCTATATTTATAAAAGACATTGGCCTCCCAAATTTAATTTATAATTTAGTTAATATGATTATAGAATTTACAAAACTATAACTACAACAGTCGGGAAAATATAAAGTCAACATCAAAATTTACATAAAGGATATTTTTTTTTGTAATTTAACAAAGTTTGAATATTTTTTATTGTTATTTTTAATGCGTCATGTGTGTTTTATAGCAATATGAAACATTAAATTATTTGGAAATTAATCTAATGTTTCTATGTAAGAAAAATATAAAATAAAAATTAAAATATAAATAAAAATTGAATATAAGTTGAGAATTTATAATAAATAAAAATTGAATAGAGTTGAAAATGTAAATAAAAATTGAACATATATATACATATATATATATTGAACATATATATACATACATATCTCTATATATATATATATATATATATATATATACATATATATATATATTGAACATATATATACATACATATATATATATATATATATATATATATATATATAATGATATGAACAACCTTAACTTTAGTTGCAGGCACTATAGAGTCATCAAAAATTCATCTCCATTTGTTTTTTATTATTGAGTTACCTTTATTCCATAATAAAATCATATTTTTCTTTTACTTTTAAATTTTGTTATTCATTGCTATTTTTATTGGAACAGTCTGAATAATTTATTTTAAAATAGATGTAATATTTTGAGAATTAAATTACAGTAGTTTCGATAAATATTTAGACAATGAGAAGCTATTTTGCGAATTTTATTAATAAATATAAAAATTGATATGAAGACTTTGACTTCAGTTATTAAATCTAACGGAAACTTCAAGCAACCAGGTATATTTTACCTATTTTTTAGTGATTTTAATTCTGTAATTCTTGTATTACAAAATTAAATCCATCAAAATATATTTATATTTACTATGCTAATGTAAACTTATTTATCTGCTGAATTTTCCTTAATTACTTATTTATTTATTTTTTAATATTGATTACAATATATAACTCATTTTAATTTAGGGTATTACTCAAGACATTAGAAGGAATAAATTTCTTATTTTAAGGAAATACACAAATTATATTTAATGATTAATGCATTCAGATAAAATTATTGATGTATTTTTTCTAAAATTTTCTAATGATTCACTTGAGTGTGTGTTATTTAAGCAAAATTTAATTATTATTTATTTCAGGAAAATATTTTACTTTATAATTTTAAGGTAAATCTATTTTAACAGAATGTAATTTAATCCTATAAAAGCATCATGATTTATCTCATAAAATATTCTTGAATAAAATTAAATAATTTGAATTCATATAAATTGTAACTAAATCTTTCCGTACAACCCAAAATACTACTTTTTTTTTTTTTTTTTTTTTTTTTTTTTTTTTTGATTTTATGAAACGAAACAAACATTTCATAACAATAATAAATAATTCTCATTACATTTTCTTTGTACCAAGTTTTCATCTAAGGATATTTATTAGAAAATGCAAAATATATCTTTTCTTAGAAAAATTCAACTTAAAGGCTTCAACTAATTTCTTTTATTATAATGTTTCAGCAAAATATTTAAAATTCATTATTACATTTAAACTTGTTCAAAAAGAAATTATAAAATAAAAATTTTGCTTTAATTTGAAGCATTTTTATTTTGAAATAATATTTTTATATTTCGAAACAGAAACGTTTTGAAATTATAATCTGATATATGTTTCCAAAAAAAAAAAAAAAAAAAGAAAAAAAAAAAGAAAGGAAAAAAAAAAAAAAGAAAAAAAAAGGAAATTGCTGTTAAATTGGGGAAAACGACTGTGTCTATTAACATTTAAAGTATATCAGAGTTATGCTTCTTAAATTTTCTTAACATATTTAAACATTGAAAAAAAGTTTGGCTGATAAATGTATAATATAATTTTATATTATGCGTATTTATTAAGAGTATTTATTACATCAATCTTTAGTTAAAAGTTATATATATATATATATATATATATATATATATATATATATACATATATATGTGTGTGTGTGTTTATATATATATGTGTGTGTGTGTATATATATATATACACACACAAATATATATATATATATATATATATATATATATATATATATATATATTGTTATTACTGGATAATAATTAATTGTCAAATGTTTGAAGGAAACATGCTTTGAAGATTTGTTCAGGAAAAGCAGCAGCATGCCTGATAACATAAACTAAATTTTTACTTGTTGAATTAATGTGCTCAATATTATTGTTATAATTGTCTTTTTCATCTCCTCAAATAGTACAATTATCATTTTAAAACTAATTATTTTAAATAATCAGTTGTGAAATTCATAACAGAATTGATTATATGATATATTTCTCTTCGGAAAAATAAACTGCTTCACTTTTAGCACTAGAGTACATTTGAAATTATCATAAGTGATAAGTATAAATGATTAAAGTAAACACACACACAAAAAATTCTATTGGAAAAATCTGATTCTTGTTATTTTATATTACAAATATTATCTCCACAATTCTTTCCCTCATTGAATACACTGAGAACTTTTATTTAAATTAATGCATTGTGTTTTCTTGTTTGTCACTCATTCAAGGGACTAAAGGATCACTTGGAATAAAATGTAAAACTTAAAACTTGATACAAGTTTAAAAGATTTCCATTAGAATTAATTAAGGGTCTTCTAATTCCCTGGTTATTCAAGCAATGGTTAATGCGGAACACATTGTTTAAAAGGGAAGTTCAAAAGTATCAGGACAATATATGTTTGCAAATCGAAACAGACAATTTTCTATTAAAGTGATACTAAAATTATATGTTTTATGGAGTACTAATAATATCTATTAATGTGTTTGGAATTAACTTAATTAAATTAATTCAAATTTATTAATTTTAGAAAATAATAAAATTAATATATAAAAATATTAATTAAAAGTCTGAAATCTGATTAATAATCAAGTATATATTGAAAAGTTTTATTAAAATGTTTCTTTTGTATTACAATGAGAAATTACCTATTTTCTATATCCATGTAAAAAACAAAAACAATTCTGTATTTCAATAGATTTTATAGTAGCAAGTTAAAAATATATTATAAAGTATTTTAAAAATATATTATAAAAGCTTATAATTAAATAAATTTTAAATTGCTGTATGTTTACCATGTGTATTCTATTTATAAAAATCATAAATATTTATTTTTCAATGTTTAGTTATTTTTGTTATTCATTCCGCTAACATAATTCAGTTACAAACTTACATGGATTATCACATTAACAAAACAGTATCATACATATAATAATAAAACAGAGCAATATTTTTTATACATATGTATCTTCATGATATACATCTCAGACATAATCTCTTAGTACAAGGGGTATATACTAGAATTACTGAAGTATTTCATTCTTTATGGGTGTTTCCTTATCTCATGTGTAATTGTGCATATGTTTTATGTAATGATGCATATTTATATATTCACACACTCAAATATGTTGATTCAAGGTTAATTGTGCTGTGCAACAGTCGTCTTAAATATAAATGCTCTTCAACTAAATCTTGTCTTTCATTAATTATGAATTGGATCTCATAATATTTTCTGCAGAAATAAAACTAATATAACTCGACATAGATAAATCCCTAAGTGCATCAGTTTTACATCACTTAATCACTTTAAAAAGCGAAATTAAAGGGAATAATGTAATTATTTTATAAGTAAAAGTCATCAAATTTGTGTAATAGGAAATTGTTCATGGAAAAAATGAAAACAATCTTTGATGTGAATGATATAATAATAATCCTTATCCAACCAAATATATCTAGAAGAATATAAAATCCCGTATAATTCACCATGGGAATAAAATATTTTTTTAATTCAATCTCTAGGTCTCATATTAAAGTGATCTTCTTCCTGAAACTCATACCGTCAGGATGTAAGGGATTAATGGTAAGGTTCTCACTCGAATCATCCGGCGAGCTTGGCGATATATAAAGCCATATTTACTGCCACTCGAGCTGCGCAATGGGGCCAGTAAATCACTGGAAGCTAGCGCTGCAGAATATAGGTATTTGATGGGCGTCCTATATTTTATATGTGAATGCCGTCTGTCATTAAAAGGGGCAAATATTCAGAGAGCTCTTCACTTGGGATGCTTGTCGCCAAAATCAATTCTTGCAAGTGTGTGTGAAGGTCCGCTTCCTCTTGGGGCTGTTTAGTGCTGCCATTTCAGATTTTGTCGCATAAAACGAGATCTCATATCATATGCCATTAAGCAGTGAACAACCTGCACAAGGAATCCAAGCATCGAATTTACATTTAGTTCAGTATTTCCTAAGGCGATGTTATATAAGCTGTAGTGTTTTTGGTACTCAACTTATGATTTTAGAGAGTATACAGTTAATATTAAAACTATTTAGAAACTAATTCGCTCTCAAAATTGATATTAAATGAAAATGAGACTTCTGAGTACTACTAATATTGGTCTAAGTATGATTTATACTCCCAAGAGATTTCTCGCCAAATCTGCCATCATTTGTGTTGATTATGGTGTTTTCGGTTTTCCCTTTGGTATAGCCAATTTGCATTTTTGTTGCGTTTTTGGATTTCATTGTCAGGTTTGGTTTTCTATCTTGTTTTACGTCATTTTTTATGACATGTATATGTTTTTTTAATGGCAATAGATTTGAATTACTTGGCGACAAAAAAAGCAAAAATTGCCAATTGGAAAAATATCTTATTAGTTCTCTGACATCTGAGTTCAAAGAGGAAATCCAACCAAAAAATTGTGAACTGAAAGGCAGTATGATGATTATTTGCTTACTAGCTCGACGTAAAGTTCCAAACCAAATATTAATACACCTTTGTATGTTGAAAATGTTACGAGATTTGCTAGTTTAAATAATAAGTGTCTCTATAAAACTAATTTTCAAATAATTTCTACAAAACTAATTTTCATTAAACGTCAGTGCTTAAAGTCTGTTTAAGGAGATTTTAATTAACTTTTTATTATTTATTTGTTAATTTATAAAGTATTGGAGACAAACAGTGCGCTTTGCAGAAATGAAGTTAAGGAATTAGATAAATTTAGAAATAACGTCATGATCAAATTTGTTTAAATAAATGTCAGCTGTTCTCAACCCTGAGGCCGTGGTCTATTGTTTGAAGGCGTTCGGGCTCATGGACTTGGTTGGATGCTGTTGTCAACCAGGAGGAGTAAGCCACAACACACAACAATAAAAATAACTTAGAGTTCTCAATAAACAATTTATGATTAATATTAGAAAATTTATTTTATTTCTTAAAATTACTTAAAAACATTTTGTTTCTTAAAATAAAATATTTCATTTGTATCTTGAAAATAATTTCAGATTTTAAAACATGCTTAAATTCAGCATGGTTTAAGAAAAATATTTATGAAAATGACAGCAAAGTGAGAAATTAAATCAATCTTGGTAACAAATATTGCAAAATAAAGTGTTTCATTACTTAATGCATAACTGCTTATTTATTATAACATAAATGTAAAACATTAACCAATCATGCTAATATTAATATAATGTATTTGCATTTGGTAAACATGATGCAAATGTTTATTTATATCATTAGAAAAAAAATACGTTGTTGCTTAAAATAATTTTATTTATTTAAATGTATCTCAGCGTTATATGGCTTGATTTTCTGTTTAGTGTTTAAAGTTGACTCTATACTGAAGGGTGTTACTGATGTCAGTGGGCACATTTCAATGCAAAAGAATAAGAGTTAACAGCCATTAATGACAATTATAGAATTTGATAAATAGAATTACATTTATTTACACCGAGCAATCTTAGTTCATTATACATTTATGATAATAAGTTTTCATCTGTTGTACCTCCGAAAAAATTATGCAGATGAATACAAAATATGTAGAGATGGTTGAAAAGAGTAAATCAAATGAAATTAGATTGAATATGACTCAGATTATAGTTTTACCCTGAAACCCATTAACATACTTTCTTTCTAATAAACTTAAAAAAAATTATTAGATAATTATTAGCAATACATGTAAAAGGAGATTAGGAAGTAAGAGACAATCATTTAAATTAACAATCAAAATAACCCTTTTCAGTATTTTTAATTTTAATGAGGGTAAATTTGATTTCATTTAAAATTATTTCACGTGATAATTTTAAATGAAATCATATTTATCCTCATTAAAATTAAAAATACTGATCTATCCTCATTAAAATACTACTTTTGAGATTCTGAAACATAACATATAACAGTTTAAAATGAGAGTTTTGCAAATAGGGTGGAATGTATGTAATTTACTTTTACTGCTTTAAAAAGTACACACTGTGACATATCCAGTGTTTTGGAGCATACTAAATTCAAAATTACAAGCTTAAAGTTAACATTTATTTAAGAATTTGTACTGTTTGCAATCGATTAGCAAAGGTGAAAATGTTAAGCTGATTAAATTCATCACAAATAACAATTATAATTAATATGAACAGTTTTTTTGTTTGTACTTAAATTATATATATATTTTTATAGAAATCTTGTTTTTATATTTTTTATTTATCTTGTATTGCATCTCTAACAATTTTATTTTATCTTGTCTAACTTTATAAATATGTTAATACTATATATAAATATAATCTCAATTATTTTGTATTAATATCAGTATAGTTCTAATTATTTTTAAAACAAAAGGAGTTATATTCATATTAATGCACATTTAGTAAATAATCGATATCTTTCATTAATAACATAGATTCATGCCTATAAATATTTGTACAAATATTATTATATTTCTAATTTTTTATATAATTGAAAATAATTAAGTACCTATAGTATTAAAACAACATATAGAATTATTTAATTAAGAATAACGTTTTTGCCTTACGAATTATTTTAATGAAAAATTAATCAATAAAAACCCTTTCAATAAAACTAATTTTTAATAAAGCATAGTTAAATAAAAATAATTTTTTTAGCTGAAATTTATTTTAGATCCGAAGGAATAGTGACAAAGTTAAAATACATTCAGTACAATATATTTAGATACTTTAAGTATGTTAGTAGCAATAAAATTCAATCAAATATTTTCTTGTAAATATTTTTATTGATTAAAAAATATCTTCTCTTAATTATTGAAAACTTACAACTAATTCAATGTAAACCTTAAATTTACAACTAACTCAATTATGAACCTTAGACTTACAACTAATTTAATATGAATCTTAAACACAATGTAAACAAAGATGTTCTTTTTATAAATAATTACACTCTGAAGACGATTGTCCATTCAAATTTCTATTACTGTCGGGAGAGATCGAAATTTTTATTCGAATTGTCTGACATGACACAATGATTTAGAACTTAAGTGTCAAGTGGAATGCTTCTAATTTATTTGTTCGGAAAGTAGTTCACGTGAGAACACATCAGAGAAAGGGAATTACAATTTGTAAAAATAATTACGTGTTTTTTTAATCAATATAATATATCAAAGTAAGGAAAAAAATCTGTTAACTGTTAAATTATTTTTAGAAATTTCATTGCTAATTTTTAAACCATTAAAAATTCTTTTTTCATTCACAATTGCTTTCATTGAAATCAACTTGATATAAAGCACTATAAATAATAGTTTTTATAGCAGATAATACAGATTATCTGAAGAAAACCTATTAACAGTTTTAAAATTACAGAAGTTATTCATTGCAATACACTTATAACTATTAATATTAACATGTTGTTATTTTTTTAGTTTGATAGGTTTATTAATTTAATAATATTGACGCAATTATAATAGAAAATAATTATGTAAGAATGTTATTCATTTTTTAATTAACTATATAAATTTTATTTTTAAATAGTTTAATTTAACTAAATATAATTTATATTATTGATATTTTTTTAAAAATTAAAACACAAATATAAATGTGGACAAAAGCATACATAGAAATGAATTTTATTTTGAATTTTTTTCGCAACTATTTATTTCTAATAAATATTTCTCATATAAAAGTCAAAAATACTTTTATCAGCAAATAGAAAATTTTTTGACTGTCATTCAAGCGTTTTAATCAATAATGTAGTTATTACAGTTTGTAATAAAATTATGCAATAACAACTTAATGAAGCAAATGCTATTAACAAACTTATTATATTCATTATTTCACAGTTTTTACCATGTTAATTACATTTATGTGCCAATAATTCAAAGTTAAAGTGTAGTAGAAAAATAATTTAATGTATTTCTGTTATAGTTTTCTATATTTTTTCTATGTTTTCTCTTTCAACTACATCATGTTTTATTTGACAAATTTATTAAAGTAGACAAAATTAAAAACAAAAATCGTAATTATAATTAGATCAAAGAAATGTGTTCTTGTGAACATTAAGTTGTTTGTATTAAATTATGTATTTTCTTTGATTGGCAACAGGTTACAAATGCTTAAAATAGTTAGATTTGGGAAAAAAGGAGTTATGAAGTAGTCATCTGGCTTTGGAGGCCAAACAAAAATATCTAATTGTATATTCGACATCATTATATCAATTTGCTTTTATGTCTAATGATTTGTGCAGCTTTACTCGGGTGTTCAGTTCATATGTTGACACATTCAAAAAATTTAATATTTTAGGAATGACGTGGAACATTTACAACAGAGTAATGTTACTTATCACTTGTTGTTATTGTGAATTTTATAGCAAAGCTTTTTTAAAAATGGAATTAGGTCATAATTTTGAAATTACTTATATCATTAAAGAAGAAAATATAGGTATTATTATTATTATAAAAAAGTTTAGTTTCATTGTATAATGACACTAATTTTATCATGCTTTGGTCATTTTGTTTCATAAAAATTATCTTTCCATGAATCATGTTTTAAAAAATAAGGCCGATTTCTTAATGCAAAAAACAAATCAAAGTTAACCTGAGGAACTTTATTAGCTCACCAATATTTAAATAGAGACTTCTGATGTTACGTTTAATAACACAAATCTGAAGACACTGCTTCCCAAGACTTCGCCTAGTGAATAAAATATGAGAGGAATACATGTTGTAATTAAAACAATTATTTAAAGCGTGTTGCCTCAAAATCTCTGCCGTTTGTATTTTGTACATCAAATACATAAGGATTCGAAATCAATTCATAGTAGAAAAAAATTCTTATATCAAGGACATTCGAATGTTAAATCACTTTTATTTCATACCAGGTTTTTAAGTTTTTATCAAAACATAGAAAAGAAGGAAGAACAAAAAAATACCAGTAAAAATTGAAGTCTTAACAACAGAACAAATAAACATAACACTTAAAAGAACTTTTTTTTTCAAACTTTTAAGGCCGACGTTTATTAAAGTTTTCTAACATTATCAGTAATACAAAATTCCATTTAAGATCACGAAAAAAAGACATTACTAGACCATATTATTCAATTATCTGAAAGCTAATAAGAAACACCACACTCACATAATCTGTATCACTATTAAAAACTTTTAATGTTTTAAAAATTTTTTAATTTGATTCATTCATTTTATTAGTGCTTATGCCTTTTGCTTAAATTTTGTTATAGTAACAATTAAATAACTATTAAATTACTTTAGGAAAAGAAATAAAATAATTAAAAAATATAAAATTAATATAAAATTATTTAAAACAGTATCTTTGTTAGCTTTTATGGAAGAAATACCCATTTTTTTTTCTAAAATATCCGACAAACTTTAACTATTGTATGTTAACACATTCATTTTTTAAATAAAGAATTATTATTTAAATACTGAAGTTTTAATAAATATTCCTGAAATTTAAAGAGGACTGAGAAGAACTTAAATATAAAATTTATTGAACTTCTACGTAAATGTATAATTATAGAAAAGATTATATATATATATATATATAGCTTCCTTCAAAATACTACATTGATTTTATTGAAATATAACTATATTAATTGAAATTAAAAGCAAATGAAAAAGCCTTTTAATGCTAAGAATAATTACATAAAGCCGTTCCGTAATTTGCGTCCAATTAATTTAACATTCAGTTTATACAAATGGTTTATTTTTGTGTTGACAGAAATTGATTTAATTTATAAAATCCTCGCGTAAGTAACAGATAATAAACGGAAAGGGATATTTAAATACCCATGAATTTTTTAAACTGATATTGAAATGAAATGAACACATTTTTAAAGAATCAAACATGTTTTTCAGCGTCATTGCTTTCTGAAATGGAGGAATTATATCATTACGCTACAAGATCCACGATAGTTATATGAAAACTTGAAAACTCTGTGTGCTGCGGCTAATGCGAAGGATATCCGGTATTTCCTGGAGAAGTACCAGGAATAGTCGTTTAAAGGAAATGGAGGTTATTATGAATTTTTGTAGACTATTTCCGAATCTCGTAAGGGAAAAGGAGTTTTTGAAAGGAGTTATTCTTTCGTGTCACCGAGAAAAAGCAATTTACTAGCGCGAAGGTTATTGTGTTGTAGAAATCCAAGTGGTAAAAAAGAATTTGGTGTAATACTGAAGAATATTTTCTCACTTCCATTCAATTATTTCTCAACTGAAGTAACTTCCTAAATTTTTCTTCAAAATGATGTAAATTAAAATTAATAGTTCCTAGATTAAGAAATATTTCCTATATTAATTCATAGTGGATTAGAATATGTTATTGTCAAAATTATAATTTGAAAGGAATTAGTTTCAGAAATATGATAGTAATGAAATAATGAGGGTAAAGTACTCAATTGATTTAATTAATAAAAACAGCATAATACATATTTATGTAAATTTATTATTGAAGTATTTTTTCCATAACACCCATATAGTTGACTATTTCAATTTTTCAGCACAACAAGCTCTGATGGCAACTTATCTATTAAGATTCCCAGTGGGTATGTCATCGTAGTTTGAAAGTGGGTCTTTGTAGTTTAGAAGCAGAGACCAATGGCCTGCCTCTTTCAGAGATATCATTTCATATGGAGAACATTGCGACCTTGACATATATAACGTTTCAACAGCCACTTTTAGAGAATACGATGGATATTAAATTGGGGGTGGGGTACATTTTCCGACAATAAGAACGAGCGTGGTAACCAATAAGGCGGTAAATTTCTGCAATTTAAGTATATAAATGCTCTATCTAATTTCAATCAGGAATATAAATTATTTCTAATTTCAAAGAAGCTATTGATTTATTGTATCTTATTAAAAAGTTGGATTAACAGCAGCCACATTTATTATTAAAATGTAAGCTGGTTATTAAATAATATTCTTATAATAACATGTTATGCCAGTAAGTTATTTATGATTCATTTTTATTTTAGATGATTTATTTTAGAGTATATCATCAAAATACTTATGGGAAACTTATAGCTATATCAAATAAATGCTATAATTGCACAGATTGCTGAAAAATTGCATTATATGATTCATATCAAGTCTTCAGTTTAATTAAAACAAGATTAATTATTCATATGGATAGCATAGTTTGCTTAGGAATACAATAATTCGACTTTTATACTTTAAATATTTTGTTTCACATTCAGTATGTATTTTGTCAATTTGCAGAGCATTATGTTTATTATTTTATTAAAATAATCATTAATATATGCAGAAACGTTCCTATACATTTGACGTTCATCTCACAGATAATTAAAAATACTGCACACACACAGAAAAAAAAAAATATATATATATATATAAGTTTATAAGTTAACAGCAGTTATTTTTCTTACGGAGAACTAGAACAATGTAATAGAAGCAGAGAAATTCGAACATAAGACATTTTTCCAGTTAAACAAAACCATCATAATCATTTTCTTGTAAATCTATAATGAAATTTTGGTGTACATTATGTTGCTTTTTCTTATTTTACGGAAAATCATTTATTTAGTGTTGTCAGTTTAGAAATTGACTACAATATTAACTTTATTACATTCACATAATTAGTTTTTTTATTATTTTCAAAATAAGATTTTCGTTGCTATTGTACTGTAGACGAAAATTTTACTTTCATATATTTGATTTTATGAATCCAGCTAAGAAATTTTTGCAAAAAATGATGGCTGTGAATTCTAATAAAGTTCACTTTTAATTTATTCTTAGTTAAAAAAATGTATAATAATCTCTGAGTTTTTAATCTGAATTAATTCAGTTTTAATTAGATTAAAAATTCAGATTGAGTTTTTAATCTGAATTTTTAATCTAATTAAAACTGAATTCGTAGGTTATTATTTAATTCTTAAGTTTATGAATAATAAAGTAACGAATACTTAAACTTTCAGTTGGCTTCATACTAAAATATTTCACATAAAAACACGCTTAATTATTGAAAATAAATTAAAATAATTTTTTTTCCAATTATTTATAAGATTCTTCTTGAATAATTTTATGAGATTCACGGACACTTCTGCATAAATCGCTTTTTTTCTCTTTTTAGATAAAATAACAGTTTAAATGATTGAAAACAAATATTAGTGATAAATTTAAATAAATAATTTTTCCATAAAACTTATGCTGTTTTAATTTATTGTAATGTGTATTTGTTCGAATTTTATAAAGTGATTATTATAATAGCTTATCTCAGAGCGTCTTATAATTTAAACATAAACTTTTATTTGAGAATTATTGTTACATTTATTTATATTTATATACCAAAATTATATTCAAAACTTTAACTTACAAAGAAATCAATACTCTATTTTTGAGTAATTTAAATGCAACTTTATAATACACAATACTGAAAAGCTCTCTCTTTCAAATGAGTTTCTAAATGAGTTCTAAATCCATTGCGCTTATTTATAATTGCTCTGATAAAAATAAAATAAAGTTTAATGTTTAGAATGATGTTGGATAAGAAAAAATTATGACTTGAAATTATCATTAATTTAAAATAGGAAATAACAAGATAAAATTAATGCAATGAATGCACATTCATCAGCTATTTACACCTTCATTAACATATTTTATCCTTAAATAAATTATAAGGATAAATTTGAAGAATTCTTAAAGAAGTTTAATTTTCAAATTATTCTAAATGATTAGGTTTTTTTATTTCAAAAAGAACATTTAATTGCAAAATATAAACTTTTAGAGATTTTTGCAATAATGTACATTAAATGTAATCTATCAAATATTGTATTCGTAAAACATTTATTTAGAATACCATTTTGTTCGTTATATGTGACCAATTACTCTAAATCTTCATGTCAAGTAATAATAGACATTCCCGCCATTCTGTTCATCATTTAATTACAAACGGTTTTAAAAATAGTAAATTTTAGTAGTAGGAATTTGGCAGCATATTCTTTAAAATAATGGTGATGTTCGTTAATCGAGGCCATGATTCGAAGTATAATTTTTTTTTCTTTACACGTCTCTCCCAGAAAAAAAAGAGAGAGAGAGAAATATGTTCATTAGCTCAGCTTAGACAAAATAACAAAATATTCTCCGAATTTTAGCTGGTATAAATTCCGATGTCTCTCATTACGCCGGCTAAAGGAGAGAGAGCGATGCAGTTTATGAGAGACAAAGATTTACTTTAAGTGGTTCAAATAAAGTTTCTTTTTTCTAACTCTCTTCTCCTGGCTGAAAACTTAATATGTTTCAAGATTGTCGGTCGATTATTATTTTCAAAAAGGAAAAAAATCACTGTTTGAGATATGATAACATCAGTAATTATGCTAAGAACTTCGCTCAACTTTAGAAAGTAGAAAATGATTTGGTGTATGAAAACATTATATTTAACTATTTACATTTGAACCTTTTTAAAAATTACGTATTGAGAATGCAATTATTAATGAAATTAAAATAACAATTTTTATTCGGCAAAGATAATTATTTAAGATTTTGAAATAATACATATTAGATGCTATTGTGAAATATTAAACTATCAAAATTAAGTAATTTAAAAACAGATATAAGTAAAATGAACAATAATAACCAACACCAACTTGTATTTAATAGTAACTAAAATGAATAATATTGTGTGATTTTATTATAATTAACTATATTTATAACGTTAACTAGGATTAAATTAAAATGAATGAATTCAAATAAAAATAAATACAAACTTGAAATTTAATCCAAAAATAATTGTCAAGTGTTAACAATTTGAAATAAATCTATCTTGATTTTAAATATATTCAAAATGATTATATAAAAATCCACTTGGACGTATGATCCGTAACCCAAGGCCTTATTTCAAGAAAACAGATATGAGCAATATAGGCAATAACCCCATGAAGGCTGTCGCAACACTTAGGTTGACTAAAAACAGATTTTTTTTATGCTTTTAGAAAAAAAATCAGATTCCATAAGTTAATTCAAAATTTTTACAATATAAAAATAATCAATGTACCCATCATGTTTTAGTTATAAAGACCACCTTTCGTTCGTACATGTATGTGTATCACCCAACACACACACACACACAAAGACATATTATTGAAAAAGAATTGTTATTTGTAAAATTTAACATTCTTTTTTATAAATTTTACTTTTAATTTATATTAGTCAACGTATTTACTACATATGCCTATATAGGAATTATAAATGCTATACAGCTAATATATAAATAATGTATATGAATTTTAATAAGCTTAAATTATTCATATGCATATGGGACCTTGTCCTTGCATATGGGACCTATTCATATGCATATGGATATGCACAATGACATATCTCTGACCTTGAAAAGATCATATATAAAAATAACAGATTAAATACTTTTGCTTTTAAATAGGATGCAGAACCGCAGACCCTAATGATGTAAGCAAAATAGATTTTATAAATTCTTACTGATAATCAGCATGCAAAATATTTATTTAAAAAAAACTAAAGAATTATTTTAAAAATTTTTTAAAAATTTGTTTTCTTATTTTTCTAGAAACATGCCTAAGAATTATAAAATATCCATTTCAAAAAGATAATAATATTAATTATTATAAAATAACAAATAACTTGAGAAATCTAATTTTACTTAGTAAGTTCTCTAAACTCATAGATTATTTTGTCAAAAAAAATACTTCTTCAAAAATTATGATGTTGAAACAATATATTCATACTCCTAGATTACTATTCTGTTCATAAGAAAATCGTGTTTTAATCATAAACCTAAGACACTTTTCTTTTCGTGCTTTGCTATTCAGCTTCTAATTTTTTTGATTTTATAAACCAACAAAACTTTAAAAATCCTTTATAAAAAGTTTATCACCAAGGTAATATTTCTTATGAAAGTTTTTTGTGATCAGTCATGATGTTTCTAAACATAATTATTATATGTTTTTTTCAACATCATACGCCACATTACTCGTGATTCGCTGTGCTCTTCTGATGTCATGTAGCAAATAACATTAGCAAATAAACAACACTGAAACACTCTTTAACACAAAAAATTATTTTCATAAATAGCTTGTCATATTTAAGTGTTGAAAGGAAAGAAATCCAGAAAACCCACAAGCAGTCATCCGGAGATGTCCAAAGCAGAATGCAAAGAGTTCGATCACAGCAAGTGCTAAAAAATCCAGCTTTCGGAAATTAGCTGGAATTTAAAATGAAATTATCAATATTATTTATTCTTTGAGGAGCATCCTCGAATCATTTGTGGTCATGTCGTTCAAATATTTTTTTTACTTTTTCTCGAAGAATAATTACTTTTGTGTGAACATCGCTATTAGATTCTTTTTCCTGGGAATGTTTTTTAAAAATAATTCATCTATTATTATCCTTTCAACGAATAAAGATTTGTTGATTTTTTTTTTCCAACTTGAAAACAGAGCTACAGATGGTGCCATTTTCTTGACAATAAATACTATTGCAGCGTTAAATGGATAATATGAATATTTTAAATCCATTTTAATTTGCTTATAATATTCTCTAAAAAATCTTATGAGTGAAATTACTATTGAATTTAAGTATGTTGAATTGGTTCATATTTTAAGGCTGAATTTTGCATATTTTATTTAATACACAAAAATGTTTCAGAAAGATTGTTTTAATTGCTTTCGAAATTTAATTTTTCAGAAAAAATGAGGTAATCATATTAATATATTGGAAAATTAAAAGACAGTTTTTGGAAATTTAGTTTTTATGAAAGCTTTTGGAATACAATCAATTTATAAATTTAAGAAAAAATCAAAATAGTAATTGTAATTTACAATTTTAATTTTAAAAAGTGAAAAACATAATTAAAAAAGTTTTAACTTTTATGTTAAAAAAAATACAAAAATCAAATTTTATAAATATAACACTGAAAAAAATTTTTAAAACGAATTCAAAAGTCTTCTTGACATTTTGTTCTTTTTAAAACAATAAACGTAACAACTGTCATATTTGATTTAGTTTTTGATAAAAAAAATATTAGCAAGTCATCATTTTGCACAGTAGATATAATAGAAATATTATTTTTATTGATGTATTGGAATTACGTTCAAAAGTATATTTGAAATCCGTAACTTCTAACATAGAAACTAATTTACTCCCCTGCACCAAAACCGATGTTGGACTACAGTGTTTAAAGATTTCAATTACAAAATCGTCTCGAGCTATAGTTTTGCATTTACTGACTTAAGAGATTTCAATTATTGATGACTTTTAAATTATTAATGTAGTCAGTAAACGAGTAAAGTTGTTATAAATTACTTTAGGCCTTTACTGGCTTTATTTTTGAATATAATAATTATTTTTGCATATAATAATATATTCGTTTCAATTATTGATGAATTTTTGCATTTAAATCCTTTAGTTTTCCTTTATTGATTACATTTCTTTCAATTATTGATTATTATTAGCATTTAATTACATTAATTTTGCATTTACTGACTTCATTTTGTCAACTGATTACTTTTAATATTTACTGATTTTAATTTTGCATTTACTAACTAGACATTGTTAGACAGCTGGTAACAACTTCAGCTTGAAAAAAAATTGCCGTTATTGAAGTAAATCATCCTTCAAATTAATTGCTTCAATATGTAAAGCATCTACAAAGTTTGGATTCTATACATATTTTTAAGCTTTAAAAGCAAATCAAAAAAAAGAATATCGTATCCCTGTTCCACGCAGCAGGGCCAATGCCTGAGTTTGCCCCCTCGACTCCATGTTCTAACTCACCAGTGAAAGGTTTTTGGCCTCAGAATGTTTAGAGAGCATATGTTCTTTTAGTCTTTTATTTTACCAAGGAAGGTCAAAATCAAACCAGTATAAAGGGTAGGTTTTTCGTAACTGAGTACCTAACATGATGTATTTTCTGCCTGTGATTCTGTCGAAAATAGGTGATATAGATGCTTCCATCTTTATGTTGAATGAGCATGGCCAACTAATAGTGAAAAATTATCCAAAAGGCATATTAAGCTATGAGTGTTTTAAACTCTATTAAGATTTTTTAACACAGTGTTAGCTTTTAACTCTCAGGATGAAGGTTAAAATAGCGTCAGATTAACACAAAATATCAAATTAAAGTCTTTAAATTAACGTTGCATAAGAGCTTATTTTCGTTTTCATAAAGATTAAAACTGTTTGAAATGAATGAAAGCGAAATTTAGTTAAGGTCAGTCAAATAGTCCTGAACTGAAGAACATGTTTGCATTTAGCTTTTACAAATTACTTACACCATTTAAAAAAATTCTTTGATGAATTATGAGGTTTTTTACATTAACCCGTAGAAAAAATTACGATTACTGATATATTAGAAACGGTACTTAAACATAAGTTATTTTATTTATTTTTAGATAAATCAACTTTCTTTAATGCCGATTTGAACAATGTGTAAAGCTAAACTTTCTTCAAACTAAACTTCAGACAAAAAAATCTTTACTTTCTTAGCAAATACTTAATTTTGAAGTATTTCAAAGTAGAAAATAACGTTTAATAACCTACAAAAATGAGGAATTAAATAAAAATTAATATCAGTTGCATCACTGTTTTTTGCTTTGTGGAAGTGCGTAAATTGTTTACTAAAACTAGTATATTTTTTATATGCGCCAAATATATGAAAATTTATCATAAATGCTAGTACGAAAGTTACAGAATAAATACTGCCAAACATGATTTTTTTGTCATTCATCATCAATTCTAAAAACATCTTGTTTTGGTTTTCCTAATGTTATATTTTCATAGTTTTTTTTAAATTAAATAATATTCAGAGGAGTATTTTTCTAATCAACTCTCTCTGCTACGGTATACACTAAAATATATCTACTCGAATATTGTCAAATAGAAAAAAAAACTTCAGTAATTGAAATAAGCTGTTCGAAAAATATGGAATTAAATGAAAATGGAATGTATTATTATGGAATGTAAAATGGAATGTATATATTTAAGTTTTTCAATTTGTGATATAGAGATTTTCCCTATGTTCTATCATTTATAATATTTGATATATAAATAAATGTTTTCTGTGTTCCAAACACACTGATTTATTTTACGTTGTAATTGTAAAAATGCCTACTGCTGAACTCATAATTTTTCATTGTCATTCGTCAACAAGTTCCATTTTTCGGCTTTTTGAATCCCTTGTTTTTGGTTATTTTTAGAATTAGTGACATGTTTTTCCCCGTTGGAGTTCCTTTCTAGCCGTAATCTGCTTTCTCTGCCTCTACTCTACTACTCGCCCCATGCCGTCTCTATCTAGCCGAATCTCTACTTCCTGGGCCAGATAGCTTTCTGTAAGAGCGGCGACAGGTATAACTAAAAATCGATGCAGCCAGACTGCACGGAGCAGGGAGTCAGACAGCGTGGGGCAGGCAGGGGCGCAGGACCAGGAAGCCAGGGGCGCTCCTGAATCAAAAAGCACCCAGCGTATGTTCGGACTATCCTATGACCGCTATCACCTGAGGCGTAACGGTTCAAGTGCTGCCTTCTCCAACTCAGTCCATCAAGTGTGGAAGATTGTAGACTCCGATTCCTTCCTCTGAATTTTCCGATTAATGTCTTTCTCCGAGATCCTGAGATGGGCTCCATTAACTTGCTGTCCACAGATAACAGGGATTTACTTTTGGAAGGCAGCAAGTTATGCACATGGCTTCTGCAATCAAGTTGCTTACACTTGAAGCAAGCAATAGAAGGCACAAATGCAAAACATTGCCAAAATTACTCCAGTTAAAACGTGAAACCAAGTTTTAAAAAATTTTCACTTACAAGTTTATTTGATAAGGTGTTAAGCAAAGCAGGAAATCTTTCACCTGTGACAGTTGGGAGCTCATTTATTTTAAAAAATTAAAATGTCAAAATTGTCACAAGCAGTAAAACGAAAAATCAGAAACAACTTGTGGTTTAGATATAATGAATTTCACGAAATTAGAATGTTTATTTTTTTTCTTTTTATCGAAACATTATTACTTGATATTTCTTAAATGTTGTAAGCAAATTTTTACTGATTTATACCTAAATGTGTGTATATGTCTGTGGTACCTAACAATAGTTAATTTAAGAATATATTTTTGAGCATTTGTGTGTGAATACCTTTAGGCATATTTATTATATAAGAAATCTGAAAAACAATATAAAGCACAAAATAATTTAAACAATATCGATAAAAAATATAAGTGAACTTAAAAATCTGTAAAATAAAAATAAATTTATTTGCATTGTACACTTCGTTTCGGTATCGCTCTATGGAAGGGCAAGTTGACAGCTGATTGCTTAGGTTCTGTGTGGGTTTCAGGTCAACAATCTAAGTTTAAAAATCGATGTTTACTGTAGTTTGAAGTCTCCTTTGAAGTGTAGGCTTCTCTTCAATTTGCTCTCATGAACAAATTGTGATGTAAAGTGTCAGCAAAATCAAATCAAGTTAATCACTGTAAGATAACTGTTAATTTAACAGGACTACTTAGATAAAATAAAGAGTACTTTGGCACAAAACAGAAGAAGCCATGTTTTGCATTTTTACGTTAGCTAATGGAAATTTAAACAGAAATGTATAAAAAAGAAATTAAATATGCGCATTAAATTGTTGAAAAGACTTTAACAAAAAGCTACTGTTTTAAATTTAAATTTATAGTATTTAAATAAGTTAATCGAAATTTTTGAAGTTTTAGTTATATATACTTTACTGAATATAAGTTTTCGTATGCGTGACAGGAATTGTGAGTTTTTATCTTTTTTTGGCTTCCATTCCAAATCGTAGTATCCTATATCAGCATCTGGACAAGATCTGTCAATAGCAAAAGCCATGCTACACTTCTAAGGTTAGAAACTTCATCAAAATATTGACAGGAATTAAATCTCTTTTTAAGAAAACCCAAGGTAAGCATATTCATCTAAGAAAATAATGCGGCAAGTTTAAACTAAAATTTTACATGTCTAACTGTGATAGTTTATCAAAGAATTAGGATGATATTCAATACATATGAAATGAAGATGGGAGGATTTGCGTCACTTTTCCATACCTTGATCATCAGTTTTAATATTTTTTGAAGAGATTACTTACTTAAAGTATCTACTATTGAAGCTAGTTAATTTCTTCACAAGAGAAATATTGAACTTTAATTTTAAAGTACCTGTCAAATAAAAATGTATGCTCGTAGGTTAGCAAATTGAGAAAAAATTGAAAATTGTCGTCTAAAATGCTTGTTGAAAAAGACACAGAAAATAAAGTTAAGGAAAAATGCTTATATTTAAAAATTTTAGAGATATATATAGCTTAATAAGGAGGACATCTTACAATGTCAGGGAGATAAAAAATTAAATAATATAAGGATGTGGGCGTAAATGTCATAAGAATGTATTTTAAATGAATGAAACATTTACGACCCAAAGAAAAATGTAACTAAATTGGATAAGTCTGCCTTTCTGTGTTTAGAAATTTCAATGAACCATTAAGTAGCCATCTTCAATGAAGATCCAATTGCAGTTGACGGGTGAATGTGTGGGCATCAGGAAAGATATCTGGATTTAAATGAGGAAAGAGTTTGAAGAAGATTTCTTCTGAAGTTGGCAGGTTTTTGAAAGAAGTGAAAAGTAATATTAGACAATAATCTTTCTATATATTTTAGAAGCTCATTATAGATAATGAAATTCATGCCTGATAAAGATAATTATTAATGTTTTTATAGATTGAAATTTCGAACATCACCATAATAGGTGATATTACAGTCTATTTAAACAGTTATGAAACATCGCATAAAATATACTACCCAGAAACATAATTTGAAGATAAATGTTAATAAAGTCTATTCCATTGGTGAATTATCAGCAATTTATAAGATACGTTACAAAATATATTACTATTATCCAAAGGAACATTAGAATATTGTATCAAAATATTTTCAAAATTCCTTATTTTCTGATATTTACAATTGAGCGAAAGAATTATAAAAATTATTAAGAAATGGTGATACATATAAACAATTTTACCTAAAATTATAACTACGATCAGCAATGAAGAGATTTTGCAAAATGTTGTAAAAACAGGGTACGCAAATGCATATTTTTCTCTATGGATATTTATGAAATATAGTTTTGAATAATCAATAAAATAGAGTATCCAACTACAAGTTTTGTCAATCGCTACTAATAGGTTCGGTCATTCACGGAAAGTATGAAACTTAAGTGTATTCATCATTTGCAGTTCCCAGATAACTGCTACCGAATTCTAATATTTTATAAAATTACGGAGTACTTTACAAACACAGGATATCTAATATTCCCGGTTAGTAATCATTTAAACTTTACACTGATCACTGCACAACACTGTAGCGTTGCGTATATATATGTACATCACATCATATTTCTGTTCTTAAATATATCTGTTGAAGAGAATGAGAACATAAACTAATAATATATCTGTTGAAGAGATTGAGAACTAAATCACCACAAATCAAATAAATCCTAGTCCCTCCCACTTCATGATTCTGGAGTTATCATTTCCGAAATATCTTCCTTGTTTCACGCAAATACCTTCTTCGATTCACGCAAGATGGAGAACCACCGCTCCTGAAATGAATCTGGAAAGCTCCAGAATCAAATACTTCGTGACAGACATAATAAACCGATTTATCTGTTGTGCACGATAGAAATTCATTTTTAACAGTAATAGATAGACGGTATTGTAGAACATGATGTCCAATCGATTATTGTTTAGTTTTCATCTTTTTTTTCTGATGGTGCCTTTTTGTGACAAAAAGACGATTTCGTACTATCAACAAGCATTCTTTAAAATTGTAATAATTAAGGTATTCCCTGTAAAATAAAAAAAAGGAAAATACACTAAATAAGGAAAACGCAGAAGTGGTTCTGCTTTCATATTTAAATATTTTTAAAACACTTCCCAAACTAAAACTTTAAAATTTCTGAATTTCCTCTCCTGTCAAAGTATTTTATAAGACTCAAACCTTTTATTGATTTTTGTTCACCTGTTGGCCTTTCAATTTAGTCAGAAATAAAAACTTGGCAATAGTTCAAACATTCACTTTTGTAGTTTTTTTTCTCTTCGTGAAAACTACTTCCTTAAGAGCATTCCATTTAATAAAAACAAAATTATATAATGGACCCAATAATATACTTTAATGATAAAATGTAATGACGTTTTTGTTCAAAATATGAAGACACTTTTTACTTAACCATTTCATAGACTTGGCTAGTAGCCAAATGTGATTTTTATAAATTATACGCGTGTCCGCGCACACACACATACATATGTAACATTAATAAATTAATAACTTACATATTTAGTTTCTTTATTATCTTCATATTTTTTTTAAGAGTTTAGCATCAAATAACTCGTATTTGGCTCAACGTTTGTTTGTTTGTGCAATAATTATTTAAAAAAGATTTTTTCTTCTGGTTTCCTATTTCCTCAACGAAAAAAAGTAATTTTTACGCATCAATAATTTTATAATTTGTATTTTTTTAAATTTTGTTTCTCTTTTCGTTCTGGTCCCTAAATGCTTTTAGATTTTCGTTATTTAAATTTCTTTTGCTTAATTTTTTTCATTTATTTATGTTTTACATATTTGTATTGTATTTTTGTTGAATTGATTATTTTTTCTAAAAATGAGTTTCAATATCAGTGTTATGATTTTTCGTCCAATCGTACACACATCCGATATTTAAGTTAATTTTATATTCGATTTTGTTTTCAGTAGTTTATTTGTTCCAGATTCTTATTCATCACATTGGAATATGATATTGAATCACACTATAAGTTTATTGAAAGAAACACAGTATGCATGCATCAGAATAAAAAAATCAAGATAACCGGAAATTCCCGAAATAAAATAAATACTACTTTTAAAGAATGTAACTTGAAATACCTTGTTGTATATTGTACACAACACATGTTACTTCCTATCATTAGTCTTAAACAAGTAATTGAACAATATCTTAGATTAAGGTTATCTTTTCTGACCAAATTAAAAGAGAAATATATATTAATATTGAACTATTTATTTAATAGTATGAAAAGATTTTATAACACATTGCAGTGAATTACTATACATTATACCATAAGAACATATACTAATTCATAATTATATCCAAATTATATTTCAAGACTTTATTAAATTTTTTAGTAATCCAACCCCCTTAATATACTCTTATTTCTTTTGGTAAAAATGAACTATATACTTATTATTTTCTAATAGTATCTAATTACATTTCAGAGAAATTGTTTCGCTGAGCATGTCACTTTCTCAAATATATTTCTTTTTATAAAAATCTATTAAGTATATCTAAAAATACATAAAAATTAATATATTCTTTGATTTCCATAAATTTCTCTTTGTTTTATTCTTACGCAATTTGTTGAAGGAAATGAGTATGCTTATAACTTATTTAAATTAAATATTCCTAAATTTAAAAAAATTGATTTTTTTGTATAATAAGGAACATTATTTAAAATAACTTTGTTCTTTAAAAATAGTATAATTCAATTTGCATTCCAGCAAATATTTTTTATAAATATTTTTTATCAATATACATAGAATAAAATTATCTACAATTTTCTATTTAATAAATATTTTTAAAGTTGGATTTTTTATTTTCTTTATTATAAAAAAAATAATTTAGACAATTTGTTTTAATGATAAATTTGACATGATAATCAACTCCCAAATTGCCAACAAAATACTAATGACAATTTAACAATTATATTTTTAAACAATTTAGGAGTCTTTTTTATTGGAATAAGTTAATTAAATTAATTCAAATTTTATTAAGTTCAGTTCCCCAATTATTGAGTAAAAGTTGCCATATCAACAGAATAACATTTCCAAGAAAGAAAGCGAGGAATCGCAAATCAAATTTCAGTTACTGATTTCAACTGTCGCAAAAGTTAATAAGTTTTAAATATGATTTGGGTAGCCGTCACATAAAAGAAAATAGGTAGGTGTGTTTACTTTAAATACAATCAATTTAAAGCATAAACATAAAAAAAAGATATGACAATGTATTATTTTTATTTTGACGAATTCTTATCACGTAACATGCAGATTGTAAAAAAATATACAGATTACGGGAGTAATTTCGGAAGAAAGTCAGAAAATATTCCCCAAATAAACGGATCACTCTAATTAATCTGCACATTCATAAATTATAAAGGAAACAGCATTGGATAATTTCAAACGAATTGTGTGTGTTCAACAGTGTCTCCTTTCTAAATTTTTCAACATATTTTATAAAGAAAATTACTTTCAATTGTATTTTTGTGAATAATTTAATTTCTTATGCGGTTTAATACCAAATTTTTGAGAAACCCTGTTCACACACACATATATGCTATATATATATATATATATATATATATATATATATATATATATATATATATATATATATGCTTAATAAGAGTGACTGGAGGTAGGAAATGTAAAGATAAAGCAGGGCCAAGAGCATCCCAAAAATTTTCAATGGGATTAAGGTCAGGTGAATATGCTGGCCACGCCATGCGTGCAATCCCTTCACTCTCCAGGTAGTCATCGACAATATCAGCTCAATGGCGACTTTCGTTATCGTCCACTAAAATAAAATTAGGACCAACTGCCGCAACATACAATCACACAATGGGTTCTAGGACTGCATCTCGATACCGTACAGTTGTCACAGAACCCCATTTAAAGATGTGCAGGTCGGTGAGGTATCCTAATGAAATCCCAGCCCACGCATAATGGTTCCGCTTCGGACTCGGAATGCGTGATGTTTGGTGATGTTTTGGGGCTGATTGTGTGTTCTTTGATAACGCCATATCCTTGTCATTCGTCTCCAGAGCAAATCTTGACTCATCAGTAAACATGACATTGCCCTAGTCAGACACAGTCCAATTGACATGTTCCCGGTACCACTTCAATCATGCCCCTCTCTATCGGACGGATAAACATACACAAACTTGAGGTACCCGAGCGTAGAGCTCACTCATATGCAATCTTCGGAGAACAGTAGTTGCAGATATCACCTTACCAATAGACGCTGTAATCCTAGACGTCACACGTGTGGAGATTTACTCTCTTATTTCGCTTGGAAAAATCGTAATATATAGATCTTATGTGGGGTTTGTAACCCTTGGGCGACCGGCTACAGGCCTTGGGACAACTGTATGTGTGGTTTGGAATTGTTTCCGTAAACATGAAATTATAGAAGGATGAATGTCGAAGAAAAGTGCAGCATCTGAGATCGACTGTCCTGCTTCAATCCTTCTCACAGCAGGCCAGTGCTCAGAATCTTCCATTCTGAAAGTCACAGAAACACGTACGTATTGAAAACAAATTTTACGAAAATTTTAAAGACCATTCTTTTATATAGGGTTGCAGTCAACTTCTGTAACCCGTCATAAAGCTAGTATCTTACAAGTCTGAACTTTTTGCATATTTCTTGACATGAAAGTGTGATTGCCTGTTACCTAACATATTTGCATATTTCCATCTATCTAAGCAGTGATTTGCATCCCCTTCAATTGTGATTGGCTTCCGGAAATAAGCATATTCCTCTCCGTGTTTATTTTTTGGAAGTTAGTGTGTGTATCTCTCTCTCTCTCTCTCTCTCACTCTCTCTCTCTCACTCTCTCTCTCACTCTCTCTCTCTCTCTCTCACTCTCTCTCTCTCTCTCACTCACTCTCTCTCTCACTCACTCTCTCTCACTCACTCTCTCTCTCTCTCTCTCTCTCTCTCTATATATATATATATATATATAAAATATTTTCTTCAGATTTTTAAGAATAAACTTATTTGTTCTATAAACATTTTTTTGCCTTTCAAAGAATTTCTTGTTGCCAACAAAGTCTATTAAATCATCCCATTATTGAGTATATATTAAAATTATTGATGAAATGAAAAGTCTATGTAATCGTGATTGATGACATTGGTGTGAAGAACTTTGGAACACATTATCAATTCCATTTTTTAATTCTGAGACTTCTGAATATGAGATATTTAAAAAAATATGAAAAAAAAATATCAGTCAATAAATATTTTCATAGTAAGTCATAAAGCAAGGTACATACTGAAATTCTTCCTAAGTGGTATTAATTATGTTTCTCGTGGGTGCAAATTATTCGATGATAGGAAGAGCAAGGGAATAAATTAGTTCTTGTAAATCTGAGTTATTCTGACAATTTGAGAGCTTCCTCATGATTGGATGCCCATTGGATGTTGTTATCATTTTATTTTTAGTAGTATGAATTTATGTCCAAAAATAAAGCATTAACAATGCCGTAAATATTAAATGAGCAGCTAATTGTTTTTACATTTTGCACTCATTATTTCATACATTATTTGTAATTAATTTGTACTTCATAAGGGAAAAGATTACACAAACAATATTTTAACTCATAAATACATTTTATTCTGTTTCACATTTTCATATTTAATATTTCTACTTCTTAGATTTAATTAGCATGGGTTCTTACCATGTTTTGCATTGAGATTTTCAATCCTTCTTCAATGTGCTTTTGAAATTCTTCATAATAAATGAGTTTAGTGCTGTGAAACGCTTGAAGTTTTTCAGCTTAATACTTTGTTCTTCTGTAGATTAAAATGGCTTTTAAATTTAAATGAAATGGTTAAAGTAAAAAATATCTCGTCGGAACTGCTAATTTCATATGATTCGTATGAATTTTACTGGCAATTTTACTAATCAAAGAGATTCTATTTAGTTTAAAAATATTGCTCATTACTGACAATAAATTTTGGTATTTTTTCCTAAAATTACACTACTTTTAGGAAAGTATTTTTCAAAATTGAAGGAGCATAAAATAAGACGTGAATAAAAAATTTATAGATACTAAAATTATTATTTTGTTTCTTGAGGCCAGAAAGTATTTTGTGTTAAAAAATTTCTTTAAAATATTTAGCATTCATCTGGTCATAGTAAAGAAAGTAAACCAAAGATAACGACTGTAAATACTGCATAGAATATTTTAATCATGATTGTAAATTATGCTAATAATGATGAAAATTCTAGACGAGAATGTTTTTTAAATCAATCATTTTCACTATTCCTTTAATTGAAAATTGTCGTATAATTTAAGCTATAATAATATCGTATGATAAAATTTCAAGCATGCATAATACATTAATTGTTAATACCTATTTTATTTTGTGTTTTTTTAGTTATAATATTTCCAATTATTTTGGAATTTTATTCTTTTAAGTTTATGATTTTTAAATTTTTCTAATTACATTCTTTGAATATAAAATTAGGGAAGGAGAGATGACAATTTTATTGAGATTTCTATACTAGTCTATGATTATGGATATTTAGTACAAAATTATGCTCATATCATTATGCTAATTATTATATTCATATTATTATGTTTTTTTTTATTTTACTACTCATTTTTGATGTAGTAAGACTGATCCATTTTAAATGGAAAAATTAAGTTTAGTAATTTGCTTTTAGAATACGCACACTAAACAATTAGTTAGACTTCGGTTGCTATTATTGATAAATAACTACTTATAATTTGAAAAGATTAAATTCGATTTCGTTTTATCTAAAACTTATATTCTTAGTTTAGCTTATATAAGTTACCCTGTAAAGTAATAATTTTGTCCCATTTTTGTAATAACAAAAATTGCAGGGACTGATTGTAGATTCAAACTCTTTGAAAATACAAAGATTGAGAGTAAAAATATGATTTTGGCTCAACCAAAGATTGTGTTTCTGATAACGGTCATGACAGATATAAAGTTGCAGACTAATTTTATTTAGTTTCGATGGTATGAAATATTCCAGAAGAAGTTAGAAATTCCTGCATGAATTTGGTAACTTATGTTAGTTTAAGAATACATAGCAATTCCTTAATTTCTGAGATACTCAATGGATAGAAATCAGCACATAAGTATAAAATTTAATTATGTATATTGTAATAATAAAACTTATTCTATACTTTTATACGAGATTTTAAGGGAAAAGTAATGTATAATAAATACTACCGTCATAATTGTAGTAAATTGTAAACAATAAATTGTCTGGGCATTATTCTGAAATTTATTTGAGAACTATGAATATCCCTCCCGAAATATTTTGGATTCACGAAGTTTGAACCGAGCAAACGTGATTTGGCAAACGTTGGTTATTGAAAGTCACTCAGCCATCAAAGTTCTCAACGCCTTTAATACCATTCAATCACCGAAAGCAAACCGAGAGAATGTTTACCGACCCTTCAACTAATAACAGTAATCAGAACGGTCAAAGACTTCCATTCGAACACAACAAATGCCAATCAGCGTAGCCAACAAAAGAGAATTACCAATCGGGAAATTCCACTCGATCCTATTTGATTCATAATGAGATTTACTTGTCGGCTTTAACGGACATTACTTGCTGTTGAAAGAGGGAAATGATCTTCCCTCAGTAAGGGAATAACTTGGGGAAAGATTGGCTTATGGCTTTCGCTCTATTAAACTGATATCAACTAAGTTTTCAAATTACTTACTTTACAATCAATGACTTACTTTAATTTTATAGATTTCATGTCTTAAACTGAACTAATATTAAACTGTAACGAAAAGAACAGACTAAATGTCTTATATTGTTATTTTTATGGTATTTTAAGTTTATTGTTTTAATTACTGCTTCAGCATTTCTTCAAGTGAAATTCGTATATATATGAATGAATATATGTAATAAAATACATTTGAAACATAATATCATATTCTTTTCTTAAATTCTTTTAAAATGGATTAAAAAATACATGTTTATATCAATTAGCATGTAATTTTTCATGTAAAATATCATTTAAATGCCATATAAAATGTTTAACATGCAAAAAAATCATTTAAAATTTATATGTTTAAAAAGAAAATTTGTTGAAACTTTTCCAACTGCAATGATTTTTTCCTATGATAAAATGGTGGAACAAAATTAAAATACTGTATTTCTTTCGAAATTATTAATAATTCCTGAGTTTACAAGTCACTCTAGTTTTTTTTGTTACTATACTAAATAATTCTTCAAGGATTACAGCAACTCCAACATGGGCTTCGAATTTATTTGTAATGTCGTAGGACACTTTCAGTTTATGATATCGTCTGCTTTACATACATCATTTGCTTCTTATATATCGTTTGGTTTCTATATATCAATTGTTTGTGGAATTTGTTTTTCTAAAGTTTTGCTTCTAGATTTATCTTTACTGATGTTTAATCGTCGAGACCTTTTCTTTGAAAACTGATGTTTTCCCCTCAGTAGCTACGTTTGTCATTTATTTTTCTTAATTTACTCAAATTTTTCCTATACAGAGATCTCTGAACTGTTTTTCTCTGAAACATGTCTAAAATGAAATCTGAATATTAATGTAAAATGTAAGCTCACTATTTCATTTTAAGATTGTGATCTTTTCAGTATTCTTGCTAGAATCTAAAATAAAAATAAAAAAATGAAGCTTCATCCATTATGTCTTCACTGAATATTTGTAAGTAAATAGTATTTTTATCTACACAGGATTTAATGAAACCGAAGCAATCGACTATTACTGGATACGTCATTGTCAATCACCACTTCCCCTTTGTTCTAGAAACTATATTTTTTCGACAAATTAAATATGCTACTTGTTAATCATTAGAATATTTTCACTTCAGGATTTTATTCTTGATTTCATTCTCATTTACATTTTGTATTTATAAAAATGTTATTCTTCCACATTAATTGTGAGTTAGGCCCTGCACAATTTTTTAAAAGTAAAATAGAACATTTTGAAAAATTTTACAAACGCAAAAAAATCATAATTAAAAAATTCTTCTTTTTTACTGGTAAAAATCGTGAATGAGTTTTTCACATCACCTACGACTTCAGACATTTGATGGAGAACTTCGCCTTGTTTGCTGCCTCTCCAAGAATTCAATTTTGAAGGCTGAGATAATTCATGGACTAGTCAAATTCGACACCGTCTCAATACAATATGACGTAAATAAAATGTTATCTGATGTCATGGA